>VMKM01000208.1:0-483940 GCA_008360985.2 Macquaria ambigua
GCGATGAATGGAGAAGGGAAGGGAGAAAGGAGCTCGATGCATCATGGGAAGTCTCCCAGCAGTCTAGGCCTATATCAGCATAACTAAGGGGGGGCTCAGGGGTCACCTGAGTCAGCCCTACTATAAGCTTTATCAAAGAGGAAAGTCTTAAGCCTGCTCTTAAATGTGAGGAGGTTGTCCGCCTCCCGTACACAAACTGGGATCTGGTTCCACAGGAGAGGAGCTTGATAGCTGAGGCTCTGGCTCCCATTCTACTTTTAGAGACTCTAGGAACCACAAGGAACCCTGCATTCTGGGAGCGCAGTGCTCTAGTGGGGTAATAGGGTACTATGAGCTCTTTAAGATATGATGGTGCCTGACCATTTAGGGCTTTGAAGGTGAGGAGAAGGATTTTAAATTCTATTCTGGATTTTACAGGGAGCCAGTGTAGAGAAGCTAATATTGAAGAGATATGATCTCTTTTCCTGGTTCTTGTCAGTAAACGTGCCGCAGCATTCTGGATCAGCTGGAGAGTCTTAAGGGACTTATTGGGGCAGCCTGATAGTAGAGAGTTGCAATAGTCCAGCCTAGACGTAACAAATGCATGGACTAGTTTTTCTGCATCTTTTTGAGACAGGATGTGCCTGATTTTTGCAATGTTACGTAAATGAAAAAAAGGCAGTTCTTGAGGTTTGTTTTATGTGGGAGTTAAAGGACATATCCTGATCAAAGATAACTCCAAGATTCCTTACGGTGTCGCTGGAGGCCAGGGCAATGCCATCTAGAGAAACTATATCTTTAGATAATGTGTTTCGAAGGTGTTCGGGGCCAAGTACAATAACTTCGGTTTTGTCTGAGTTTAACATCAGAAAATTGCAGGTCATCCAGGTTTTTTATTTTTTTTTATTTTACAAATATAATATAATTATGTAATACTTTTAAAGGGTTAGTCCACTCAAATTTCAAAAACAAACATAAAAACATTTTCACAATTACACCTAGTGATACATATCTAGCCATGCAGATAGTTTTAGATTTATCTGGTAAAGTTTTACTCATTTTGCAGTTATACTAAGTGCTGCAGACTTGGTTGTTACAGAGCAAACTAAGTTTTATTAAAGGGTCAGATCACGGAAATTACAAAACATCTTCCCACTTAATGGCATCGAGCCACGCAGACAGTTTCAGTTTTATTTGCAGAGATTCTTTAATATCCACCACCGGGGAAAACTGAAGAGCAGCGTGTCTTTCCAGAAGCAATTTTCTGGTAACTGTTGATAATCCAAAGACCTCACTGTATACAGATATTAGAAACAGTCTTCTGTATAAGGTAGAAAACAGAGAAAACTCTCTGGTCTGTGGATTGTTATTAAGTAACCGTGGACATTGTTTCTGAGAGGACTCGTTGCCGTTGAGTTTTTTAAATGCACAAGACTTTTGTTTTGCTAAATTTTCATTGAGGACCACAAACAAAACTCAGTTTATCAGGACAGGATTAACCCAAAAGGGGGCAAAAATTAGCTGTGGGCCTAAATTTCGAAATGCTAATTTATTTAAGGACTATGTAAGCATAATATCAAACTAGATTTTGACACAGGACCCCTGGAGGGGTCCTAGAGGGGTCCTCTTTCCATTAGAGCTGAAACAATTATTTGATTAACTGATAGACAGAAAATGTATCTGCAATTATACTGATAATTGATTCATTTTTAGTAAGTAGTTTTTTCAATCAATCAGTTTCAGCTTCTCAGTCATGACGATTTTCATTGTCTTGTGATGGTAAACTGAATATCTTTGGGGTTTTCTTTTGTTCATTTTTGCGACTCATTTTTGGACTGTTGGTCCAACAAGACAAGACATTTGACGACATTACCTTGGGCTTTTTGGAAATTGTGATGGACATTTTTCATTATTTTTTCTGACATTTTATAGAGCAAATGATTAGTTCAGAAAATAATCAGCAGATTTATCAATATTGAAAATAGTTTGTTTTAACTGTACTTTAAATTTGAAGACAATCAAATTATCCCCAAATAATTGGATAATATAGGAAACTGACCTAGAGATGGACATGTGGCACTTACTGTAACTGACAGTGGAAAATAAATGTGAGAACTTAATTTACCAATCTTTAGTTATCTCTAGTAGAGCTGAAACAATTAGTTGATTGACAGAAAAATAATCGCACCTATTTTAATAATCGATTAATCTTTTAAACCATATTTTAAGCAAATAAATGCTAAACATTTCTTGCTTCCTGCCTTTCACCGAGTATTCAGCTTTTCTTTGTCTTATGTGATCGTAAGCTGAATATCTTTTGGCTGTTGGTTGGACAAAACAAGCAATTTGATGACATCACCTTTGGATTTAGGACATTTTTGATGCCATTTTTCACTATTTTGTCACATTTTATAAACCAAACAATTCATCACTTAATCGAGAAAATAATCTGTAGATGAATCGGTATTGAAAATAATCATTAATTGAAGCCCTAATCTCTATCTACAGCAATTCATTTCAAGGACTACATGTCACATTATTTATTGTACTGACCTGCTGCGCTGGAAGAAGTATTCAGATCCTTTTACTTAAGTAAAAGTAGCAATACCACAGTGTGAAAATACTCTGTTCATCAAGGCATTCAAAATTTGACTTTACTTTTACATACAAATATGTAAGTATTGGCATCAAAATATACTTAAAGTAGGCCTACCAAAATTAAAAGTACTTATTATGCAGAAATGCAGCATTTCAGAATAATTTATATTATATCACAGATATAAAGGTGGGGCTAATTTCAGCTACTTTATATACTGCTGGGTAGCTTAATCCATTATAACACATAATTCATTAGTTGATTTATATTTTGTGTTAATAATCTGAATCTGCAAAGTAACTAATGTCAGATAAATGTAGTGGAGTAAAAAGTACAATATTATCTTCCAAAATGTAGTGGAGTAGACGTATAAAGTAGCATAAATAAGTACCTTAAAATTGTACTAAAGTACAGTACTTGAGTAAATGTGCTGCTGACCTGTTCCAATTTGTAAAATCTGTTTTTTGTTATCCGAATGCTTCCTTTTGACTTGATTTAGTTTTTACTACTGCATTTCATTTCACTGTTAGATGAGCTTGGTTTTAAGGAGCACTGGCAAATAGCTCATGACAGATCATGTTGAACTGAACTGAATTGTGAGGCACAGACACAGAGAGACAGAGGGTTTGTGGGCTTCTTTGCTATGCCTCCTTTAAAAACCAAATTGCTCCTTCGGTGCACATTAAATGCTGCGTGGTGACTCACAGCTGCACAGCATCACACCAGAGAGACGATACAGAGGTGTTACATTCTGGTTAGCGGGCATTTAAATCCAAAGCGTTCACATGAGCTCAATCTAGACACAAAGAGGCTCCAGATAAACATATCGCTGGTCCTGAAGCTCCAGCCAGCAAATGATTTCTGTTTATTACACCGAGCTGCCTGAAATCAACAGCACAGCAGAGATTTAACTCAGACATACTGAGCCTTTTATAAAAACCCCGATTTATATTAATCCTGACCTGACTGGATAAAAGGCACATTAGCAAAGAGCGAGACAGACAATGTGAATGGGAGGGAGCAAGTGGGCTGCAGGTAGGCCTGTCCATTGATAGCAACCCACACATTGCAGAGGAGGCTTACCCACGACATCAGTCTGAGGATGGTCCGGGGATGCGTGAAGAAGGCGACCGGATCGAAGGTGAAGCTCCCGGCCTTCCCGGCGCCGTACGCGCCGCCCGCTGGCTCCATCCCTCCGGCTTTCTGCTGCCTGACAGCCCGCTGAGAGAACGAGAGGAGACGGTCAGAGAGCTGCGCGCAGCGGCGGCGTCCTCCTCCTCCTCCAGCCTCCGTGTGAAGTCACACCGCGTCACTGACAGCAGATCAGGCTGCACCACAGAATTAACTGTCACTGCACATTACGGCTTTAAATTAAAATCGTGAATTTAGCCCAATGCTTTTTTTATTCTTTTCTTAGATTTTAGGCTCATGGAGAGGATGTTTTTGTCTTTATTCTTTTCCCTAAAAGGAGATATATATATATATACATATATATATGCTGTATGCTAACCTACATTTCCCATGCCAAGCTATTGCTATAAATTAGGGCTGGGGGATATTTCAGTAGACTATTTTCATGTATGGACTCTCAGTGGATCCATATCAGTGGTCTTTCACTTAGCCTAACCAACCAACATGCCTCAGTCCATCTCTCAAGACTTTGTGACTTCCTGACCCTCTTTATGGCACTCAGCCCAAAACCCATCTGTTCCAACTGAAGACATACATCTTTAAAAATGGCTCACAAATATAGTTTCATTTTAATTTAAAAAGCATGAGTAACCCCCCCCCCCCTCCCCCAGAGTTTAGCAAAAAGTTACTCAAACAGGAGTAAACAGTTAATTTGTTGTGGACTATTTTCACCAGCGAGACATTTGGTGAGTTAGTGAGTATTTTCAGCACCAGGAAGGTTTATGTGGGATCAACTCAAAATAAACTGTAGTCTGTGTTCATCATAATGAAGGAATGTGTCAATCAGTGCAACAGTGTGGCTCAGTAATGTGATTTAAATAGTTTTAGGACAGAAATGGAGCTCTGTGACACAGATGAATAAACTACAGTAATCAGGCTTTGACTACAAAGATGACACATGTTAATAGGATCAATTCATTGTTGGTTTTGGTCTTTTCATTGGATTTGTTGACAATAACAAAAAGATAGATTATCACCAGCCTTGTCCTTTAACATAAACACATAATGTGAACAAACATTTTGAAAGAATCCTTTAAAAATGTTTTTTTTAATGCTACTAATGCTGAATAAATAAATAAAAATAAATAAAAAGTCATGTTACCATCAGAGTTTTTAACTGAAGACTTTATTGGATTTGATTGGACAGACGCTTAATGACTCTGTTGAGCAGGTAAAACCAGATCCGTGTTTAGAGAGTACTGACTAAAAGGTATGACACACACACACACACACACACACACACACACACACACACACACACTGTACTCTCTTTCTTTTAGGATTAAAGCTCGTCTTTGGTTTTGTTGGCTTTTTTTGCCTCTTCAGCTTTTATGGCCTCGATGTACTTCCTCCTGTCTTCATCCTCCTGAAGACACAAAAGAAAGAAGTTTATTTTTAGCACAGAACAACAAAAAACAGCTCTCAAACACACACACACACACACACACACACAGTCATACGAACTCAATAAAGGAGATCATTTTACCTTAACTCTGTCTTTTTTGGCTTTCTCCATCTCTTTATCTACAAACTTAACCAGGTCCTTCAACTTCCTCTTACCAGGGTAAACCACCATCTGACAGAAACACAGACATCACAAACTCAACATTATTACCTCGATATATGTCAAGTTTCCCCCACAGAGCAGGGATGACACATATAATCCCACATTTTTCAGCAGTCATCTGACAATAATTTGCTTCTTTAATGGATATAACTCACAGGGACATATTAAATTATACATATATATATCCTCATTTACACACTGTATGTTCTTGTTTCTGTAAAAAAAATAATAAGGCAACCACAGTCACCACTAGTTCATTCAAAACTAGTTCACTTTTTCTTTATACAGTCAAATCATCACGTATAGTAATATAAAAATATTGTGAAGATGTAAAAAAGAATAACTGAGATTGCTTCATACTCTTTCAGCATATAGAGCAGGGAACAGGCAGAGTGATGGGTAGGTGCCCTGCATTGACATGTTGATGTCATTGGCTGAGGCATCGATGCGAGCGACGACCACGTCCTCTCGCTCCTTCAAGGCCTCGGCTAACTCCTCCCACAGTGGAAACAGAGCACGCGACTCCTGACTGTAGGGAAGATCTGGAATACACATTTGGTATAGATTACTAAGTAAGTGTAGGTGGTGGGTACAAGTGGCAACACACACAAGTAGCAACATCAAGAGTGGAAAGCTGGAAAACAACGAAAGCAGTCAATAATAAAAAGCAGTGTGACCCAGGAAGCATGGATAAGTTGATTTGAAGGTCAAATGTCATCTAGGGGCCGAGTTAGTTGGTTGTTTAAGTTATATTTAAACCTGCGTTAATTGATTTTTTAGCCACTTGAAGGCAAGAAAACAAGCTGAAAACACAAGATTGACATTTTATCCCCTCATTAAGTCATTGTGGAAAATGTGCAGTTTTCTATTTACACATCCGGCAGACATGGAGCAACATTATCATTCATTAAGAGTTGTGTTTCTGGCCACCGGATGAATTTAAGGTTTAACGTTCACTCTTCTTTTAGCTCTGTTTTTGGTCTCCACCAGCTCCTGAGGGAAATTTCTGGCTCTAAAGCAGCTAAATGCTCCACTGTGTGTCTGAGAGGGTTTATGAGAGCTCGCTAGAACGGTGTTGATGAGAACGGAGAGAGCAAACCGAAACAGTAAAGTTGTGGGCTGGAAAATCAAAACAATAAGCTGAAAGACGCTAAAACGCTCTGTAGAGCTGAGGGGAACTGCAGAGTCAGGCGGTAAGTCTCTGTGGGATCATCACTACTCATTTTTTCCATTGTTAATATAAAATATTGATTACTGCAGCTTTAAATAGGTCTTAAAACAATGCTTACGTGTTAACCTAGACGTTACTCTTTGCAACCAAATATAGCCCAGTATTAACTGAGGTGCCTCAACGTCTTTTTACCTCCAAGTTGCCATGTTTACTGAGTAGTTTTTAAATGAAGAGTGTGTGAGTGAGTGTGTTTACATACAGAACAGGACAAAAACAGTCTTGTTGGGGTTAAAAACGACTTTCTCGAAAGTCATTCCCACCAGCTCCTTCACCGGCTGTTGGTCCCATCCCTCGGGTATCGGCTCACTCTGCATCTTAGGCTGTCACATTCACACGCACACAAACACATTATTTATATCGGGACAAGCTGTTTCTCCAGTGCCTGTTATGTATCACACACTGGATGAGAGTGAGCGTTACCTTAGCCTTGCCCTCTAGGTAGGACTGGCAGAATGTTTTTATGGTCTCTACATCCAGAGTGTCAGAGGGCAGGTGATAGGTCACGTGGTCTGTCAGGTTGACCAGTCGGATGAGAGGCGCCTCGAACTCCCGAACCCGGAAGTACTCCATCAGCCTGCCGTTACGAGGCTCGTCCACGTTCACCCACACAAACACAATCTGAACACACACACATGCAGAGGTGAAGTACTCCCAACTGCCTGCAAGAGGATTATTTTTATTATGTGTTGCAATGCTGCTGTTTGAAATAAGTTACCTTCAACCTGAATGCTGTTGCAGCGCTGTTAAAGGCAGAGTAGATGTCTTTAAAGTCAGCAGAGCTTTTGTTGACAAACAGGAGGGCGTGGTTCAACACGGGTGCTGTTAATATCTGAGTGGCTGTCTGCAAGAGAGAGAATAACAGATCTCCATTAACATTATAAAGTTATGTGTCTGAATATGCTTTTAGCATAAGTTCAAACTGTTGCTGTGTTGCTGTACAGTGTCTTGCCCTGGAAAATTTGACTTATGTTTCCAGAGTGGTATTTCATATGAGAAGACAATGCCTCAAAATGTCTACTTTTATTTTTGTCTTGTTTTGTTTTTCACTGTTGGCCATTCAAGGTACAGTACAGTAGTTCTATAGGAGACAGTTATACAGTTTTAAAAGAGATATACTGCAATATGATGTGATGCAAAACCACACAGTACTCCACCCAAAAACGTTTCAGTTTCAAAGACTCATCCCCTACTGACAATAACACAACAATATGACTTTTATTTACCTGTTTGTATCTCTCAGGTGGGTTGCACATTTGGGATGTAGACAAGTCAAGTGAAATGTTAGGCCTTACATGTAGGAAAACCTCTTATTTTTCATATTCATTCAAAGAGGGCCTTTTGATTTTGACCTTCAGATTTTCAGCCTAAAAATATGGCAACTGAAACCAAAACACAAACCAGCAAAGACTGTAGAGAGTCTTCAATGTATTAATATGGTGACGTAACCCATCTCAGTGAGTTTAAATACAAAAGAAAACATATCCTAACTTGGGAGTAGAGCAGCTAAATGTGTGTGAAAATGTACCATGCATCTAATACTCTACCTTTCCAGTGTACTCAGTGACTGGGTCCATCTGGTAGACGGTGATAAAGATGATCAGCTCCTCTTTAGATGTCTGAGGCATCATTTTGTAAGCCTGGATGAGTTTAGACTGCAGCAGACACACAACAGACACACACAGAACGCAATGAACCTCTAGTCTTGAACTACTTTACACACGAGTGCATTCCACCAGCTCCATGTGACGGTTTAATGATTTAAATCCCATCTCTTGCATCAAGACGGTACTAAGAAAACACAGAGACATATACAGCCGTCTGTCACAGGTGTGTGTGTGTGTGTGTTTTGTGTCTGGTGTATGTTGTATTTAAAGTAACCTTTTTAAGCAGCAGTACAACGTCATGTGTGAGACCATATTTGCTGATAACTTCATCGTTCTGGGTCACAGCAAAGCTAACATCAGGAAGGTCGATCGCTGCAGCGTAGAACACCTCGACGTACTCCCCGTTCAGCTCCTACACACACAAATTGTTATTTGGATCATTGATTACAGTCACAGCACCAGTGAGAAGCTGTAAAATCAGACTGTTGATATTCACCTTAAAGAATCCAACCACTGTCAGTTCCTCTGAGGCCTCTGATTGGCTAAGATCAGTGATGAGGTCAGCAGCAGACCCCGCCCTCCTCTTCAGCCAGGTCAAGATGGAAGCCGAGCTCTGAGGAGCTTAATCACAATAATTTTTAACTATCAACTATTGAGATAGAGCCAGGAGATTATTAGCTTAGCTTAGCATAAACACTGGAAACAGAGGGAAAAGCTAGCCTGGCTCTCTCCAAAGTAAAACATATGCCTAAACTTTTAAAGCTCACTAGTTTACATGTTATATCTTATTTGTTTACACAAACAGAAATGTGACACAACAATTTGTTGTTTTACGGGAGTTAAATGCCGTAACTATTTCTTGGCAACCAGTAGCTAGGTGCAGCTACTTCCTGGAGTCTCTGTTGGTTGTCTGGAAACCTCACGTGACAACAAGACTCTAGGATTAAACA
The DNA here is from genome assembly GCA_008360985.2 of Macquaria ambigua. NCBI lineage: Eukaryota > Metazoa > Chordata > Actinopteri > Centrarchiformes > Percichthyidae > Macquaria > Macquaria ambigua. The sequence continues at coordinate 9,119 of VMKM01000208.1, forward strand.
AGGGAGATATCAACATGTTCATCAATGAGCTGTAAGGTGCTGGTAGGGGAATTTTTAACTTTGGAGAGAGCAGGCTCGCTGCCATACACAAGATGATAAGGCGACAGAGTTTCCATGAAGCAAAATAAAAGTTCCCTCCACCGAGTCCGTTGTTGCAGAATCAGGACGCAGACTGTATTAGTTAAATGTTAAAACATGGACACTTAACAACAAAAGGGAGGCTAATTATCTCAATAGGACAAATAATTGAAGTAATCAAGAAAATATTTATTGAATACTGTGTCAGCTCGACCTAGCAACAGATGAACTTGCTAACGTTTGCAAGCTAGCTAGCAAATCAGCTAACTCAGCTTATGAACTGTTACAGTCCTGCTTCCATCCTGAGCGGGCTTTTCCTCACGTCTCTACTATTCTCTCACAAAAATCAAACTTTTAACAAATTATTTATTGTTTCATCATGAGGAAAAAAGGTGGGTTGAAGCAGGATTGTATCGGACAAAATGAAGCTAATATAGCTAGCCAGCATGGTCAGGCTAAAATTGATGATCTGCATGATGTTCATGATGTGATTCTTTTCTTCAAAAGGAATAATATACAGTATATAAACTGTATGATTGTTTAATTTATATTTATTATATGGATACATCAGGAGAAGTGATTAATCTGTTCACACTATGTTTAGCTATAGCTATTCTGATTGGCTTGGTTCTTTTAGAGTAATCCCGATCTTTTAATAGCTCGACAAAGTTTTAGCTGTTTGGAACAAAGCTACTATTAAAGGTTTAGTTCTTAATAAAGTGATAAATTACACCTCCATGAACTGATATTAATGTACGTATAAAGGATATACTATCTGTTATTTGCACATACCAGGACAGGGTACAGGGTTGTGTTTGTCTCCAGAAAGGTACAGCCTGATTGTGGGGAGGCCTGTCGCATTGAGTTCTTTAGCCAGGTCCTTCTCCTTTGTCACATCAAGCACTGCCAGTTTGACCTCTGACCCCTGAAGCTCTGCGGCAGCACCTTCGAACGCTGCTGAGACTCGATAGCCTTCTCCAGACAAAGGAGCATCTACGTACACACAGAAACAGACACACACACACAGTAAGTGAGTATAAATGAGGAACATGATGAATATGCTGCACTTTGAGGTGGCTATTTGGCTTTGTCCGAAGACACTTACGGACCATTTAGTCGCTCTTATGGTGTCATTTTTATACATTCCTGTATAAAAATGTAGATCAAGAACAAGCTTAATGTGTAACTTACTGAAGTGCACCAGCAGCTGCTTATATTTTCTCAGTGACCTGTTGAAATTTCCTTTCGTCAGCTGTAAAACTCCATCCTTCTCAGGGGATGATTTGTCTGCCTGTCGGTCGGGTTGTGTGTCAGCGGCGACAAACACACAGAGACACAAGGTGGTCACCCCCAGCAGCAACAGTGTCCTCATGACGGTTCACCCACAGACTGACAAACTGGAACAATCTTGATGGAAAAGTATGGAGGGAGTGGTGAAAGGAAGGGCTGATATATGTGTGTGTGTGTGTGTGTGTATCAGTGCTGAGCTGGTAGTTATGAATGCTTTTGTTATCTGCCGAATAGGCCCACCAGTTTGTAGCTGATTAACTTTCCTATCTGAGCCCTGCTGTATCTCTGCTATTGGCTGCTGTTCATATCAGCTATATCACTAATATCTAAATGCCCTTTTGCCTAACACTGTTAGCCTCAACAAGGTCAAAATGGAAGCACAAAGGCTTACACACAGTATGCTCAAGATACACGTGTTCATATGCAAAATCCACCCACTTGTACAGAAAAAAATAAAACTACTTCACAGCTTTGTCAAAGTAACTGAGACCATTTTTATTTCCCTATCAACATGATAGAATGATAAATAATAACATGACATGACAAAATAACATTTTGATTAAAAAAAGGAAGTCCAACTTGACAGGGATACTGAGCGTCACACATTATTACAACAACGTCAGGTAAAGCAGGTGCATTAATCAGTCATTGTATTTGAAGTGCATAGGCTCAGCAGCACTGGCACCGCACATATCCTTCAACCACCACCTTCACCTTCTGTTTTCTATACCTGCTATTCATAGCAGGTCTTTGGTTCTTGCAGAGGATTAGATGAGAAGATTGAGACTAAATTCTCATACAGAATCTGTCTGGTAGATATGAAGCTATAGCTAGGAGACGGTTAGCTTAGCATAGAGACTGGAAACAGCTAGCCAGGCTCTGTCCAAAGGTAATGACGAGACAACTGTAATGACGAACAGTCGAGGTGGAACAACCGTTCACAGCAGCCTCAGAGTTGTAATTCGATGTCAAGAGATATCTGGGATTTTAGTGTTTATCAATAATGTAAGATAAGTGATTAACGGGAATACACATACGAGACATGAAAAGGCAAGAGAAAAGAGCAACGACAACAACCAACTGTCAACCAAGATATCGGGTATTTCTGACAGCAACAAAATCTCCCGCTTGGCAAAAACAAGTGTCAACAAACACATCTATATACATATAAATAAAATCCACTATTTACACTAATACAATCAATTCAACTAATTTAAAAGAATGTCGACACTCTTTGTTGGTATCTGCTTCACTTGTTAACAAACCGCTACAAATGCCTAACACGCTAGCAGTTAGGGTAACCTCCTGAAATAAAGCCTCCACTGGTTGCCTAGCAACCTCTCAGCGATGACAAGACTCCAGGAAGTCTCTGCTAGCTAGGCAGGCTAGGCAAAGAGGCATTTGCTTCTATACTCTTTGGGCTAGATGCTTCCCCATGCTTCCTGTTTTAATGCTAAGCTAAGCTAACCCTCCCCTCACTGTAGCTTCAAATACAGACACACAGACACGAGAGTGGCATCAATCTTCTCATCTAACTCTCAGCAAGAAAGTGATAAAGCATATTTCCCAAAATGTCAAACTATTTCTTTAAGATACAAATCTGTTAAGAAGGGTAACTACTTTGACACTGTCGTATTCATTTCGTATTCGACGAAAGTATGCTTCAGTTACAGAATCATAGATTGCAAGTCACAATTTTGTGTTTCTCAACACATGATCATAATTCAAATTATAAACCTGTTTTAGTCCAAGTAAACTTTACTGATGTAAACATTATTTTACAGCAACCAAAAACATTATTATTTTAAATTGAGTTATTGTCTTGTGTACCTCTTCGTTTTAAACGTTCTGTCAATCAATTTGAGTGGTAGCAGATTGTACCTTAAAGGCCCTGCACACCCACACAGGTGTGTTCACATGCTCTGGTTGATTAGGCCTGCTCATGTTGAAGCTGGGCAGAGCTATACGCTGTAATTACACCTGTCACCTAACTTCCATGTGTAGTAAGAATGATAAAGGTGCTATTTTTACTGCCCTAACAGGTGCAACAAAGCTAACAGGAGAGCGAGGGAGATGTCGGTAGAGCAGTCTGTACACGCCCACACAGTCCTGAGAAAAGGTCTAATCAGCCAAAATAATTAAAATCATCCGTGTGGCTTCACCTTGGATGTGCAGGGCCTTTAAAAGAAGAATTATGCAGGAAAATAAATTACATTCTGTTTTCAAACAGGCTTTGTTTGCTTTAACAAAGAAAATCCTGTCTGGCATTCAAGTCCGGACAAGTGGCCCCCTTCATCATTAAAGTAAACATGGATGTATCTGCATTAGAAAAAGAGAAATAAAGATTTTGTTCTTTTAGTATTTAAAAATAGAAAATAAAATTGTCACATCAATGAAAAACAAAAACAAAACTATGAATTAAGTCCCTGGACATCATCTTGTTCACCATAAATGTCCACTGTTCCCCTGTGTTTAGTCTTTTGTCTGCACACATTAGTGGTGTAAAGCATTGTGCACACCATGGTGCCGTATGCACATGCAGGGGCAGATTCACTATTCTCTTCCTGCCAATTTCATTTCAATTAAAACCCCCACAATACATTCTTACAAAAGGTCAAAAGTGCAAAAAGTGTTCTTGGCTAGTTCTTTTTCTATATATTAGAAATACTTGTCTGCTTGTGCCTTCAAATATTCAAAATATCTGTCAGAGATGGAATATGATATTAAAAATTAAAATCTAAATCCTTTTGGTGTTATATATATATTTGGTGTAGCTGTTAAAAGATGGGAATTTTGTCCATAATGAAAAGCAGTGGTGCGTTTGAATTCCCAAAGCAAAAATCTCCAAAAAGCTCCTGCAGCATAAGCCACTCCTCTGTCCATCTCTATGTTCAGTATGTTGTGTATAAACCGTAGATCACACACTTGTCATCACCTAAATACACTCTTGCTTCCCTGTGTAGCTTGGGCAATGAGCTGTTTACATTCCTAGCTTATGACAAACAGTTTAGTTATCCATATAGTGGCAAAAATAGGACAAGGGGAGCCTTATTAATCCTGACAGCGTCATCTTTTGTAGGTGTGCAGATGGCTTCCACACTGTGGGCAGGAATGATGTGCATCCTGTAGGCCACGTATCATGAACGGAATCAGACAGATACCACAGACCAACCTGAAACACACACACACACACACACACACACACACACACACACACACACACACACACACACACACACACACACACACGTGCAGAAACAGAATACATAGATGAAGCTTTTGTTAAAGCTGGTTTAGCACTCGGACATTAACATACTCATGCATGTGTGTGTCTGTGTGTCTCACCCCATCATGGTGAGAAGTATACACAAGCACCAGGCACTCCCCCCAGGCAGGTTTGTGACTTTAGTGGTGACAACTTGCTGGCAGTGTGGGCAGCACACCAGACCGGGGACGTCTGTCAGAGATGTCACTAAGATAGGAACAGGCTGTGGCTGGGTCACGACTACTACTGTCTGAGCTTGACTGCTGCTGACAGACGGTGTTGCACCAACTGGCATCCAGAGGGCGCAGGAAGGACAGGGGAGGATATCAGGAACAAAATAAGAAGCAAATTAAATTATTATTATTTTCACCTGCCCAGTTGGTTTGTATGTATGCTATTAAGAGTAACAACAAAGATGTAGCCTCAGTACTTTGCGTAATTGGATGGATTATGATTCCAGAGTTTTGTGAATGTGAAGTCGTTGGCACCCTGGGTGGAGTCAGGACAGGAAAAGGATCTGGCTGGATTGTAACTAGAAAAAAAAAGAAATATTAGGTTCCACGTCCACACCAGTACGTTTTCATTTTAAAACAGTGTTTTAAAATGAAGCAATCTATAAATGTAAAATGTTTTATCACCGCTTCAGATATAATCTCCCTCTATACTAAATGCCAGAAAACGCATATCACATGACCATTTACTTGCACTGGGCATGCACGTGCCGGTGTAAACAGGAAGCAGATTGTCTATTCTGCGGTTGGTTGCTTAGTTAGTTGCAGGAAATACTACGACCGAAAAACAGCAATGGAGAAAAGTAAGACCAGAGATTTCTCTGCTTGGACCGACAACGAGGTGAAACTGTTACTGAGTGAAAGTGTTGTAATTCGTCATCCATGTTGAATTAACCGCTGGTAGTCAAGGTTGATGTTGTTTGTTTTCTTCTGGGAAAGGGTCACGGGATGGGGCGTGACAAATCAGGGAAGGACACATTGTGGCTGACTAATAATGTAAAACGGGTTCAGCTGCGTTTTAAAAGGTCTCCGTTTTAGGGGTTATAAAACACTGGAGTATGGTGGATGCTGGGTGTAAATGTAGCAAAAGTAATGCGTTTTAAAACAAAAATGTAGTCGTGTGGATGTAGCCTTAGAGTACGTCCACATTAACCCGGTTAAATTTGTAAATGCATCTTTTTCTCTCCTTTTCAGCCCTCTGTCCAGACTAAAACTGCGTTTTTCTTCCCCAAAATGGGGCTTTACCAAAACGGCCTCCAGAGTGTATAAATCATAAAACTCCTGCTTGGTGTTTCAGTGTGTACGGGGTAAAAGGAGCTTTCCCAAAACACTGATGTAAGTCAGCCCAGTGAGGGTCGGGGCTGTGTGCCAGTAAAGTTAACAAGACAACCTTTTGTCGCCTCTATTACTTCCTCTGGGAATTAATTCATACTCGTTAAGTACAGAAACAGAAAAATATGTAAATGAGAACAACTATATCGTGAAATTGGCTGCATTAAAACCACAGACCACAGAAAACAGGAGGTGTAATGGATCATTGTTTTTGAAAAGCTGAGTTTTCCCCATCTACACTAAAAAACAGAGCAGGCATTTTCAGATTCATCCATTCTGTATACTGTTTTCAGGTGAGAAAAACACAGAGAAACAAAAGATGTGTTTTCAAAATTAGCCAGCTCAGTGTGGATGTGTTCTCGGTACCTGATGACCTGTGACGATAGGGAAGGAGAGACCAGTGAGATTTTAACTTACCTGCTTCTCCATAGGTGGGAGGAGGTGTTGAGGGGGAGTGGAGGGAGGCATCGTAGGATGGGGGAGGGGGGATGTTGAGCGCTTGTGTGCCCAGAGCAGGAGGGTGGCGACTGGCCTCCTCATATGAAGGGGGTTCCATCAGCAGATCATCCAGTCAAACAGGAAGCTAGTGATACAGACGACAAGATTCAGCAGATAATTCACACAACATAGGAGCTTTACACTGCACACACAAAGGCACATTCTTGCTGGAGTTTAGTATGCAGTAAAACCTGCATTTTCTCCTTTGAATTGCATTATTTTTTCTACATGATTTCTTCAAGGGGGTCATATTTTTGAACCTGTTTATTCATCTGTCAATTAGTAGGATCTTAAAAACTTTAATATTTCAAAGAAATTGGCTTCAAAGTTAAGGAACCAGAGATTTAGCATTAAAGTTCATCCTTTTCTTTGCTCTTAATGTACTTACACACAGTTCCAAGACATAGACATAAAGCTAAAAAACAAGGACAACAAGGCTGAACAAAGACAGGTAAACAGCAAAGATAGACCGCATCTCACAGCCTTCATCAGCAGATGTAATTTGCTCAGTTGTCGCTGAGACAGTTCAGTTGTCAAGAGACTGAATGAAAACCAGAAACAGATGGAATGAGTTTTTGGTGTAGATCCAGATCCAGTTAGGGAAACACAGGAATTTAAAGGATTTCTTTAGTTGAATGAAAATAATCCGGAACATGTATGGTATGACTGTCTATCATGTGATCCCAGTTGCAGATTTTCTATTTAGAGTATTCTTATTTTACAACATGGCATTTTCCCAGTTTTTAGTGTACCTGTAATATGCTGTATTGTCACTGCCATCTCTGTTTAGTTCCTAACTGGCAACACTACTTCTTTTTTTAACCAGCCCAGTGTGTATGAGGACAGTCTGTCAGTCTGTTTCTAAATACTGCAGGAACTGTGAACATCTCAGCTCTTAGTCTCTCTGTACTAGCTGTGTGATGCCGGATGTCACGTTGCTGCAGTTGAATCTGCAGCTCTGCTTTTGTTGTGGGAGTCAGTATCACCTCCTCCCTCCACTACTACAGATTAAACAATAGAGAGGCTGGCTCGAGATCAGTGCGTATTCTCCAGTCTGAACTTTCAACAGAGTAGCGGAGGTTTAAAGTGACAGCGTGAAAACAACACACACTTACACACACACACTGCAGCATTACAGTATAGTTAGTTCTTCTTCTTTCTTCAGCATAACACACTGTGATACTACATTATTCTCAATTACTTTCAAAGGTAAAATGTAAAAAGTCACTCTAAAAATATGGGCAGTTTCATCTCCGTGTCTGGTACAGATTACAGTATAGATCAGTAAAATTTTAAAATCCAGAGCATTATATATACATTAATACATATAGAATAAATTCAGAGAGAAACATTAATTCAAAATCTACATTTTTAAATAGGTCATACTCACCATTACTTTAACACAGTTCAAATGCTCACTTAAACACTTACTATAAGTTCAAAATAACAGTGTCATTATAGTATGTGTCACTGAACACAGATAATCCTGAATCATGGGATTCCACTTCACTGCTTCTCCACAAGATGCGTTTTCATGCCAATACCGTCACCTAAAACCAACTGTATCAGCCATTAAACACACCTGCTTGAATGCAGCCAAGTAATTTTAGCTCACATGGGACTCTTCCCTTATGTAAACAAGATACATTCAAGTCCTGGTATCCAAACAGGCACAGACCTGCCTCCGACATAATCAAACTCGAAATAAAGCCCTCAAAGAGTAGTATGTGTGCTCCTTCACTAATTAAACAGTGTGATGTGTGAGATATATCAGAGCAGAGGTCTTACCTTGGACAAATGCGGAAGCTCGGCTGGCAGGAGGAAACGCATACCATGTTGGTGTCAGTCGTGACATCACAGCCTGCCAAACCTGAAATATTTTACTTCCCACAGACTGAAAACCAACCCTCTTTACCTGCTTCCCTTGTACAAACTCACCTTGTTTACCGGCTTCCCTGATATGAGTCCACCTTTTTACAGTCACCTGTTTCCTATATGCAAACTCATTCTCTGGTAGCACCTTATTTACACTACAGCATTTACCAAGATGTAAAATAGTAATATTTGCTATATTTGCTTAGCATGTATACAATGTCAAATAAATAATTATGAAATAATTTCATGAATAGATTGTGTAAAATATATAAATTAAACAATAATTTGTGAAATAATTAAAGTAGTTACAACTCACTATCATATCCCCTTTTATTTTATGTCACTTTTTTATTTCATAATATCACTTTTTATGACAGTGGTGTTGTCACCACCCTCTCGCCTTTCAGTCAATCCCGTGCCCCCTGGCTCTTAAAGCTGGGGTAGGCAAAATCTGTGCAACCTAAGCAAAACCTTCCGCCTCTCTCTCTGCTGCCTCGTATCACTCCGCTAAGCCCCTCCCACCAAACCCACAACTTGAGGTAATGAGCTGAAGGTCCGTGTGGAGGGACATGTTGCTGCAGGCAAAGGAGGTGTTGGAAATTTATCACAAGTTGCAGGATTTTCCGCCATTAAATCAGGCTTTCACCGTCTGAAGGGACGTGTACGCGTGTCTGCATTTGTAGAACAGCCAATACAAACGCACCGTGTCTCTGAAATAACTTGTGATTGACTAAAGTCTACCGTCACGGGCTAGATTTTCTGAAGCCTGAAAACAGAGCCAAGAGGAGGGGCTGAAGTAGAGGTCTGCTCTCAGACCACTTGAATTACAATATGCTGCACGGTTAATATGGATTTGTTGGCCAATGACGCCATAACAATACTGCCTACCCAACCTTTAAGCTAGCAAGCTCAACAACTGCTACCTGATTTAGCCAGTTAGCTCCAGGTAGCTAGAGCCATTAAAGACTTTCTCTGTGGTCTCTCTGGCTAGCCAAGAGGAGCTAGCTAACACTGCTAACACTGGATCTTCACTTTGATGCTGAGTAACAATCCAAGACTACTTCTTTGATCAGATAGTTCCTGATTTCAATAGAAATTTGCCAATTTTAGACTATATTTTATTATACAAAGTCCTTCTGTGACTTTGTGCTTAGACAACATTTAACATTTGAGAACTTTTGCTTCTTTTGTTAAATGAAAACTAGCAAGAGTCTACAGCCATGCTAGCCATTCTAAGGCTATACTTTAAGCTAAATGCTAACGTCAGCAAGCTAACATGCCTTGAGATATTGTCTTTTTTATTCCCCACATTCTTCTTCCCAGTCAAAACCTGGCGCCTACATTACCCACAATGCAACTCAACCATCAACAGTTTTGTTGGATATTTGGGTGCTAGCAGCTAATGTAGCCTTGAGCTGCTAGCCTCAAGTAGAGATGAGGAGCATGCTACAAAGGGTCTGGTAAGCACACTTTTCTCCATTTTCAGACTTGTAGTCTTCAGCCCCAACCGATGCTGACTCACGTGACATCATTTGAGGCAATTTATCATATATAATCATTGAATCACTTGTATCATTATACCTTTGTAATGGTGGGAAACGCATCACGATGATCCTGGCTCTAGAGATGGCAATGTCGGTCTGCTGGTCTCGACAACTGCTACATGGACTGACCCCAAAGTTTTCCCTTATTCAGTGAAATATCTCAACATCAACTTGTTGGATTCATGGTTCCCAGATGCTGTATTATCCTGGATTATCCTCGGATGGACTGCAATGAAATTTGGTAAAGACATTCATTGTCCCCAGAAGATGATTTATAAAAATGTATTAAACTTATAAAAGCAATATACATTAGCATGCTGACGTTAGCATTTAGCAAGTACAGCCTCACAGAGCCGCTAGTCTGACTATAGACTCTTAGTCTGGTTAGCGTACTGTATATTACAGCTGTTTGTTATTTCTGTCTATCTATTGCTTCTTCTCAATCTGTCTATGTTCTACAGTATGTTCTCAGAAAATGCACCTATGCACCTCCTTTGTTCAGTCCGCCATTATTTACGACACTTGTCTATCTGTCTTGTCGATGTCTCTTAGGAATGAGAAACACAACTTTGTTTCTATCTTTCAATCTACTTCCTCCTGTGCATTGTCACTCTACACCATTAACTTTAAATATCTTCTTTCTCAGCATATTGTTCCCTCTTAATTGTTTTTCCACTTGCAGACATGTTGATTTATCTTCTTATGGTAAACTTATTTATCTTTATTTATGTTTTTCATCACACTGAAAAAGTCAGAAAGAGTCTAAGGTGGCAAATTTAACTATGTAACTGACTTGTTACAGAGAAGTGTCTTGAATTGAATTCATGAGACATTCAGAGAATTTAAATGTAATATTTGTCCACAGTGACTATTACATTGTTGAAAATCAGGTTTTGAATCAAATCATGTTTTAAGGCAAATCTGAACAGTGTTTAAAGCCCATTCAAAAGTACACAACATCTTTATGTTTGTAACCCAAATTAATTTATTAAGAAAAATTGGAAGATGCTAGGTTGATCCTGATTGGCTGGAAACCAAAGTGACATCACAGCTCATCTTTAGATGATGTGTTTGTCGGTACCTCTGCAGACTCATCAGTCTCCTGAAAGACAGAAAAATAAGATGGTAGAGTGGCGAGTGGAATAGATTTATATTAACGAGAAAAATAATAAAAAGTAGCAGTAAAAATACAAACCTTGCTATCATCACCAGCGCCGTCACCTTCCTCGCCTTCCTCATCGTCCTCATGTTCCTCTTCATTACTTGCCTCCTCAGGCAACACTCCTCCATTATCCAGGAACTTAGACATGGTCTCCAGATCTCTTTTTCCAGTGTAGTCGACCACCTACAGGACAACAAAGGAGGAAGAGACAGAGAAGAAGAGAGAGAAAGACAAAAATGACGGATGACAGGATGAATGAAAGAGAAATAATCAAAAGAAAAATTGTACAAATGTTGTGTCTGTAAAGGTGGCACGTGTGTGAGTGTGGGTACCTCTTTGCCACCAGCTGGGAAGTATTTGAGTGTTGGGAATCCTTTAACGACAACAGACTCCACCTCGTTGGCCGTGGCGTCCATCTTGGCTATGATGATGTCATCATTGTCGGCGTACTTTTCACCCAGCTGATCCCAGATGGGAGTCAGTTCCTTACAGTGTCCACACCATGGAGCATCTACACACACACACACACACACACACACTGTTAGAAGATGAAGGGGCACATCTGGTAACTGGTTTTATATCAGTGGGTTTCCTGACGTCTACACTGCAAAACAAGTTATTTCAACAGTTTTCCCTGCTTTATTCAGCTTTATTCAGAGAGAGATGGCTTTCTGCAGGGTCTTAGACCAACTACAATACAAGCTGGGATGGTGGTCATGTGGGATGGAAGGTGAGGATGGAAAACAGCTGCCGGTCTCAACGTGTGTCTGCTTCTCTTATCACTGGAGACTCCAACCGTCTTACTGCAACACTTTGTGTTGGTCATGTTGAGGGTTACACAATCCTGTGCATCATCGATACAGCACAGTATCCTTTAAATGAACGTTTAATGACCTTAAATGACGGTTGATGAGGCATCCATGGTTGTTTGCTTTTTCAGACACTTTGTATATTTAGCTCCAGGTTGGAAACATCAGAGCCTTCAGACAAATCCAAGTTTTCTAGTCATAATTATGCCTAGAATTTTGATGTTAACGATATTTACAAGTCGGAAACTGGTAATCTCAGTATTTCCTGTATGATGCACAGGCAGCATGAGCTCATTGGCTGTATTCAAAATCAGTCCCTCCTTTACGCATTTGTACTCCCGACAAAATAAACACTCAGTAGCTCACTCTAAGTTCACAAACACTTATGAATCATTATTTAATGTTGATTTACACACCCAGCAAAGACAAATAACAAAAAGACATGTAGGCTTCATGCTATGGACAATACCCCTTTTGTTCCACTGTAGGAATTGTAAGAATTTTTGTGCACTCAAATAAAATGGCGGAAGTAAATATAGTTATATATAAATATATAGTAGTCCAGTAGTCACAGGTTGTCATTTGTCATTTTTGATTAGTTGCCAAGCTTCAAAAAGGGCAGGCCTTAACATAAAATGATGAAGGCAGATAATAACCTTCATCTCTGAAGTATCTTGGTTTAGTTTCTGCCTCCATCTACTTGCCAAGCTAAATGAACTGAAATGAATGCTGTGCTCAGTGCACGAGCTCAGCTGGGTTCAGGTAAGGCCTGCATCCTTTCTTGTTGTTGGCATGCAAGGCATTGTGTGCATGTTGTGGCCTGTTAGTAGCCGGTACAGCAGTGACATTTTACCAGCACTACCTGTGCTGTCACATAGTCCATCAGGTGGCAAATAGGGAGTGATTTCAGACACAGGTGAGTTAATAAACTCCAAGCAGGACATTAATTTAACTCACTCATCAATCATTTAAGTCAAGAGCTAATGATTTTATGCTCTGAAATAGTTAGAAAACTGTTTAATTCACAATTAGTTTGAGTTTGATGATAAAAGATGAGTTGATTTCACTAAATTCCAGTTTGAGTTTTTACAGTGCAGACTCAGGCAGGCAGACAAATGGACTTACAGAACTCCACAAAGACGTTTTTGGTTGGGTCCAGAGCAACAGACTCAAAGTTTTTCCCCACCAGGACTTTGACTGGTTCTTTATTCCAGTCCTCTGGGATCTCCACAGACCGATAGTAGGGCTGCACCACAAAGCAAGACAAGTTATTGGGTTTAGTGCTGCTGTGTGACTTAATATGTAACCTGTGCGTGTGTGTGTGTGTGTGTGTGTTACCTTGGCAGTGCCATCCACAACCTCCTGGCACAGCTGTCTCAGTGAATTTGCTGTGATTTCCCCGGAAGGGATGGTGAACTTCTTTCCCGTCTCCATGTTGATGATGCGTACAGTGGGGGCGTCTTTCGCTGACACGCCAAAGAATTGCAGCACATAAGAAATGTCTTCTGTCACATCGATCACAATGAACAGCATCTACATAACACACACACACACACACACACGCACACACACACAAGACGTAAAAAACAAAGACAATAAGGTTAAATTAAGTTTTATGTCTTTCTGTCACTGACTTTTCCTCAAAGACAATGTGACTGTGTACACAGATTTATTTCCCCACAGCATGAGTAATACATATCTACACACACACACACACACACACACACACACAAATACAGTTATATTTCCATCACTTTGACTTACATTCATTCCTCGAGACTTACCCTAACCTTAACCTTAAACCAAGTCTTAAACAGATTTATTTCCCCACAACATGACTAACACACACACACACACACACACACACACACACACACACACACACACACACACACCAGACTGTTACCTTGCCCTTGAACGTTTTGGCAACAGGCCTGGATTCGTCCACCAGAGCTGTCTGACTCTCCACAGAGGAGTTGATGAACAGCAGGCTGTGCAGGAGGATGCTGGAGGTGAAGATCTTATCTGAAGTCTGAAAACACACACACACACACACACACATACAGTACAGTATAATTTCAATATTATTTTACATTTAATTAGAATTTTCTAATCGTGTGTGTGTGTGTGTGCATGTGTGTGTGTGTGTTACCTGCTGGCTGAATGGGATGATCAGCTGCAGGCTGTTGTCCTTGATGAAGGTGGTCAGATTATTCTTGTCCAGCTTCCCCTCTTCTGACAACGCAAAGTCTGCTCTGCCGTCATCAAACTAGCAAACACACACAGTTTTACTCAACTTCAGTGGACCTAACTCAAACCTTCTGATCTATTCTAGTTCTGAAACAATGAGTCGATTAAGTAAAAACACTAAACAGCTGCTGGTTTCAGCTTCTCATTGTCGGTTTTCTGATTTTCTCTGTATTATATTATTGAAAATTCAATTGTGTTTGGACTGATGGTCGGACCAAACAAACAACCTTTGGCCCCAGGAAATTAGATTTGATTTGGTCATAAATAAGATACACATAAGACACACTAAACACACTAACAAAAAAAACCCCAGATTTAACCCAACACGGGACTTGGACACGCAAAGAAATAAAATAAAACAAACTATAATTAGCATGTAACCATGGAAAGATTATGAGACAACGGGCCCCTGGCATAGACATGTCAAAGGCCCCCCACCCCTCCTACATAGGAGCAATATACCCAGACTGAAACAGAGACAAACAACGGCCGCATTGTTTGTAGCTGTTTTGCGTTTCTTTAAAGTCGGTTTCTGTATATTTGTAGTTGTTTGACTTTCCAACATAAAATGTTAACAGTCACTTCAAATACAGGCTCTGACCCAGGGGCCCGTGACTCCTTGGGCCCCTAGACCCATTCAGTAATCCTTCCATTCATATAACGCAAACAAGTTGTTTTGCATAAAAGTGAAGCGTGACGCAGGATAAAACACAAACATTTAATATAACTTATTTCTCTAGGGGTCCTGGAAATTGTGATGGACTTTTTCTCCTATTTTGTCATTTTGTTGACTAAACAATCAATCAGTTAATTGAAATGATAACTAAGAGATTAATCCATAATAAAAATAATCATTATAATAGCTGCAGGCCTAATATTTTCCTTTACCCTCTGCTGTAAGGCTAGCTGTAACCCTAAACCTAACTCAAGCCTCGTCCTTATTCTAAACTAAACTCTAAATCTAAAGTTAGAAAACCCTTTTACAGAAGTCAGAATCAGCAAAATATCCTCACCTTTCTATCCTTGTGGGGACATTGATTGTGGATTTGGTCCTCAAAAAGGGAACATACTGTATACTTTATCTCTAGGCGCTAGATGGCAGCAGAGCTAACATCATGAAGGCTTCCTGTATCTTGGAACTGCCTTTCTATAAAACACTTGACTCAGTGCCTTTCACTTGGTATCATAACATGTTCGTACCTTTTTGAAGAGCACCACTGAGTTGGCTTTTACTTCATACTTGTGGAAAACTTCAGGACTCGCTGACACAGCAAACTCGGTATCAGTCATATCCAAACCAATTTCCTTGAACAACTTGGCCGCCTCACTTTCCAGATCCTGATATGAATATGAATCAAAATATAAATATGAATATGACTATAAATATGTCATTTTATGATTTATTAGTTAGGATAGATAAAATAGATGAACGTACATCAAAGAATCCTACAACAGTGATGTTATGGGAATCGATGAACTGAGCCGCAGAGTCCGCAGAGTCGAGCACGGGAACACCGGGGCCTGAACGACGCTTCATCCACTGGATTATTCCCTCTACTGACCTCTTACCTGGAAAACACACACAACCACAAACAAATGATGCCAGAGTTATTTCATGTGCTTTAACACACCAAGATGTGAGATATAGAGAAAACAAGAGTTACAGTGTAGCTCAAATCAACTAGGTTATAAAAATATGTTGATTCAGACAAATAGACGGCAGAGGTATGTGAGTGAAGGAAGAGTTAACACATCAAACTGTGAACATGTAGGGTAAACACACACACACACACACACACACACACACACACACACATACTGTACACACTAGGCACAGAAATGGCTGTTAATGTCATAATCAGGTTTACTGATAAGGTACTATAGGTACATATACAGCTTTCTAAGAGTAAAATTCAAGCACTTTTCAAGCAATTTCAAGGTACCTAAACCAAGAATTTCCAGGCTCTCAAAACCTTTATCATCACATCTAAAGTGTTACTATAAATGTCAGGAGACAACAAACAAATACGACAACGGGATCGTTTCATTTCAAACATTAAAAGATTTTTGGTTCACATGAGTGACTATGTAGATAATGAAACACCAGATTATGTTGAAAATCAAGCATTTTTCAATGAGTATATTCAAGTTCAAGCATATTCCTAACCTTGAAAACATAACGGTTAAAATTAAGCATTTTCCAAACTTTCTAAGCTCTGTATGAACCCTGCATATATCTGTAACAAGACATTAAAGGAAAAGTTCGACATTTTGGAAAATACACTTATTTGTTTCCTTTTTTAAATTAGAGTTAAATTAGAAGATTGATACCACGTTAACTATGAAGCTAGAGCCAGGAGATGGTTAGCTCAGTTCAGCGTAAAGACTGGAAACAGGGTAAAAACAGCTAGCATGGCTCTCTACCTGCGTTACATTTCACCACTTAAAGTAATAGACGAAGATTGATAGCACTCTGAGACATGAGACTGGTATCAATCTTCTCATCTAATCCTCTAGAAGAAAACAGATACACGAGTTTACCACAAAAAGTTGAACTATTTCTTTAACCAGATGATTAAAAAAAACATAAAATCAAACGATAAAATAAAATACAATTGATTTGAACAGTCAAACATTAGACATAAAAAACGGTTGATCTAATCAAATAACTTAAGGCATATAAAAGATGGTAGACAGGTTTAGCAGTGAACAGGTAAGGTAAACAAACACGCACACACACACACACACACACATGCACACACACACACTCTAGGCTCAGACAGTTCAGGTTACAGTCAGGCTTAGTGACAACGTAGGCACATAATGGTTGTGAATCTGAAAAGCTGGACAGCAGCTTTAACAGTGTAGTCTACAGTTACATTATGTGTGTGTGTGTGTGTGTGTCCCTGTGTGTGTGTGTTTACCAGCGTAGTCGACGGGCTGCTTGCGGTCTCCGTTGACGAACAGTTTCAGAGTGGGGAAGCCTCCGATGTCAAACTCTTCGGCCAGCTCCTTCTCCTCTGCTGCGTCCACTTTGGCCAAACGGATCGCTGGATCCTCCGTCTTCAGCTTCCCAGCAGCCTCTGCGTAAAGTGGCTCCAGCTTTTTACAGTGGCCACACCAGGGAGCATCTACACACACAAACACACACACACGTAGATAGTTAATCTCGTCATACAACATGGGACTGAGTTTAAATGTGTAGAGGAAATACAGAAAATCAAGCAGCAGACATGCAGCTACTCCACAGGCCTCTCTTCTGTCCACTTTTTTGTGTTTCTATCAGCAGCACATGTCCAGATACACATGGAAATAAGCTGCTGATAGCAACGGTGGCAGTTGGGCTCAGCCTTTATCCCCTTTGCTCTTTTCCCTGTCATGACCTCTCCACCCGCAGTGCTGAGCTCATCTGTGGGAGAGTTGAACCACGAGAGCATCTGGACAGGCGAGGCCACGTGTGTGCACGTTTGTGTGATAACGCCTCGGTGCTGGCGAGGGCCAGAACAGACGGTAAAGGTGGAAAACTCAGACAAGACATTTGACATTTATACTGTGATGACAAATTCTAAACTCAAGGTCCACTTCCTGAAGCTTTCGGTTGTATCCCGCGGCCTTCTTCAGCTTAATTTTAGTATTTGTGTTCCCAAGAAGGTCACGAATGGTAACTATGGCGCTTATCAACTTTAACAGTTCCCAAAGCGCTTTTTACAGATTGGTCTCATTGACCCATTCACACACCGATGGTGACAGAGATGCCATGCAAGGTGCGGGCCTCCATCGGGAGCAACTTGGGGTTCAGTGTCTTGCCCAAGGACGCTTCGACGTGTGTACAGGAGGAGCCAGGGATTGAACCGCCAACCCTGGGATTAATGGACAACCCGCTCTACTATGTTTGTTTTACTCTTTAGGTTTTGTATTACTCGATTACATCTGCATGTCTTCTTTAGGAAAGTACACATCTGTGACACCTTTTAACACGAAACTGGTCTATGAGAATCCATTTTAGCCCAACATATGTTGTCACTGATGTTGTTTGAGCTACAAAAAACAACACAAATGTAATATAAGTTGTGATCACTCTACTGTTTCCACATTAGATGTAATTCATAACTACTTACAGAATTCGACCAGTAAATACTGATATTCGCTGAGCGCTCTGGCAAAGTTGTTGATGTGGAGAACCATCACATTGTTCTCCTCCTCTATCTCCGTTGTTTTCTCTTTCTTTGGTGCCTCTTTGGTTTCCTCCCCCTCTTCTCCTGTCTCTTCCGGAGTCTCTGTTGGCGTCTCTTCTGGTGTTTCACCCTGTTTGTCAGCGTTGGCGTCTGTGTCGTCGGCCTGTGTGCAGGAGGCCCACAGCAGCAG
Organism: Macquaria ambigua; assembly: GCA_008360985.2. Taxonomy (NCBI): domain Eukaryota; kingdom Metazoa; phylum Chordata; class Actinopteri; order Centrarchiformes; family Percichthyidae; genus Macquaria; species Macquaria ambigua. The sequence continues at coordinate 27,598 of VMKM01000208.1, forward strand.
GCCCAGCAGAGTTATGGACAAAAGCGTGCGCATCCTCATGCTGGCGTTTTCTTTTCTGAGCTGCTCTGGTACCTCCGCTCAGGTATGGGCACCCACAATGCATGTGTCACTGTAAGTTTGTACCTTTATTTGTCTGAGATGGTGAGTGCGTGTCGAAATGTTACTGGCCTTCCCGCTCATCCAATCAGATGGTACGCCTGCAGGGGACTCTCTCCAGTCTAAACCAATCAAAAGGTGCCCTGTAGATTTAGAATTGGGAAAAACTGGCTGATCCACTGTGAAGGCTTCAAGACTCATCACACACACACCTCTTTATCTTTCTCCCCTCCCTTTTTTTCTTGATTATTATTTACTTCATTGTTGTTTTTTTTAGCTTTCAGAGCCCATCACCCACCTGATGGTAACATGTACATCTTTAATCTTTCGCTCCTCACAGCGCCGTACCTCTCGCTGGGCCTTATCAGACCCTCATTTACCTAAAAACAGTCACTGCACAGTAATTATGTGGATTTCTAGCTCTCTCTTCTTCGCTCTTCTTCTTTTATCTCGCTATTTCTGTTTACTTAAACTACAGCAAACATTTTCACCACTCCCTCCTCTCTCCCGCTCTCCTTTAAACAACTCATCCACACTACCGTTTCACAGAAAACACAAGGCAGGCCTGAGGGCTATTTAGAGCTGAGTACTGTCAGTAACCTGGCCCAGGGATGGTTATATATTTGAATCCCCTTTAAAGAGTCAGTTCATCCAAATTAATGGTGTCTGGTCATGTGGATCGTTTTGGTTTTACTGAATGTGCTGGGGTTTCAAGATATCTGCCTCAACCGCCCCAACTCCAAAACAAAGGAGGTCAAATTAATTTCATTTGTGCTGCTAAACACATTGAAAAAAAGGTTCAATTAGTAGCTGCTTTCAATTGCATCACATGATCTTCCTCAGCTGATGGAGTTTGTCCAGTTGTCATGGAATTGTAGATATAGATATTTTAAGGACTTCTTGTCCATGTTGGCTTTAAAGTTGAGTTCATTATTGACCTTGGAAACCACCATGTCCCTTTAGTATCTGTTCTGGAGCTTTTTTAATAAAACAAAACCTTTAAAAAAGTAAATACACTGCAAAAATATCCATCTTATCAAGTCATTTCTGTCTATAATTGATCCCTTTATTTTCTTGAAACATGAAAGAATTAGAAACATTGGTGCAATAGAATCAAGCAAAATGTAACTCGACTGTGAGAAATACTTGAAACGCTGCACAACACACGTTGACTTGTTTCGGTTTTTTCTCTTGTTTTATTAAACTTCTATCAAAGTATCTATCAAAGTTGAAAAGGGTGAATGAGTGAGTGAAGTATTTTTTCTCACAGTGAGCTGTCAGTCTCAGCAGGCTGTTGGTGTGTTTAATGCTACATGTGTGTGTTCTCAGTCAGTGTGTGTGTGAGCTCCGGGTTTGGATCCCAGTTTGCCAGCAAGTCACTGAAGTCCGGCTGAGCGCTGTCGAGGCCGTGTGTGTTGTGGTGTGTGAGCGGGTTGTAGTGCACGTGTGTGTTAGCGTCTGTGTGTGCGCCATCCTGTGAAGGCGCGTCACTGTTTGTGCGTGCGACGTCAGGTGTGTCACTGAAACTGACCAGAGAGCAGCAGGGGATCGGCTCAGTCCAGAAACTGAGCGGGAGGTGCCGCTTGATCATCGGTCGGCTGCGGCCCTGACCCGGGCCCCTGTGGTCGAACAGTTCAGCCAGGGGCCCCAAACCGCTGTTGCCCTTAGCAACCCCGACTCCTTGATCATCAGCGCAAGTCACAAAGCTGTTTTCTTGCTCCTCTGGACTTCCTGCTCTTGCGATTTTCAGCAGGTCGTCATAGTAACGCAGACGCCCGCTGGTTGTCATGGAGACCGAGTCGCTGTAGATGTCACAAGCGTCTTGATCACCAGAGCAGCGGCCAAAATACCGCTGGACGTCACGGCTGATGAGATCCGCAAACCTCAGCAGCTGCTTGGTCACATCCAAAGAGTAGTGGGCGGGGTTTAAGAAAACCTCCTCTAAACACTCCTCCTCTTCCTCCTGAGCTTCAGACTCTTCATCCTCCTCTTCATCCTCCTCCTCCTCCCCCTCTACTTCTCTTTCTTCTTCATCCACCTCTGGCTTTTCCTCCAGCATCTCCTCTATGTCTTCCTTGCAGGGAGAGTGCTGGAAAATCAGGGGGAAGTAGGCTGGAGTCTGGGCCTGGACGAGGAAGTTTCTGATGACGCCTGCCGCCATGTTGGATTTTTATCACTGGAGAGACAGTAACAGAAGAGGAAAAAGTAAGGTTTGAACAGGAAAGTAGTTTGTTGACAGGATATAAATCTGAAATTGGTTGAAAAAGTAAAAAGTTTTATCACCTAAGAGCAATTAGCCGCCAGGTTCAGGTGAATGTGTTGAAGTCCGAGGAGAGGTCTGGCCTGGGTCACTGATGGATCCACTTTTCTGTATGTGTGTGTGCATATGTAATACTGGACCGTCAGGATTGTCACTGTATATATACCTCAGCACACGGCTGCAGACGTGTGTGTGCGTCTCCCGTCGGATGAGGCAGCTTCCAGAACAAATATTTGCTGGCCGGATTGGTCAAACACACTTTGTTTACTTTATCACTGGGCAACCGGGGAGGGGGTCCAAGGCTAATGGATCCTCTGCTAGGGGATGATGGAGAGTTGTTATACACACCCACACACACACACACACACACACACATCATTGCTTTTTTCCGTCCCTGTTATCAGGCTAGTTAAAGGATAAAAGAGCATGAAATCAAATCATATGCTGTTTTGACTTCTAAAGGGGAACACTCTGAACCGACTGAGATACAGTAGGACCTCGTCAGACAGGCTCACCTGAAAACATGACGCACTGTAATGTTTTTTAATAGGGACACGACATCAAACTCACAGGAGTCAACCACGTCAACCTCGCAAACTGCCAATCCTTGTCCTCAAGAAGATGACTGTATGCTCAGTCACGCCATCAGTTTTACCATGTGGCTATTGACTTACTTGCTGAATAGAAGAAAAAAAAAACAAAACTCTTTAAAGGCGTTGCCCTCCAGCAACATACTGCTCCCGATGAGCACATTAGCACCTAGAATAGGTCAGGTTAAAGGCTAAGGCTTGAATTATTTTCTATTTTTGTTATTGTCAACAAATCTCATAAAAAGCCGTCAGCCCTGCTCTTTAAAACACAGTCACAAATATGTAATTTTATTTAAAAAAAAGGCTCAGTCGTTTCCTGAAACAGCTGGACACTGTAGCTTTTAGCAAAGGTTGATCAAACAGGGCTGTACTGCGCATTTGTTTGGGGACTATTTTCACCGGCGGATTAATACACATTCGGTGCTCTAGTGAGTATTTTCAGCAGCAGAAAGGTGTACTCAAAATAAACTACAGTGCATGAAGGAACACGTCAGCCAGAGCAACAGTGTGGCTCACTGATGTGTTTTTGCACAACAATGGAGCTCTGTGGCTCAAGTTATAACAGGCTGTGGCTACACAGATAAACTTGTTAAGAACGATCGATTCATTGTTGGTTTTTAGTCTTTTTTGCTTTGCTGGGAATAAGGAAAATATAGAACATCACCCTTATCTTAACACACACTTGATTTCTCAAAAACAGGACTTGGATGGTTCGTTTTGCAACATTGTCCTAATGAATCCTTCAAAGTTTTGAATTTTTCCTTCCCTCCCTAGTTTTGCCCTAAAACTAGCTTTAAAGAATGCAACTGTAATTTCTTAGGAACCTTTCTGTCAAGGACTATGTTATTTGTGGAGACGGTGCTCACATTTTCAATTTATTTCTAATGTGGCCTTGAGAGTTTTTTACTTGCTGCACATCCGGTCAACTGAACACGTAAAAAATATGTGGATGTATGTTACAAGCAAATGTACAAGTCAACAAATATAGACAGTTAACTTTTCAATAATAAATAAATATTTGCTTAGGTTTAAACAAATCTCTGTCAGTTTGTCCAGTTGTTAAGATTTTAGCAAAAACTGTGCTCTTCTGTTTTCTACAACTACATATATCATTTCCTATTTCCTTCTACAAACCCAAATTAATGAGTGCAGACTTACCAGATGTGCTGTTTCATAAAAAACTAATTCAGAAGAAGCTACAAAAGAAACCATTTTCTGTATCTACATGTTCTCACACTTCACTAAAGCGCTATTAACACATTAACACAATATTAAGTATATACTGTATGTAAGTACCATGCTGCTTTTGGGAGATAAAGTCATGCCGGTTTACTTTACTACAGATAACACAGAATAAACTCATACCAGTTCATAGTGTGTTACTGTACGTACAACATGTAACGTGTAATGACGTGTCAATCATGAACGCAATGATTTGATGATTTTAAGTCTCACTGATTAAGTCCTGCACTTCACCAGATTTTACTGACCTTTACAGACATCTGTAACTCTGTAAATATGTGCATGTGCTTCTGTTCATATGTGCATGTTGAGCATTAATGTGTGTGTGTGTGTGTGTGTGTGTGTGTGTGTGTGTGTTATCAGGACACCCTGACTCCCCTGGCCTGCCTGTCATCAGTATCCAGGCTTCTGTGTTGATTTTAGGACTAAAGATCAATAGCGGCAATATGTCAGCTCTCAAGAGCCTGACAATGAATTACACACGCTTTTAGGCACACAAGCACATGGACACACACACACACACACACACACACAGATTTGTCTTATATGTGAAATTTATCTTAATAATTTGAGAGTATAGAGCAAAATCATTCCAGCTACAATGGCTAAATTAATGTTTCAGAAACCAACTTTTTGAAATGTTAAATAACTTTTAGTAGGTAGCAGTTTGTTTATAGGTTAAAAATGAGGAGGCTGTTCTACGTATGTATGTGTGTATGTATGAAATGAACACACACATACAAAAATATTTCAGAGCAGTAGACGTAAGAACAGGAGTTAAGCAGTTTGTACAAACTTAGTATTTCACATAAATATTGTTTAATATGGGATTAATGATTATCAGTTCCTCTGACATGATGGGTAATGTGTATTTACAGAATAAATTCAGCTTACAAGAAAAATGTGACACCTTCAACTGCTTTACACAGTGAAATCTGATGCCGTATTTAGCGCTTTTTGTAATTTGTTCTGTTAAACATTTTTTTATGTTAACTCTTTTTTTGTTGACTGTTTTACACAAATTTTAACTGTCATCGAGAAAACAATAAACCCAACTTGTTGTGTTACAATACATACTTTCACACTACATGTACTTTGTTCAAGAACTTACTGACATGCATTTGCTTATTTAAAAATGAGTTTTTGCATAGTAATTGTGAATTAAAAGAACACATAAAAGACAGCATAAACGGGCTGACATTGTCCTGCACTTTGTACACCCACCAAACAACCCGACCACCTCCCTACGACGTGGGGTAAATAAATGTAGCCAAGAAACATAATCCAGGCAGCATTTACATTTCCTCACACAACAATTCACACAAATTAGCAGTATAGAAACGTAATATTTAGGGCAGGGGTTCTCAACCTTTTGTAACTTGAGAAAAAAAACCATGACATCCCGGGTGGTTTGTGTTTAAGTGTCTCTGGAGCTTTGATGGCTGCAGCGCCACATTTGAAAGGAGTTCACCACATTCAACACACTGTGCTTTCGGCTCAGCATCACTGCCTGCCATTATGAATCCAAATTTAATGTATTCGTCATATTTCCTCACCACACGCTTTGGAGCTTTTACTGGCGCAGGGTTGCCTCCTACATCACTTTCTCGTTCCATTTTGTGTCACTGCATCCGAGGGAACGTTAGCTAGCTAACAGTGGCTAAACACGTTTGTCTCTACCTGATGATGTGTAGTGATTGGCTGATGATATCAAATGTAACTGGTTATTGAAATTATGCATTTTAATTTGACGTTTTTAATTTATGTGAATTCTTGAGCACTTTTAGATATAAAAATAACTACCTTTGTAAATTACCAAAAAACTTTTTTAAATTTTATTTTAATCTAACTATTTGGCAGTACCACTGCCTCCACGGCCCACTAGATGGCACCCTGAGGCCCACCACTGGGCCTTCTCATTCTTCTTCATTCTCAGTCTCAGGTGTTTTAATAGCTGTTCTCAAGCTTTGCCAGAACCTGGGGATCTGGTTGTCATCATCAGGCCACTCCAGGTACGTCCTGGAGTTCATGACTCTCCGCAGCCTACAGAACTTTTTGGGGATGGTCTCTTTGTCGATGGGCTCCAACAGAATCAGCACAACTGCGTCGTCGTTTTGGTCAAACAATCTAAAATGGGTGTAATCCAGCTCGTACTTGCACCATTCACTCCTGACAAAATGATGAGAAAGGACAAACAGAGTTCTGTGACTCTTCTCTATGGCGTCCATGATGTTGTCCACGATCCAGCCTCCAGGAAGAAAGTCTCTCTTGTGGAGGCAGAGCCGGAGAGGAGGCTCGGCCTGCTCGAGCTCCGGGACCAGATGTGCTTCCACCCAACCAGAGTCCATTTCACTGTAGGACACAAAGGCGTCATACTGGAGCACTCCCTTTTTTAACTTTGGCTTCCTCTTAGCTCTCAGCCACGCCCAGGTCATCTGGATATACCACACAACGCTGAATTTGTGACACAAACCTACGATGAGCAGAAACACTGCCAGGATGCCGGAGCAGAGCAAAGAAAAAGCTAAAGCTGTGTGGCACTCAAACACTGACAACCTCACGTCTGCCACACTCTCTCCTCTCACGGCGTCAGGGGAGTCACAGACGTACGACTTGAATCCGTCTCCAATTGTGACTCGATGATTCGTCGAGTCACTTGTCATGAATGCTACAAAGTCACATGAACAGACATACGTGTTAGCACCAGCCTCCAGAATCTTCAGATTGCTATAATCATTTAGATTATTACGGCTGAACGTATGTAAGTCGTTGTTTTGAATGGAGAGAAATGCGAGACGAGGGTACAAACTCCCATCTGGCAAACTAATGAGCTTGTTGCCAGAGATGTATAACTCTGTGAGAAAAGGTAGTTTGATGTTGAACACGGTCAAGGCATTGTCTGAAACATCGAGGATGTGTAAACTCACTGGCAAACAATTGGTCACTTTTGTTAAATGCGTCGATGAAAGGTTTAAGAATTGGAGACTTGGCGGCCAGTAACAAGTCTCAGGCATACTATGAAACACATTTCCACTCATGTCAATGTTTTCAAGCTTATGTAGTTTGGTGAAGAGCCGGCTGTTGATTGACTGCAGGTGATTCCTGCTGATGTTGATGGTTTGCAGACTCCGAAGACCATCTTTGCCATCGCACATCATTTGGCTAAGGGCCAGATCACTAAAAATGTTGTCACTGATGTCCATATACTCCAGCTTTGAGAGTGTGGCAGAGAATTCACAAGGAATGGCGAAAAACATGCAGTTTAGCATAGACACACTTCTCACCATGGTCAGCAGAGGTTGCAGGAAAAAGAGGGCTGGGAAACTGTAGTACTGAGGGACTTCAATGTTTTTGAGGACAACAGCCTCCAAATGGTTCATGTTTGGAGGATACGTAATGTCACCTAAATGACTTTGGAGAAATTTTGTATCTTCAAGTGCCAACATAGTCAAATTCGAGTGTGACAGCAGTTTTAAGAATTCTATACAAGCTGTAATCGTAATGGTAACATTTTTTAAAATAACACTTGTTGTTCCGCCGTCGGAGGAGACTTTAAATGGGGACATTTGATTCTTTGTCAAGAACCATGTGTCAGTGAATGTCAGGGTTGTGTTTGGGTGTACAACATCAGAGAGTATAGCTTCTACGAGCGCTTTATTCATATGAAACGCACGATTCAGACCAAGTGTTACATATTTAATTGGCCCAATTTGTCTCAAACTTCCTTCTGCATAGACTTGCAGAATCTGTCCATCAAAAATAACTTCTTCAAGACCACTGAGGCCAGAAAAGTCACTTTTTCTGACAGACTGAAGGTAAGGTCCTCCAAAATGTAGGGTTTTTAATCCCTTCAGTGGCTGGAAAAGATTGCCTTGACCCAACTCTGTATATCTGTTCCCCAAAAGATTCAAGTACTGAAGAGAAAAAAGGTTCTCAAACCATCCAGCAGACAACGTTTGAAGTCTGTTTAAGGACAAGTCCAATTTCTTCAAATTAGTCAGCGGGACAAATGCTTGCTCGTGGATCGTTTTGATTCTGTTGTTATTCATGATCAAATAATGTAAACTGGCATATGCAACAAAATCATTCTTCATTATTGCCTCCAGTGCGTTGAACGAGAGATCAATATCAGTGATGAGCTTTGAAGGGGCTGCAGGGACTTTCCTCAGGTTTTGTCTCGAGCAGTTACAGGATGTTTGTTCACAGCCGTGACACCGTGGTCTGGAGAGCGAGAAGCTTTGAAGCGTTAGCAGGACAAACGCAAGAAATGTCAGGATTCTCATCTTGAGTCCCTATAAAGCACAAAAGAAAAACAAGCATCAGGCCTTTTCTTGCAAACTGTTGTGCAATCTAAGAATAAAAAATACAATTGTTGGCTATGGCTAATAAGCTGACGTACACGTGATCACAGTTATCAAACTACCCCTACGTCATCTGAGATAAATGCAAATGAACATTGTGAATAAAAGATGCTGTCTGGCTTCCTTCCCAAAGGCATTTTGGGTAATTATACCACAGAGAAAAGCCATCATTTTTCTGGGAAATACAGTTGCATTCATCATTCTGTTGACTGAAATACAGGCCTTTTTCACAGCAGACATTTTGACATGTCACAGTGACAAGTCAAAATGTCTTCCCGGCAAAAGGCCTCTTATGGAGTTTGGAGTGTGTGACCGAAGTTATTATGTCCTTTGTATGGTCCACTTGTACTGTACGGCCAGATTCACGCAAATATAAACACAAAGTTTAAAATTACATTTGTGTGGTTCTCAATGACGAGACATTTATCTGTTTTATTTGTTGCTCAAATAACACAAGCTCTTTAGCTAATCCTCACTGTTGCTGTCCTTACCTACAGTTTAATACTGCCACTTAAATTAACACCTGCGTCATATGTGTCCGGTTATACTGTACGGTTACTAGAAAATAACCCACACCTGCCGGCCAATCAGAATTGGGAATTCTCTGTCTGTATAAAATAAATTAATAAATTGATAGATTAAAAAAACAATTATACATTATTTAAATTTGCATAGATACTTAATGATACTTAATATTTCTACAGTATTTTGTTAATTTCATGAATTAATGTGAATTTCAAATGGGATTGCAAAATTATGTGAAAAAGGCTTTTTACATTTTTACGCTTTGTTTTTCCATTTAAACACATTAATTGAATAAATTTGTAATAACTTTTTAAAATTTGACAGTTTATTATCTATAATGAACCACTGAAAAAGATAATAATAAATTATAAAGATAACTGTAAAGCGATAAAGCGTGACAGAGAACTGAAAATAAAGTGATAAATAAAATAAAATACCTTGATGAGTCAAGTGAGTGTCTTACAGCTGAGATTTCTTGTCCATCTTCTTCACAGTCATGGCAGGACAGAAGGATGATTCATAAGTTTGGTGTATTACTTCTCTAGTTTGCAAATTATTTCCCCATGTCTCGTCCATTCTGCCACATCAGGAAGTAGGGTGACAGAAATAAAATGACCATTTCCCGGCAGAGCTTTGGGGTTAGACAACACTCAGGCTGTTGGTTTGTTTGGTTTCACAGTTCAGCAGAGAGCTGACAGAACCAAAAACAGCAGGAAGTGTTTGAGGTGGATCAACACCTGCAACAGAAAAATGTCTTTTTTTTCTGTCAGGTTGCTACACGACTAATGGGCACTCTTTTAATCTTTGAACAAAATGTTTTGTCTCATACGCTTCGCAAAAAGGATGAAAACATTACTGTTAACGCTTCTCTATTGTGGCCAAAACGAACCTCACTCACCAAGCGAAATGCATCTGTTTGACTCTTAACTGCCTGGAGGTGTGAATGTGAATTAGTCTGTATGTTTGAGAGGCTGCAGCCCCCCTTGACCCTGCACAGGGGAAGTGGGTACAAACAGCTGATGATGGTTGTGTACAGGATTGAAATATGTAATCAATTATCTTATGGCTTTTTTCTTAACTGATGGTATTTGTTTTATTTTTTTTAATCTTATTTTATATCTTATGTTTTGGATTTTGTTTACTTTTATTACTTGTGTTTACTGTAAAGCACTTTGTAACTTTGTTTTAGGTTCTATATAAAGTTATTGTACTGGGATTCACAGCCAGCTAAACTCTTTCTGACATCACGCCCTCCAAGAAACAGGCAAAGTTGTAGTTGGACAGGATTTAATGCCAAAAATTGTGAAACTGAAAAGAGACATAAAGTACAGAAAGCATCAATTAACAACCGATACAAAATAGTTGTCATTTAAACGAGTTGACATATAATGGGGGACGTAGCGGATCTAGTATTTACGGATCTATGGCAAAGCAAAGTCCGCGATCGAATCTCGATCGTTATATTAACAAAATTACACAGATCGTGTCAAATGTTACGAAACAGTTTGCACTATAACAATGATAAATAATAGTTCACTCACTTATACTGCCACTACAAGGGCTGCAAACAAGCAGTTGGAGGAAGGGTTAGCATCTGTATGCTAAAAACATTTCTCTCGGTAAGGAGAAGAAGAACAACTTCCTGTTACCTCACTTCCTGTAACTAGGTATTGGCTGACACAGACTATGGGAAAAAACACATAAATAAACGAACTATGCCCTCTACAGACCTAAAAATGATACTGCAAATGCATATAAACAGTTCCAACACCGTTATTATTATATTATTATTGAGAAACACGGGCTGTAACTGGTCCTTAGGTCATTAAGCCATTTGTTTTTTAACAGAAAGTCGGCATTTCAAATTTGGGGAATGGAGTTTGAAAGACAGGACCTTTTACCAGGCACAGAGACAATTTTAAGCTACATTACAGTGTAAGCTACATTTCTAATTTAGTTTTGCGTTATGTCTTTTATGACAGAATGAAATCAAACTAAACTGTAGGTGATTTTGGAGCTTGACCCAAAAATCAGAATTATCAATCAGAATCGGCTGCACCAAATTTGGTCGATTCTTTTTTTAACCTGCAAGCCTCCCAACTTGTTGAGTATGTGAACGTAAAATCATGGGGCAGAGGCATTTCTGTAGACAGACTCAAATTCAATATTTAGTTTGTAGTCTGTATGTAGTTTACATTAATGCAGGGATCATGGAGGTGCTAGTTACCAGCTGCTTTGGTTTTTGGCACCGCTTTCAGAAAACAATAGCTCAGCCAGCAAACTTTAGTTTAATGTGTTTCACTGTAAGCGTTGAGCCTGTGTTCTGTGGAAAATAAAGCAGAGGATGTAACAAAAATGATGACGGATGAATGGACTTGTGGGCTCTGACAAGTGATTAAAATAGAAAAGGAGGGCAGAAAAGAAAGGAAGTAAGACAGACAGACAGGAAGGTAGACAGATAAAGATAGACACAAGTTTAAAACCACATTATGTAATTAAAGAAAGACTGACTTCAAGTACAAAACCTTTTTTTTATTTTCTATGATCAAAACTGCAAAACATCTAGAAAAATATACAACAAATGCTTAACCTTTCACAACATTTAACATTTGAAAATGGGAACATAAAAGAAAAGGAATATTCACATTTTCCCCATTAATGATAAAAGAACATTCATTTTTATTTCCTTTCTTTTACATATCAATGTTTTATATGTTTGTAATTATTGTTAAGGTCTGCCGTTTTGTTTTTATTTTTATTTTAAACATCTCCACAGTAGCCGGAGTCGTTGGAGAGCTGTGAGTTGGAGCTGCGGTTGGAGGAAGAGTTCCATATGTCCAGGTTCATGTGCGGGCCGAACGGGTTGAAGCTGCTGTACTGGATCGGTGCGCACCTCGCCTCTTGCTCCCGGCTGAAGGGAGAGTGAGGCGGGGTGATGGGGGACACGGGGGACATCGGGGCTGATCGCTCAGGTTGGAAGTGGCTCTGGTAGGGCTCGCTCTGGGGCGTCCAGATGGATCCAAACAGACTGGACATGGGGGAGAGGCTGCGGGTACCCGAGAAGTATGGCTGTGGAGGACGGAGAGAGATGTAATATTAGCTTTTTAACCACTTTTTCTGAGCTATTCTAGCTAGTTTGTGTGCTCAGCCGCTACTGTCCAAAGCTGTATCCCAGTGTTGTACTTGCATGACATTTTCTAACCTTACCTGCCACTGTGCTCTGCTACCATCAACAATGTGGCTGCCTGTTCCCTGCAGTGATGACCTGGCTGTCGTTTCTCAGCTTTTTAATCTCTTTGCAGCTAAAATAAAATGACCTTCTCGCTCTAGTAAAGACGGCAACGTTTCTCCCCAACCTCAGCAAAAAAAAAAAAGAATCTCCTCCAGTGTCGTAGTGACTATTGGTTAAGTTTGATTCCAGCTGGGGAGCTTTGTTGCATGCCATACCCCCCACTCTCTCTCCCTCTCTCTCTCTCTCCCAATCTTTTTCTACACTGTCACACTCTCAAAGGCAAAAAAACACCACAGAAATAAAAAATTAAAGCACTGACTTTCTGCCTTTGAACTTGCCTACAGTACCTGACTCAACCATGCAAAAACACAGATTTTTCTACGTCAAAACGCTACAAGTAGATCTAACATTTATAATTTAGAAATGTATTATATTGCACATTTTATGTCATTTTATGTTGCTTTGGACAAGAGAACTCACTAAATACCCTTTTACAAAATGTGATTCCTCGTTGTTTGATGTGTGTTTTTAAATGTCATTTGCTGCAATTATCACCTCAAACCCGACAGATACTGGAGTTTTGAGACCAGAGCAAAAACTTCAAACATAAAATAAAATAAAAATAAATGTATTGTTTAAAATTCTGATAATATATCAGCCAATTTGTTAACACAAACATTTAACTAACAAATGCTTGGGCACAAACAGTTTTGGCAAGCACCCTTCAATTTTGGTTAAAAATGGACAAGTTGTCCTGAGGTCGTATATTTTACAATTACTGATGAAAGCAACAGTAAATATAATTATTGTATAAACTATCAATTAAAATGCAATTTCAACAAAAATATATTAAACTAAAATCAAGACAAACAACAAAAGTTACATTTACAGCCTATTGCACATTTAGGTGCTGCAATTTCTTTTTGCATACGAGCTAAAATACACACCATGATACCAATATTGGCTGATAATTATCATCTCACCTTAATACTTAACCCGAGAATTTGAATAACATGAGAAAACTGCATGCAACACTGTACAGCTGTGCAAAAAGGAGAAGCCGCAAACAAAAGAGAAGTTTACAAAAAAAAACACTTTCAGTAAGACTGAGTCTATTAAACCAGTTGTTCCTTATTTCTGCTCAGAAAGCAGAGTGATGACAGTACACGAGCTGATAACTTCCTCTAAATGGTATATGAGTCACAACACAGAAGCCACTGGTGTCTTTAGTGTCTCTGTGTGTGTACTGCTGTTCAAAATGACACAAACAAAGAAAAAACACCGTCTTGACCATCTTGGCTCTTAATCACAGGTTTCAGGCTGCAGCCTGCTCTCTCATTGGCCTGGTTCATGTTACACACTCACATGCCTGTTGTGTGTGCGATTTCCCAAAGTTTATTTTTCTGTAACTTTTACAATGCATGTCATTTTACCAAAACCTACTGCATGTATTTTTTCATTTTTTTATTACACAACTTTAACCACATCCTGTGCAACTGTTCATTGCTTGGGGAAATAAACTTCTCACGTGTTATCTTCTCGTGGTTTATTTATGTGCTGTGTGAAGTTGGGCAATATTAGTCAAATTTAATATGACAATATCTAATTATTATCCAAACCTTATTTATGATATTGTGAGGGAGTATGCTGGGGATTGGTATGAGGTATGCTTTTTAAAATAATAATTACTAATATGGATATGATGGCCTAGCTGGTAGAGGCACTGTTGTTCATTTTACGGAGCTCAAACAAAGTTAAAAAAGAATAAACAAGCAGAAACCAGAAAACAAAATGTTACCTGCATCACAACAAAGTGGAGCTGCAACGATTAACTGATCGACATAAAATTGTTCTGCAATTATCTTAAATATCAGTAATCGTTTTAGCCATTTTTTAAAGCAAAAATACCAAACATTTGCTTGTTGCAGCTTCTTAAATGTGAGGATTTGAAGTGTTTCTGTGTCATACATGACAGTAAACTGAACATGTGAAGAAGAAAATTTGAAGACACCTTGAGCTCTAGAAAATTATAACTATCACTTTTCACGGTTTTCTGACGATTACTTGAGAAAAAAATCTGCACATATAATCGATAATGAAAATAATTGTTAGTTGCAGCCCCACAACATAGCTTTAAATTTACTCCCCCTGACTTATGACAAATAATATTTAGCTGCAGCAGGAGAGCAGCCGGATCACTTGTTTAAACCATGTGAGTTTAGTATCATGACTCGTCACCTTGCTGCCCACACAGGCTGCTGTGTCCCAGGTTGAGGGCGATTCCTGAGGCTGTTCCTCACTCCAGCTGGTCTGACTGCCGTGAGCACTCTGGCCCTCCTGAGCAGGGAAACCACTCGGAAATGTCCCATTACCTACGAGATGATTAGAACAAACAAATGCTGAACTTGAATCCGGAGAAACATTAAGGAAGCAGAGTCAATGCTTGTTCCAGTAACAGTTTCTCGATTTAACGCTCTTCTGTTTTCATTCGAGCGTAAAACAAATATATTACTGGATTAAGGTGTAAGAAAACTGCATGTCATGAGCTTGTACCTATGTAGTTGCTTTCCTCAATGTAGGTGTAGGGACTGTTGCACTGGCTGTTGGCATTACTCCAAGTAAACCTGTAGGAAACAAGGAAACATTTGATCCAACGATTTTAACAGGGGCAGATAAAACACATTACAGCAGCACTGGGAAGGTAATTATTCAAACTGTAAACCAGTATCAGTTACCACGCCAGAACAGATCTACAGTTTATAATTTTTAGATGAATACACACATTGACCACAGCAACACCGTTGTTTTCATTTACAAGATTAACACTAGAAAGTTATTTTAATTTCTTATATTTATTTTGTCACAAAAAAGGAGCAACACATTTTCTGTTCAGTTTTTGGACACTAACTCATTCTCCTCCCATGATGTGTAAAGGGTTCGTACAGTTTTTTAAGAGTAAAATTCAAGCACTTTTAAGGTACCCAAACCAAAAATGTTCAGACTCTCAAAGCCTTTAATTGTTACTATAAATGCCAGGAGACAACAAACAAATATGAAGACGGGTTCCTTTCATTTCAAATATTAAAATATTTTTGGTTTACATGAGTGAAAATCAAGCATTTTTCAAGGAGTATATTCGAATTCAAGCATATTCCTAACCTTGAAAACATAACGGTTAAAATTAAGCATTTTCCAACTTTCTAGGCTCTGTACGAACCCTGTGTGTAAAATGTAAAAAAAAAAAGGAAACTTACACTTCTTTAAAGCTGCAACTGATTCTTTTGGGCACTTGGGGACAGAAGAACCTCCCAAAAAGCTGACAATTACAGAGCCTAACATAACGTTGTTGTGACTAACAGCTTTCGCATCCAGCAGACACAACATTAGTATTCATTTGGAGTCACGTTTCTGTCCAATATTCACTCTCTTATTAGCTCTAGTTCAGTTTCCAACAACCCCTGAGGAAAATATCTGTCCCCTCAGGTTGTTTTAATGTCCATCTTTCTGTGTCAGCTGGTCACTAACTTTGTCTGTCTGCTGTTTGGTGTCATTCAAAGTGACCCCCTTTCACATTACAGATCCTCATTTGATTTATTGTTAATATAAAAAAACGTTATTAGTAGAGTTTTAACAAACGTGCATTCAAACACCTACCCATTGTACGCCGCCGTGGTTGCTGGCTGAGGTATGTAGGGCAGAGCTTCGGTGGTGTTGTATCTGAACTCATTGGTGAGGGGGATGGACGGAGCTGACCACGTCTCTTCAGGCAAATACTGGCCTGTCAGGTCTGAGGGAGCACACAGCAACTTTTCATTAGAAATCAGAAGCAATGCACACAAACCTTTTTTGTTGAAGGCATGGACAGGTGTTTATTTCAGACTTCAAGTACTTATTTACTATGAATGTCTTTACCCATGTTCCTGTCCACTCCTGCAGCAACAGCAGCAAAACTCGGGGCAAAGCTGGGCGCTGTGGGATCTGGACTTTGGCACTGGTCTTTACGGTACAAGCTGTTCATGCTAAACAGAGAAAAGGCAAAAGTTAAACAGGGAACGGATAAAAAACACAATTGTATATTTTCCATAAGCTGCGAATATTTTCATCAGTGGCATGACCATGATGCAAAGTAAACAGAAACATCAAATTTTACTAAAGTTTGAGTAAAATCTAATCTTGTATTCAAAATGACACACGCAATAGAAACACTAAAATAATAGATAGAAAACATTCCTGTGCAACATAACTTTAGTTTAAATTAAAATGTAAGTAATGAACTAAAAACTTAAATATACAATTAGATTTTTTCCACATTAACACACATAAACTAGTGCTCATCCTTTGCTGACAATTGCTAACAAACGCTGAGATAAGAGCATGTTTCTGTGGAGGCTCATACAATCATCAGAGCCAGTTCTTCTATTCAGCTGAGTGTGTGTGTGTGTGTGTGTGTGTGTGTGTGTGCGTGCGCGCGCGCTGAGGTACCTGACAGCCTTGTAGTTTGAATTCATGGTCTGGTAGCAGTCTCGGTCTACTGGGTAGACGCCATACTGCATGGAGTCCCCTGTAAAAACCAACAAGACAAAAATCTGTTTGCACAAATGTCAAAATAATGTAATTCACCATCTCATCTGTAATAAAATTACAAATACAGTCTATTTTTTTCCATAACTATTAAATGGTGGAACTTAATAGAATGTCAATAGGTCTGGTTTTCCTAGATAAGGTAGTGCACAAGTGTTACTTACTTTTTCTAGATGAGGTAGCGCAGGCGTGTGTTCGGGCACTGGGGTCTTTGTCTCCCTCCATGCTGCTGGCGCTGCTCCAGCTGCCCCAGCTCCCTCTGCTGGCCCTCACACTGCCTGACGAGCTGCCGGAGTCCGAGCCCGACTCACACACTCCACCGCCACGACGCTCTGTAGCGCACTTCCGTCGAGTACGGGCAGGACACACACCTGCTGGACATCGACAAGGCCAGTGAGATTAAAGTCAAGGGTTCGGTTATTGTTGAGTTAGTAAAGCTGCAGAGAACTGTGACAGGTCAGGAGGAAGCCCACCGTTCTGTTTGAGGGGGCTCTCAACACTTAGCCCAGGCCTTAGTGCTTCTGGCTTGGAGCCGTTGCAGCAGCGGTTCCTGTTGCGGGTTCCACTGATGTTACGGTCCCCTGTTTTCCAATCAGGTTCTTTCTCCCTCTCTGGCATCACTACCACATTGTGCTCAGGAGCACTAGGGCAGTAATCAGACAGAAACAATGAGAACACATTATCTTACTGTGTGGTGCTGCTGTTTGATGTAGCACAACAAAGATCATGTGGTATTTTTCTATGGAATATCAGAATAAATGTAAATTGATTCATGGATGAATATATAGGTAACGTGAGGTCTACCTGGAGACATTTTCTGTCTTCCTGCGACTCCTCTTTCCCTTATTATTTCCTGATGCAGTGCCAGTCTCTGCGCTCTGTGCTTTCTTTTTCTGGCCTTTGCCATCTTCTCTCAGCTGGAGGGGACAAAAAGTAATGATGGTTGTTTTTTAACTAGAAGCCATTATATTGTTTGCTTTACAAAGTGCCTGAATCAAGACATAAAATGTAACTGAATAAGTACTGGCATAGTACATTTCAGCACCTTCCTTACCTCCATTTCAGAACTGTCCCTTTTCTCAGAATCGATCTTCTCTGCATAGTGCTCAGTGCAGCTCTTCTCTACAGGACTGCACAGTAACAGGCCTGGTCTAGGTCCTGGACTCAGTGTGACGTTATCTGGGAAACCAGCAGGCATTTCCATGGGAAACATAACAGATGCCGGCTCTCCATCTTCTATAGTGCTGAGGGGGTCTTCTTTAAAGTCTGCGGATGCCTTTTTATCCAGCTCGCTGATGAAAGCTGGTTCGTTGTTGTTGCAGATATCGGGGTCTGGGGTCAGGGGAGGGTCCGCCGTCAGGTCTTCATGCTCTTCATCCATCGTCACAGCACCAGCCGCTGCTGTGGACAAGCTGGACTTGTATTTGGTGTAATAGAGCGAAACCTTGTGTTTCTTTTGTGGTTGGGACGGGGCGATTGAAGAGCCTCTCTTTGAGGATTGAGGACGCAGAGCGGGGCTGTTGGCCAGGGCTGGAGAGCCACGCCCCTTACCTTTGTCTGAGGTGTGACAGGTGTCCACATAGCTCTTACAACTGCCTTTTGTTTTACTGCACACACACAAGACACAGAAATGACAAATTATAGTATTTTAACACCAGAAAATAATCCACCTGCAGTATTTGTCTTCATGCAAATATTAAAACGTCTCTGAAAAACGCTGGACATACTTTACTCCATTAGGTGTGATGTTATTGACGGTGCCGTTATCCCGGGACAAGACAGAGTTGTGGTTGCTCCTGATGCTGGGTGTGGAGAACTCGTTCAGGATATACTGGGCCTGATGGAAGGCCATCAGACACACGCCAAACAGGGAGAAGCTGAAACACAAACAGATACAACAGATATTGTCAGAGCATCTATCTATAATGACTTACTGCTGTAAATAGTTCAATAAGATTAGAATAATCTTTCTCTGATAATAACGTCCAGTCAGTTAAGGACCATCACAGACCCCTTGTCTTTTCCTGGCCTCTCCATAAAACACACTACTTTTAACTGATACTGATAGTTGTGGTTTGTGTTTTTTATCGAGTTAGCTAGTTATCATGTTCAAAACAGAGTAATTGTACAAAACAGTGGAAGCAATACCTTAAGGCCTAAGTTATTATCTCCATATTTGCATGTTCATAGACTAAAATGATCAATGAGGTAGAAGGAGCTGAACAAGATAGTATTCAACACAGATTATTTCTACGTCTTTTAGAGGGGATTGTTAATGATCTAACAATTACTTAAAAGGTACTAACCATGTGAAGACGAGGGTGACAACCCAGAAAGTTTCCTCCCAGCTGGGGCCAGGAACCACCTGAGCGCAGAGAGGCAACATGTGGTGGGGCAGCGTCACATTGAGGGTGAAAGGGAAAGAGGTGCCGCGTGATGTCACCAGGGTGAGGTCCCGGATCACCCAGGATGAGGTGAAGTCTGGGGTGAACCTGTGGACATAGACAGGTAGAGAGAGACAGTGACAGACAAAGAAATGGACATAGAGAGAGCGAAGAAGGGACAGGACAGGAAGATAACAAGGAAGAGGAAGGTATAATTAGGACATATTGCACAGAGACATTAAAAGAGGAAGAGAGAAAGTAGAAAATGTGTAAACAAATGTTGGCACAGGCACAGCTAAAAAAAAACTCATTTGAACTCTAACTAATATGCAGCAATGAAAAAGTTAAATTATTCAAATATTAAGTGACAAGCGTAAAAAAAGAAATCCATTGTAAACCAATAAAGCAAGCTAAAATTCCACTTACGCGATGGTGATCTCAGACGAGGTGTTGTGGTCGAGGCTGAAGGGGTGACACTGCAAGACCTCAAAGCCAAATCCCTGACACTTATATCCATTTATATTCATTGACATGACTGTCAGAGGAAGCTCTCCTGCATTCTCCACCTTGAAACTCTTTCTGATGGCGAAAAGCGGCTTGTTGGTGCGCAGGCCTAGGAGTGACAAGCAGCAACGTTTAGCCATCTGTCTGTTGGATCGCCTTATCTTCCTTTTAAAAGCGAAAATGTACCACTAAACTTTATTACTTAACAGCCATGTAGTGATATTAAGTTTAAACATTAATCTCACCATCACCACACTCCATTAGAGTTGATTGAGGAACATTGAAGCGCAGCGAGGCTCCTGGGCCGGGCAGTTTGCCTCCGACTCTTAGCAGCTCTTTGGCCCCATGGCCTTGCACCGTCATCATGTCAAACACCGTCAGGTTGTTCCTGAAACACAGTTAAAAAAACTAAAAAAACAACTACAACTTTTGGATTGATTCTTTGGCTATTTTACCTGGTGCTAAATCAATATATACAAATATATATATATATATTTTTTTTTAGAGTTGCTGTGATACATATTGCAATGCATTGCAAAGCAGATGCCTGGAAATTGGTAATAATAGGCCTTGAAATGAGGCTTTTTCAAGGATGTTATTTTGTCACAGTGGGAAACACACAGGTGTAAATAATAAAATGAAAGATGGTCAAATTCCATTTAGCTGCTTTGGCTTCAGGGGTCCTGCTATATTGCATGGTGGCTCACTGTCATGGCTTACTGGGACACTTGAATAGAACAGTCATCGTAAATGTTATGTTAGTTACACCTGAGCTTTTCCTACTATGACACCTACAATGTGAAAATGTTTGCTGTGAAAAAGATCTGAAACTCTCCACTATTGTTAAACATCTCTTCCAAACTTCAAAAATTCTCCACTGTTATGAAACCTCAATACACATTATAGAAAAGGCATGAACAAGCTCATCCTACTGATATGAATCAGTACCTGATGATGAGAATGGTAGTGGTGGGTTTGTGTTCAGACGGAGTAAAGACCACAGCAACCTCTCTGGCCTCCCAGGGCTGCAGCAGCAGACGGAGGACACCCTCTCCTGTTACGTACTCCACATTCTCACCTGCCTGTACACAAATGCACAGGAAGAGGGGAAAAAAGGTTTGGAGGGAAAGCAACATAGGCAAGACTGAAGCACAACAACAATGTCCATGTGTTTAATGAATCGATAAGGTTAGATAAGTATTACATGTTGGGAGCCAAAACGCTATGAGTAAATACTAAAAGATTAAACAGTGCCACAACTTTATTTCCCAGGAGCTATTTCAGGATTTACCTTGGGGGGAGAGGCCAACAGAGTAAACTCTGTAGTGCTGATGTTGACAGAGAGGGGGCTGATATTAAACCTGCCAATCAAAACAGAGAAAACAGTTTGACAAATCAATTAAAGGGATGTGCTGGAGTAGCATGGTACAATGCTCCAAAGAGCCGAGGCAGAAAACAACTCCAGCTGAATAATTCTCTGCAATATCAAACATATAATACTGACAGCATACCATTTGGTTAGGAGGTCCAGAGCCTCCAGGGGGGCAGGGTACAGGGAGAGGATTCGAATCTCTACAGAAACCACTGAAGAGGAAGGATTCTTCAGCATGAACGTCTTCACCTGAAACAAATAAAAAAGGTTTTCTTTTTGATGCACACAAATGACACAAATTCTAAGTTCAGCTTTAAAAAATATATATAACCCATTTTTAGTGAGGAGTCATTAAGTGTTGCCCACCTTGCTCTCATTGACGGGTGTAGCACCAAAGTCCAGAGGAAAGGACGTCTCTACAGGGAGTCTGGGCCACCTGAGAAGACAAAAGGATTTACATGATTAGTGATGTTTAATGGTGTGTAATGATGGATTACAAAACAAACAATGGCATGAAAAAGAAAGCAGTGTGTTGCATTTAAGACCGACCTGCAAGGCAGTTTGTCTTTGTGGATCTGCCATCGAGAGCAGAGCTCAGCAGCCAGTTTACTGTCTGTAGCCCAAGACGAGGGGAAAAAGTCTGGGAGGAGGGAACGCTGCCACTCTGCACGACCTGATGGGATATTAGAGGCAAAAAAACATTAACCAAATGAACAATAAAAAACTCATATTATGACTTTTTTCTCTCACACAAGGGGTTATGAGGTGCCATGTCTCACCTGTTTCAGACAATCTGAGTGGGCAAGGTCGTCCACACTCTCGTTCTGCATCAAACATCACTTCTCCCTGCTGACAGACACATCATCTATTACCACATCTGATCCTGTAGACTGATCCCCAAACCAACACACTACCAACCAGCCACTAGAGCTGGTATTTTACCTTGAAAGGAGTGGAGTGAAAGTAAAGGGGAACGTGCAGGGCTGTGCCCAGGCTGGTTTCCAGACTCAGGGTGGACAACTGGTTGATGGGCAGGGCCCTGCTGAGCAGCTGGAGGGACAGGATACGCCAGCAGCCCTGGGGAACTGCCAGTGGACCGCTGAAGTTCATCACCTGACAGACAGGGGGCAGCAGAGACATTAGTGTCAAATCCTGTCCTGAACTTGGGATCCTTATGATAACAGGGTGACATGTAGTGTGCTTTGCCCATGTCAGAATTCAGTTGGCACAAACTAAGACAAAGTTTGCTGTAATCAGATCTGCTTCCTATCATTACACGAGGCAGTGGTGCATACCTTCATTACTCCCTGCAGCTTCTGTGAGAGGCTGACATTCATCACAGTGAGGGGCAGGAGGAGGGAGTTTGTCAGCCACAGATCCACCTGGTCTGCATCTCTTTGTTTCACCTGGAACAGGCTGAACATATCCCCCACAGTCCGTCTGCAGAAAGCAACAACAAAATAACATTAAAATGACACCATAATACTCAGTTATTCAGTATTGCATGTTTATGGCACTTCCTAAGCATTTAAGCATTTTAACAATTGCTGTAATAGAGACAATAAATATGTATACTGTGCTTGTGTCTAGTGTTTTCAAACAAAAAGACAATTAAGTTTTGCTTTAATTCCAAAAGGTCTCAACATTACCTGTGAGAGCTATGTAATTCAGGGAAGCTGTAGGCTGTTTGGTTTCCCAGAATCTTTAAGCTGATATGACTTTTGCATTTTCTTCCATGGCCTGGCAATGAACCTCTGCAGGAAAGTGTAGCCACTTCAGTGAAGTTTTTTGCTTCTGGTCTCAGAGAAACCTGATTAAATTCCAGGCTGGCCTCCACTTTTGATAGCACCTGCATGTCCTGGGGAGATAAATCATCTTGTCAAAGCCTATAAATATCTACCTGTAATACCTATAATATAGTAAAACAAAGAAAAACGCCTCACCTTTACATAGAGCTTCTTGCCTCCAGAATTTAACATATAAACTCCTATTTTTGGTTCCCCTGTAGAAAAAGAAAAGGTCAGACAAATAAAAACAGTGTACATATGTACAGTACAACAGACTAAATTTATAGATAGGTTTACACTGTTATATGTGATCCTGATGTATGTATGTACAAATCTACATTTTCTGCTATGGAAAGGTCTCCCTCATCAAGACAGAGACACATTTCTTGAGCAAAGCTATGATAAAAAGTGAAAATGAAAAGTTGTCTCCATGTTCACACAGCCAGTGTGACAAAAAAGTTATAACAAGACTAAACACCAAGTCACCAACTGCTGCTGACAGAAATAGTCTAATACTGTAAGTAGAAACTGTGTCACAGAAGTTTTAAGAAACAGATTTGGTTTGCTGATGTGGTTCAACAACAAAGACAAAGCCTATGTGAGCAATCGCCAATTTAAATGCTGTGTAGACACATACGGCTGATTTTATTTGATCTTCAGCCTCTGTGTTACTCTGTAAAGAACTGATGTCTTCTTATATTTCTCTCATGCCTCTCATCTGACAGAAAAACAGCAGCAACAACAAAATGTCAGAGAGCTTTGTTAAGTTTACCTCTAGCGTCAAAATGTAAACACTATTTTAACTTTTGAAATGTTGCTTTGATGGTGGTCCGCTACAGAAACAGGTCGAAAAGATAAGACATTTGCTGAGGTCATTTGAGTGGAGGCTGAAGAAGCAGAAATACACAAGTGTGAAATTAGATGTTTCACTTTCCACACTGAAGTACTGTTTATAAATGACTAATCAGTCCGAATCAAGCTGTGTGGTTTCTTTACGATGTGACATTCCCACCAGCTATTTTGACTCCAGACATTGGGTCAGACAGGTCAAACAAACCTACCTACTGCAGCCTGTCCAGCAGTGGGGGCCACCAGCAGCACCAAAATGTGCTCAATGACGTAAGGCTTGAGCTTGTCCAGGTCAGTGGGCCGGTCACCACGTGCCGACAGATTAATCTGCAGACTGAGGCGCTCCTCACTCTGGAGGCAGGACCCCTGGGACGGGACAGGAAAGGCATACCAGTCACGCACCAAGCAGAAGGAGAAACATGGGAACAATGAGCAGGAATTCGAGAGATAAGAAATTCAGTAAATACGAACAAAAACTAACTAAGATAAAGAGGACAAATCAACAAAAAAGGGCATTTTGGATGTTAAAGTGACAAAGAATGTATGAATGTAACAAATGAACAAGTTGTTCGCAAACAAAACAAATGGTGATAGTAAAGTGTGATTTATTTTCTTTGCTGTGGCAGACATCAGAGTAACTAGATGCATGCGGTACATCGACAGACAGAAACAAGCAGGCAGTAACCTACTGCTATCCCCCCACCCTCCACCCCACCCTGTGACTAACACCCTATTGAAGCTGACACATCAGTGCTGGGAGAGTGCAAATCTCGCTGCAGACCAGGGCTCGTTTCAGGGGGTGAATCAGCACTTGACGACCTGCAGACAGATGCCCTGGCTTGGTGCCCCGGGGGCTCAAGGATGCAATAGCAAACCTAATCCCTTGAAACCGAGGCTACTGCTAACTTCCTGTGAGGCTCATTTAATCTGCGAGCGGTATCGACACTGACCAAAGGCCAGTTCTCGATTTTGTTAGGCGAGACTTGAAAAAGAACTGAGGAGCAGGTGTTGATCTCGGATACGAGCCGAAGGTCGCAGCTGGGACACTCAACAAGTGCAACAGAACGTTAGGATGATTTCAGTTTGTACAATTATGATAATATAGTTAGGTTGTGTGCAGCAGCCTCTTGCATCATGTGTATTGCGCCACATGAGCACTGGAAGCCACGCGTCAATTATAGAGTCTCTTGAGAAAGCAATTAAAAGTCTGGCAAGAGATCTCACCCTCCTCAGGGGGTTCTGGAGAAAACAGAAGGCGCTCAGATGACGAGACCGGCTGTCTGTTTGAGCAGAGGGCCAGCTAGTCTAAAACTTAGAGGAGCGGGTGTGAAAGACTCACTGCAAAGTAGGAACAAGCTAAAAATGGTGTCGGATCATAAATCATAAAAAATAAAGTACTTGGTTAAATGCCCTCCTTTGTACGTCTGTGTGTATTTCCTCAAAGTCTACTATGCCCTCCCTTCTCATGGTCCGACTGCTCACAAATTCAAAATTGTTTTCATTAACACGCGTCATTCAGAGAAATTAATAAATGTTTTTGTCGAGTATCTGGGTAAGATAGTTCATTTCTGCCTCCATATGAAACAGCTGCATTTGAGTTTTGAATTCTGGTGTCATGCATCCTTTATACTGGTAAAACGCGACTGGTCAGAACTAGAGCTGCAGCTATTCGTAGATTAATTGATTAGTCGATCGAAAGCAAATTAAATGCCAACAATTCTGATAATCGATTAATTGTTTCAGCCATTTTTCAAGCAAAGATGTCAAACATTTGCTGGTTCCAGCTTCTTAAATGTGAGGATTTGCTGCTTTTCTTTGTTATTTACGACAGTAAATGAAAAGTCTTTGGGTTTTGGACTGTTGGTTGAACAAAAGAAGCAATCTGAAGACGTAACTTTGGGCTCTGAGAAATTTTTCACTATTTTTTGAGATCTTATAGACTAAATGATTAATCGATCAATCATGAAAATAATCGGCAGATTAATCAATAATGAAAATAATTGATAATTGCAGCTCTAGTCAGAACTGACAGCGATGGCTATGTAAATTAAAATAATACATTTGAAGATCTGAAGGATCCATGAAAGGGCTCGGCAACATTTATTACATCAATATCAGTCCCCCTCCACTCAGAACTGTGTTTTGGATGTTTGAGCTTCACCGTGCACAGTTTGATACTAGAAGTCTGTTTCCACATTCATCAGCTGAAGGTGGAAAGTTTCTCTGTGCTCACCTTAAACCTGAGTTTTAAGACGTGTACCTACAAGGATGAGTTAGCGATTTCACAACTAGTTTGGAAGCCAACTGTGGTCCAGTTTGCCACTTACACAAGTGTGATGTGTAAACGTGAAACATCCAGTGCACAAACACTGAGAATTGACTTAACAGTAGGAGACATACAGTACCAGTCAAAAGTTTGGACACACCTTCTCATTCAATGGTTTTTATTTTTTTTTATTATTTTCTACATTGTAGATTAATACTGAAGACATCAAAACTATGAAAGAACACATATGGAATTATGTAGTAAACAAAAAAGTGTTAAACAAACCAGAATATGTTTTATATTTTAGATTCTTTAAAGTAGCCCCTTTTTGCTTTGATGACAGCTTTGCACACTCTTGGCATTCTCTCATTCAGCTTCATGAGGTAGTCTCCTTGAATGGTTTTCCAACAGTCTTGAAGGACTTCCCAGAGGTGCTGAGCACTTGTTGGCTGCTTTTCCTTCACTCTGCGGTCCAACTCATCCCAAACCATCTCAATTGGGTTTAGGTCGGGTGATTGTGGAGGCCAGGTCATCTGACGCAGCACTCCATCACTTTCCTTCTTGGTCAAATAGCCCTTACATAGCCTGGAGGTGTGTTTGGGGTCATTGTCTTGTTGAAAAACAAATGATGGTCCCAGTAAGCGCAAACCAGATAGGATGGCATGGCGCTGCAGAATGCTGTGGTAGCCATGCTGGTTAAGTGTGCCTTGAATTTTGAATAAATCACCAACAGTGTCACCAGCAAAGCACCCCCACACCATCACACCTCCTCCTCCATGCTTCACGGTGGGAAAACACACATGCAGAAACCATCCGCTCACCTTCTCTGCGTCTCACAAAGACATGGCGGTTGGAACCAAAAATCTCAAATTTGGACTCATCAGACAGAAGTATAGATTTCCACTGGTCTAATGTCCATTCCTTGTGTTTCTTGGCCCAAACAATTCTCTTCTTCTTGTTGTTCATCCTCAGTAGTGGCTTCTTTGCAGCAATTCGACCATGAAGGCCTGATTCACGCAGTCTCCTTTGAACAGTTGATGTTGAGATTTGTCTGCTACTTGAACTCTGTGAAGAATTTATGTGGGCTCTAATCTGAGGTGCGGTTAATTTGCGGTTTCTGAGGCTGGTATCTCTAATGAACTTATCCTCTGCAGCAGAGGTATCTCTTGGTCTTCCTTTCCTGGGGCGGTCCTCATGAGAGCCAGTTTCATCATAGCGTTTGATGGTTTTTGCGACTGCATTTGAGGATACATCATCAAAGTTCTTGAAATTTTCCGGATCAACTGACCATCATGTCTTAAAGTAATGATGGACTGTCGTTTCTCTTTACTGAGTTGAGTGGTTCGTGCCATAATATGGATTACAACAGTAGTCAAATAGGGCTATCCACTGTGTACTAACTCTACCTCTGCACAACACAACTGATGGTCTCAAACACATTAAGAAGGCAAGTAATTCCACAAATTGACTCTTGACAAGGCACACCTGTTAATTCAAAACCATTCATTCAAGGAGACTACCTCATGAAGCTGATTGAGAGAATGCCAAGAGTGTGCAAAGCTGTCATCAAAGCAAAAGGGGGCTACTTTAAAGAATCTAAAATATAAAACATATTCTGGTTTGTTTAGCACTTTTTTGTTTACTATATAATTCCATATGTGTTCTTTCATAGTTTTGATGTCTTCAGTATTAATCTACAATGTAGAAAATAATAAAAATAAATAAAAACCATTGAATGAGAAGGTGTGTCCAAACTTTTGACTGGTACTGTATGCAGTACTTATTGTTATGCACCAATGTACCAAGGCGAATTCCTTGAATGTGAAAACATACTTGGCAATAGTCCAAGCAGAGTTTTTCAATATGTTTTAGAGCATGTGCAGAGGGGATCTTTAAATAAATGTGAGAGAAGTAAGTACCTGAGGGTTGTTGAACAAACTCTTCGTTAAGCTGCACTCCAGGAGTAGACCCAGTATAGTGATGTTGGAGGCATCTTCCTGCAGAAGAAACAGCATGACCGGAAATGTAATCAGGGGTTCAGAAAATTAATGTATAAGCATCAAAGAATATATAGAAACATCAGCAAGGAGTTGGGAGCTCATCTTTTTTCTTTTATATACAAGGCCTTCAATGATCAGTGGCTACTACAATGCCACACTTGACTGAACTGGTTCTAGCCATGCACTACACAGTATAGAAATACAATACTTCAACAGAGCAGCTTTGGTTGGTTTAGCTGCTTATTGAGCAAAGTAAAAAGGAGCAGAATAACGACCGTCTACACAAAAGAAGGCAGAAAAAACTGTGTACCGACCTATGAGGACGATAAGTACACTGTATACGTGGAGAATGTTTTTGTTAACCATATGCTGAAACATGGGGTGCTTGCCGAGAGGACAAAAAGCTGCATTCAGCGTAAGCAGCAGTCTGAGTGATTATGAGAACTCTCTGTGAAGTCTCGCTGCACTTGGCCAAGCTGACATTTTGCAACTGCCACCCCACTTCCTGTTGTGGAGGCGAGGACGCCTTTCAGATAGCTTCTCACACACTTTGAATGCCTCGGCTCGCTTCTAAAAACCATGCACTAATTTATCACTTGTTTTGTGTTTTTGAATGGCTTTGAAACGTGTACAAATGAATGACTGTACAAAACACGTATCATTTTAAATGGAGTGTTTGTGGTTATACTCTGCAAGCAAATATTAACATTTTAAAGCAAGAAAAAAAAAAAAGTGATTGATTTGTGACATCCTTCATGGTGACTGCACACACACTCGTCAGTGTGTATCACAAAGCCTCTGTGTGTGTGTGTGTGTGTATGCAGTCGTCTGTTTATCAGGGCTGGCAGGAAAGGGGAAATCAGCTTTTTCCAATGATGAGCTGCTAATATGCATGGCCCACACAAACACAAACACACACACACACACACACACTTAAATACATATTTAAATACATACCTGAGTTTGGGTCAGCTTAATGCTCTGTATGTGAGGGAATATTAACAGGCTATCCTTTCTTTGGACAGACTTTAATGAACTCTGGTGAACTCCCACACCAAATACCTGGAGAAAAGGAACAGTTAACATTTATAAAAGGATTCTCAACACCACATGCATTAGATATTACGGCTAGGCAGTCAACAAAAACAAAAGAATAGGGTCATTGAGTGGGCCTGAACTGAACTTCTGCAGTTTGTAGCATGGTAGCTGATGTTTTGTGATTATGAATAAAGAAAAAGAAGCTGTTTTTCCATCTTCTTCTTGGTGAAAAAACAAAACAAAAAACAAATAGAGGGTGCAGTTTGCATGTTTAGAGGACCCTAAAAACCAAACTACTGACTAAACATAGCAAGTGAAGGTTCTGAATCTATGAATGAACACCAAGAAGCTTAAGTATTAAGTGCTTGGCCCAACAAATACAGATTTGTGCACTGTAACACTAGCCTGTCACAGCATGGTGACAAAGAACCATATTAACTGTATTCAAGACATTAACTGGTCCTGCATTTAAGATGAATATAACATACACAGCAGACATTAAGACCTACAGCTAATGCTTGCTATTCGGTTAGCAGTTGTTTATCTTTTTACAGCCATTGGCAGGTGTCCCAACATACTACTGAGCACAAAACACAATTTTAGCTATATAACAACATAGGTTTATGGCACCATTATATCAATGACTGATGCTGTACAAATAGTCAACAGTTTGACAAAAATATACATCAAAGTTTTGTGCTGTTGGGCTCACTGGCAATATTAAAACACAAGCGAGCGACTGAAACATTTGCCGTGTCTTTGAAGCATGTGAAGGGTGTGGCACTGTTGGAGGCAGTGCATGTGAGTCTAAGTGTCTGCGTGTTTGGGCATGTTTGTTTGCCATTAATAAGCTGCATGTGAGAAACACTGTGGTATAGGTTTAATGTGAGATGGGCAAAATTCACAACTACAACATAATAGACATTTCTAATCTAGTAAATATCTACAGGTAACTCCTTATGAACTTGCAGCAAGCATGTTACAAACTTAAGTTGAAAATTGAAAGACATGACTATCCCTAAATGGTTACCAAAGCCTGTAAAAGTTAAGAAAACTGAGGTCAGATGAATCCTAAAGTTGTAGCACAACCAGTTAGGGTGGAATAACAAGACAGACTCAGGGACTGGAGTGCAAATAAGCCTGCAGGATACAGCAGTGTGAAGCATGTGAATGCACATTTCCAGAATGTATTCTAGTAACAGAGCGAACATATTGTACTTGGGTCTACTAAGGTGAAGTAAAGGCAACAACATTTACAGTGTCATAATAAGAACAAAAGCACCGGTTGTGTGAAACTAGGTTGTTTTTTTATAGCTTGGGAATAGTTAAGTACTGAATAAATAGATTTTCACTGGAAAAAACACCACCACCACCTTTTCTGCATAGTGTCTACTAGTTTAACTGTGACCTACGTTTTACTTTTCAGGTCCTGCTCATGCCATGCGAGGTCAACTGCAGTTTTAAAAAGTTGATTTAAAAATTCCAACATGATTTTCTATTAGCATAAAGGATAAGGATTATGACTTCCTTTGTTTATGAGCATGTGCATGTGGGATGAAAAGTGAAAACAAACATGGTGGATTACAGGTAAGTTCTGAGCAGCAGTCTGGTGTGGTGCTACTTTGGATCACAAATTGGTAAAGAAAAACAAAGTTTGATTTGACAAAAGTTTGATTTGTAAACTCTGCTACAGCACTGACACATACTGCAGCAACACAACCAACACGTGAGCATCTTTCACTCACTGTCTGGAGATAAAAGGTGAGGAAGAAGAAGGACTACTTGCATTACAATGTGGCATTTCACCATTATGCCAGCTGAACATGGTCTGAGACTATATAGCAGGAAGTGTATTAATGGAACTGACCTGGTATGACAGCAGCCCATGGGCCGATGTGTTTATAAATAATGTGTTTTCTACATTGCCCTCCTCAGACGGGAGGAAAATTAGTTTAAAAGATGCCTTCCCTCTTGGTGGGATCATCTAGGACAGACAGGAAACATGAGAAGTTATTTCAGACATTTCCACAAAGAACAAGACACAAAATTGAGAACAGAATTAATACTTAATATTATTACTTGTGAATATATTGTGCAGCTAAAAGGTGTACACACACAGGCACACTTACTCTTCTGTGAAAGAAAGGTATGTAAAAATGCCTGCTGGATGTAAACATTGACAGCAGCGTCACAGGAACTTCCTGGCTGGGGTTGTGTATATATATGGTTTCAGCTCTTGCCAGCCCCAGCGGCCTGTAAAGACAGAACAGCATCATAAATGAGAGGCTCCCAACGAAGCCTTTACCCAAGGAGCACCACGGCCAGCTGAGAAATTCGGTACCCAAATTTTAAGAGCACCAGATTCATACACAATCTATGAGTTAGGCTGGGGCCTCTAAGGAGCGTCTGTTAAATTAGATCCTTCTGTGGCTCATTTAACCCATTAGGACTGGAGTGGTTGTGGTGGTTTAACTTAATTTTAAAAATGCTTCATTTAATAGTAAACTTCCATTGCGACATATAGGGTCAAACTGGTCATTTTACATTAAGTCACATTATGCAAGCAACATTTTTCCACATGATTCTAAGTTTAAGGTTATAAACATAAAACACCAAACAAGAATATTGCATTCTTCTTCTTATACTGTGCCCTGTGTAACACAGCAAATAATGTGTCAAATTGCTTAATATTTTAGGTCACGTTTAATATGACGATGAGCAAAATGAGGAAACAAACTCACATATTTTGATTTGCATATATATAAAAAGTTAGATGAAACTTGAATCCACCATGTGTCCATATTTACAAGTTAGAGATTAGAAAAGTAATTCAGTCACCGCAGTAAGTCACTGAATAACTCGTGTTTTGCATTCTGTCAACATGGGAAAGCCACAAGAGAAAAATCAGCCATTTGCCTCTTTGTCAACAGATGGGTAACAAGTATAAGCTCTTCATGTTTAATCTGAGAAAAGGCCCCAGTGTCAGAAGTAAAACCACATATACAAATAAGGACATAAGGAAGGCTTTGGGTTGCATCAGCACTAAGATTAGCTCTCTGGGTTTGGCCGTTTCTGCTATAATCTATTACACTGACATGACACCACTCAACATTTTTTGCTGACACCCAAACTAAGGCAACCAGTTAATACCTCTTACTCCACCATTTCCACAAGCACTTAAATTCATAATTTTATTAAATTTAATTAAAATACTAATCTGCTTATAACCTTATGTTTTAACGGCTGTGTTCTCACACAAGGGGAATATAATAACATGGTAATTTAAATGTGTACCAATATTCATGAAGCGTGTTTCATTAAGCTCGTATGGCTGACTGAGGTGACCGGTGCTTTCATGTGGGCTAAATTACAAGTTGACTGGGTTTTAGAGGTAATCTTGGATAATGCAAAGTGTATGCATGGCTTAATGTAATTAAAGTTTTATTCCTTTGGATAAGGGGGTAGTAGCAATAACACTACCCTCTACACAATATACTGCAATCCAATACTGTAGCCCTGCAACAAATACCACCACATCGAAGTTTTTATTGTTCAGTGTTAATTGAGTCTGTGCCAGAGAGGTGCTGGTTCATCTTTACGTTATGTTTTGATGCCACAGTTTATGTTACACTGCCCTGCATTATACTGTAAAGATGTCACTGGTTGCATTTGTGTTCACACGCAATACATAACCTTTTAAAAGGGGAATGTACACACAGTTTTTTTTGTATATGAAGCTTAAAATGATTTGACATTTTCATGCTTTTAATCTCGTCAGCGAACAAATGATGACAAATTAAGCTAAAATAAATTAACCTGTTATGTTGTGGGTCAACCATAACACAGAAACTCCACACTACAGGTAATGTTATTCTTCATAATCCAAACTACACAATCTACGAAACATACAGACCATTGTGGAGGTAACTGGGATTTTTATGTCGCTATCTAGATTTTCCTTTAGGTGGCAAATACTAGACTTTATAATACTCTGAATAATGCTCCCCATACACGCTGAGAATCGTCAAAATGTTGTCTATAAATGCTTCATGGACACTGCTGTCACAACACAAAATTGACAGCGCAGCAGTGGGAACTATTTTTGGAAAGTAACAACAAAGTACTATTAGAAGAAATATTCCAATCTGCGCCTTTAGTCTACAACTCGTCTGGCAATCAACTGTTGACTGAGCACTTGTATGTACTCGTCTGCAAGGCTTTCTAACATTTGCAATGTTTTCTGCTGTGACAGCAAATATTTGGTTAGCAAACAGTAGGATCTGATCTGAAACTTATAAAAAAGATATTTAAGGAAACAAATAGCTTTTTGACACATTAGTCCAGTGCATTTCTTCCTTGTCATGGGTTTTTGTTTAAATCTAAGATGACTCTGATAGTAGTCATATGTGTCTATATTAGCAATGATAAGAAGGTGCTAAACTATCCAACCTGGACTCTCTGTTGGAGACATTACAAACTATATCTACACAGTCTTCCCTTCTCCATTCGGTCAATGCAGAGAAGCTATGCATGTGTGAGATCGGGCCAACGGTCAGTGTGTTGTGCTTAAACAGAGGTGGACACAGTGAAACACCAAGCAGCACATGGAGTTTGGTTGAGGAGAAACGCTGATGTAATTAGTGTGGGGTCAGTGGTGGTCTGTATGGTTTAATGGTGTGCTTCTCTCTGCAGAGGAAGCCCAGGAATACAAAGGTAGCATTTTTACTGCTTAGTTTCATTTTGGAAATGGAATAATGTATCATAAATACACATTTTATTTACAGTTTAACTTGAATTTTTAAAAGTGTTATGTGGGGTATGACATCATCTTTACTGCATGACTCATTTCTCTGCAGACAAAATGCAAAACAGCAGCAGTTTGTTCAGCTTGCATAGGCTGTGAGACAATTTAATTTGTTATCTATATATAGAGTTATCCACAATATGGGCACTGTAGAGTATAATTATTTGACATGAAGGTACAGAAATATTATCTACAATGCATCTCTAGTCAAAAAATGAATATAAATTCAGCTTTACTTTAGTACTTTACTTTTAAAAACAAAATAAAAGTAATTTGTTGTGATTTACGCAGGCAATTTCAGGTGAGTGAAACACTGGGAAAAAAATATCTTTAGCCTATAAATGCTTCCAGTCTACAACATCTCATTGCCACATTCTTGACATCTGCATTTGAGATGTTCTGTCAAGCCTCAACCGAAGCATCTTTCACTTCCTGTTCATCTGCGAGAGTCTGACTTTACTTTCACTTAACGCAAATGAAACGCAGTATAAATCAGGAGATAGAGTGGTCTAATCAAATAGTTTCTACTTTTTCTTTCCAGCTACGAAGCTGGTCAGGCGTGCAGTGCTTTGGATTAATTGTCACACTGCATTCTGCCTCATAAGCACAAACACATTTTTGGACATGGGCAGACAGGATCTTCCTAACCATATCAAAATGTAGTCTGCTGCAGATATTGTCTGTAAAATCATCAATAACACCAGCAATCCAGACAGCCGAGCTTGCTCAAACCCTAACACAGATAAAGGGGTGTGTCTGGTCATTTGCAGTTCAGTCTAATTTAGTTCAGTTAATTTAACTTTGCAGTCCCTTTCATACAGGCTTATTTTTGTTTTGTTTGGTTACATACAGCAGCTAAATCATTGTACATCTTTTAACATCCAGTTTATTTCTTTATTTTCTATATCCATGTGATTGTTTTTGCTATGCCCAAGTGTTTTTAGTAGTTCTAACACTAATTTTCTTTAGTTACATCTTCAGGATTACTTACTAGTAAATACTACTGGTGTAACTGAACACTATAATGACGATGCTGTTCCCACAGTTCGCACAGAAAAAAAGGAAACCTCAAGCTGATGTGTGGGACTTTTGATCTCAACTACAAATTTCCTGAAGCTATATTTCAGTGCCCAAACATTTGTCCGATACTTTAGATCATTTTTGGTCATTTTCCTGCTTTCTGAATTCCAAGTGTATGATACAAAATACCACAAAATAGATGCTGCTTGTGACTGTTTTTAACAGGAGCAATAGGGACTGCTGTCCAACCACAACATTACATGTGATATTCTTTCTGTTTTGGGAGTATGGAGGCAAAGTTCTTAACCCTTTTGACTGGGGGTCAAGCCTCTCCAGCATGCGTCTGGATGCTGGGAAAGGAATCTTACTGCCATACTTGGGTATCCTGTCTGTTCTTTAAGACTGAAGGGCCCCCTGCTTTGTGAAATCTTCCCCTTCTGTAGCATTCATCACAGCCAGACAGGTCACTTGCTATGACAACACTGACTAACCAGAGGTAAAATAAGGGAGTGGAGTTTTCCAGATCACTCAAGACTGAGAGATGGCGAAATGAAGTGCATTTTGTTATTAGGTGTGTAATAAAGGCTTTCATCATTTTCAGCAGAAAATGAAAAACATCTATGCTTGTTAAGGCACGTCATATTAAAACTAGGAAGTGAGAGCAATACTTACTGTGTCCCAAACTCCAACGCTGGGGGCTGAAAATGCAAGACCCTCCCATTCTCCTGTGTATATGGAGAGGAGCTGGTGGAGAGAAGAAAAGTACATGAGAAAAAAAAAACATAAGGCCAAAGCACAGTACTTAGTAATGACATCAGTTTCACTAAAAACGCAAAACATGAGAAGAAAAACATCTCTGTTTATATATTTTACCAACAGAACTTACTAACTTAAG
Source organism: Macquaria ambigua (assembly GCA_008360985.2). Taxonomy (NCBI): domain Eukaryota; kingdom Metazoa; phylum Chordata; class Actinopteri; order Centrarchiformes; family Percichthyidae; genus Macquaria; species Macquaria ambigua. The sequence goes on from VMKM01000208.1 coordinate 63,404, forward strand.
ACGAGAACATTGTGTTCCCTTTCCAACAGAGCATGTGACAGTTCACAGAGATGGATTTATGGTCAAACCTATTACTGCCCCAGGCCGCTTCACAAACCACTTACTTCCCTTCCTAACAAGGGGACTAGGATCATGCCAGCACAGAAATTAGATCACACAAAGAGGGGAGGCAAGTATGAATTACAATTTAAATGAAGCCTTTGCATATGAAAATAATTACACACTCCATCGAAGGTTGCAACTAGAAAACACATGGCTTAAGTTTGTTAGATAACACTACAACTGACACATTGACTTCACTGAAGAAAACATCACAAAACAGTACAACAACATTACACAGTACTAAATAATTTTAATAGTCTGTATTTTAAGGAATTTCCTAAAACTGGGCACAACCAAAAAATACCCTCGCTACCAAATAAAACAGTCAAATCAAACATCAAACTAATTTTTTGAAAAAAGGCCTTGATTAAAGATCAAGGGTTCAGAGCCTGTATCCAATGGGAGTTTACTATGAAAAAGACCTTAAAAACATTGCACAGCACCTTTAGCTCTCTCTAGACTAAATTATGGTCCTAAAGAAATTAACGTCACTTATTTTCTCCAACTACCCTGGTTACAAAATGTTGATGTACTGGTTGTATTCAGTTACACAGGTGGAATTTTACATAGAGATGAACCATGACGACACTCTCTTTTGATACTGGGTTCATAGGTCAAAGAGATTTTTAACAAAACTCGTATGAATGCGATAGAATGGAAAGCGTTGTGGCAAACAGCCACGAACTGGCAACAGGCTGATCCGCCAGAAAACCTAACATTTCCAGAGTTAAAACATACAGTATGTAGTCAAGGAAACATTTATGCTCACAAATATAATGTACAAAAGAAGAAGAAATCAAAATCGCTATTTCTTCATCAATGATTTGTCCCACTCCAAGCACTGTACACCGTTAACATTCTATAGAAAGCCATGCAGCTTGAAAAGGGGGTTATTTTTAATCAGTTATGAGTTTTTTTTTCCCACCTGAATGTTCTTAACCCACAACAGGCCCGTATCAATGTCATATAAATAGTTCCCACTGTAGACACAACATAGCAGGTGCATATAGAATTTATTGCTTTGCACAACATGTGAGCAACGCTGAATACAAGCAACCAACCACAAGTCAGGGTTAAAACAGGAACTCTTTTCTCCAGCAGCTCCTTTTGGAGCTCCACTGTGTTTTTATTGGTGATGGTGTGTGTGTGTGTGTGTGTGTGTGTGTGAGAGAGAGAGACATCCTGTGCTAATGAGCTCTGGGAATGGGTGCCTTGAAGCAGGGAAGCAGCAGTTGATTTGTGGCTGTGCATGTATGAAAACAAGACTGAACCCTGTTGACAGAAGACTCACACAGCTGTTGACCAACAGAAGCAAGCGAGTGGAAGGACTGCGGTTCAAGCGTTCAAGTAGATCACCCCTGCAAAATACTGTAATTGCTATTGATGTAGCCATCTTTAAAGGAAGTCACTTTTCTGTATGTTTTCATGAGTGCTGCACTGGATTCTTTTGTGTCCAAGTCTTTTGTGTGTTATTTAACTCTATTCCTCACCTGAAGACCCCCTAAATTGCTCACTGTCCACTCTGTAACAGCCCAGAAAGACATGCTATTGCCAAATTAAAAGAATAAATCAAAATACAGTAGCATCAATCGAACATCAAGCCAAAACCCAAAGATATTCAGTTTACTATCACATATCACAAAGAAAAGCAGCAAATCCTCACATTTGAGAAGCTTAAATTTAAAGAATGTTTGGCATTTTTGAATGAAAAAAAAAGGACTAAAATGATTATCGAAACAGTTGCAGATTAATTTTCTGTCGATCAACTAATTGACTAATTGTTTCAGCTCTAATCTAGCGCACAAGCCAGTGCGTTCACCAGCACCGACACACAACAAGCCTCAACCGGTGAAAGGCTTGAGGCTTATTTTGGAATACCATACACATGGCTGTTTTGATGCCATTTTGGCATTTATTAAAAGGATGGTTTGTGTAAAATAACTGTTCTGTTTCCAGAGAAAATGCATTATATCAAGACAGATGGATGAACAGACTGACTGACTGACCGTAACCATCCTTAGACCCTGCTGCACAATAAAAACAATCAGAAGACACCAAAACTGAGTTCGTAAGTGAACAGGTAGGAAAGCTGATAAAATACCAAGAACCATACAAACTCCTACAACCAACTATCAACTACTATAAGTCCAACATGTTTTTCTCATTAGACTTTCTAAACTAAGTGTTTAAAACATTAAAATATAACACAAATCATGTGTTGTGCATTTGATGACAACATGTGCAGGCTTAGTCTTCCAAGCTTGCATTATTTCAAAACAATTGTGAACATCAACAATACAGAATTTCGTAATACAAAACTCGCCCTAAGGGAACTCACTTTTTACATTACACAGCTACCTTGACTAAGTCAGTCTTCCTCCTGATGTTAACCCTGTCCTGATGTATCTGACTTACATTTTAGTTTGTCGTCTGTATGTTTGTCATCAAAATCAGCTGTGCCCTCTGCTTGTCATCTTGATTTTTGTTGTTAAAAATAATTGTCTAAAAAACTCTTTGGGTTTGTCCATTCATCTCACCTGTGCAGGTTTCATCTTTCTGGTCATTTTAAAGCCATGCATATTTTCAAAAAACATGACTACAAGAATGTCTTATTGTGCAAATAAATGTACAAGTAGCATGTCTCATAAAAAAACTAAATCTGATTATTGTTATGGAGCATTTTACAGTTTACACTATGAATAAGGAACCACGGGGGGGTTGTGGTGAGATATTGTCACTATAAATGATTGCTGACACATTCTCCCACTGCTGGGACATGTCTCATAAAGCGCCTCCAAATAACTGTGAGGAAGCAGCTGTGGGATTTGCATGAATCTGTTATTGGACCAAGCAAAAACACCAGGACTCCCTGTGAAGCTGCTTTAACATCTCATTCCAAAACAATGAATGAAGACTGGAAGCATGTTTTCCACCAAAAATTATACTTACAGGAAATACAGGGAGTGCTGTATAGACTTCCATGTTTGGAAATGTTCTGAGTGGATAGTTTCCTGTTAAGGAAGAAATCTTATTTGCCAATCTCATTTAAAATATTTGTAGTGGTTCTCCACCATTTTTCCTAAAAAAAAACAAAACAGTCCTACATACAATAACCTGTTTGTATAAATTCCATTATAGACTACAGCTCGATAACAGTCGACAAAAAGTGTGGCTATTACTTGACAAAAAATAAACCATGCAGGATATCAGACTGATCTCAGTTCAATCTGATGACAGTGGGGAAGGCCACAGTTTACTGGAAGATCTGAGAGTGTTAAAGATGTGCATCATCTGTTTTGGTAAGTGTGGTAAGTGTTTAACAGTAGAGTGTTTCTAGTCTACTGCTGGGAGACAAAATTACAAACTTGACATGCTGTACTGTTGAGACATTGGACGCATCAAGCACAATAAATTATGTATGATTCTGTAAAGTACCACTGGCTAAGAGGACATATTCAATAGCGGTGATGGAGATTTCAGAGGAGAGCTACTTTTGCAGAGGAAAGCTAAAAATGGCAACAGTTTGCTGGTTGTATCTTATTTTACATCCAGCTGCACATACACAACTTGCCACCTGTGCCAAAGCTCTACTGAACTGGGTTGCGTGGTATTTTCTGAGCAGCAGCTCAGGCTATGTAGTCAATTGAAAAGGAAGTAAAAAAGAAAAGGGGTCAATGCTGAGATGACAGAAAAGAGCACAGACAAAGACAAAAACCCCCAAGCAACCCTTTATCTTCCTTCCGCTCTGGCCAATCAATAGGTGCTGATCTTTGCCTCGGTGCCCCAAGAAGCATCAAGGTAGGGAATAAAAAAGGCTGGATCTGCTCAGTCATCATATAAAACAACAATTTACTTCTGGCTAAACCGAATTGGAATAATTATCCCTATTATGGGAGCTTGTACATACAAAGACATCAACTACCTGCAAGACTCAAAGTGCCATTTTCCTTTGCAGATACTGATGTCATGACAACAAAATCCCTTCATTGTCCTTTTTATTTTATGATGCTAAAAAGATGTTTCACTGTGGGCTACCAACTAGCGAGACCTAAGCACAGTAGCAGGTGAGCATTCAGTGTCTTGCTTGTTTGCTGTCAAATTAGCCTTTTTTATTTAGGAACTTTCTATTGACTTACAACACACCACTGTCAAAGGGTTGACGTGAATTGTAGACGGATATTGCAACCTATTCACACACACCTACACTTTCAACCGTTATAGTCAATCACCCACCTGCTCCTAAGGACTGAACTGCCATATTTACTCATGGTTTACAACCTGTGACATTACAATATTTCACTTTCTTTTCCCCTGCTGTAGATTTAGCCCATTATAACAAATGCAGCTGGCAGGGGGTTTGACTTGATAAGAGGGGCACTGTCTCCTCTATTACATAACAAGTGTGTCTCTCTCTCATGCTCACTGCAGTTCTAATTGTTTGCTAATTCATAACTTGTCAAACAGTATAACTTCAAACAGTGTTAGTCAGAGTGGAAAAGCTGTGTGTGGATGAGCATATGAGGGGTCAAGTGTGGGGGGGAAATGAGGTCGTCTGCCTCTGCAGAGGAGTCTTGTGTGATGGCAGACAGTTGATACAGATCTAGAAATGTTGTTTGAAATCAAAGGTCAGCACTTTCAACATCACATAGCCATTTATCTAATTAAAAGCAGATTACTATTATGATCTGGAACAAAAGACAGTTGTAAAAGACAACGTTTAGGAAAGCACTACCTATTTACAATCTACTACAAATTAGTTTCAACATGCAAAAGCCAGATTCAATGTTAAAATGCAAAGTGGAAAACATGCTGCACTCTGTTTAATGGTTAGTAGTGTCAGGTTCTTATGTCGTGTCAGGTTCCTATATACTTCCTTAAAGGCGGAGGAGGGCATTTACCTTGTCATATGTATTAGTAACTTAGTATTTTCTCTGGATTCAACAGCAGCTGCCCATAAAGAAAAACTCAGCCTCTCAACCAGCGTACCACTGAGCTGTAGTCCAAGGGATCTGTCCACTGCCACAGTACAAAAATAACAAGTTATGTTTGGCGCTATTTGATCCCCTGGATCTAACTCAAATAAAGTCAATGTTAGCAGTGACCTCAGTCATGCTCCAGGGGAGAGGTTAGGACCAGTGGAGAGTTTGGGTCAATTGGTGTTCACAAGCATTCGTAGAAGACAGGGAAAAACTAAGAGTAACAGTAAAATTAAAACCACATGGCACAGCAATACTTGTGCCACAGTATTAACACTATACTGCAGTGAAGAGTAGGTTTTAGTCTGGAAGATATTTTTTAAATCAACAGAATAAAAGAGTAAGGGTATTATAAGTAATGATTGTAGTGGAAATTAAAATAAAAAAGAGCTAAAAAGACAAGGAGAAGAGCTCAGACATTTTGACACAAGACTGAGATCAAGACTCAGAAAGAGATATCATTAACCTCTGTATCTGTCGCCTGCTTGGCTCTTTAGGCTGGGAGAGAGTGACGGCAGGCGTGCCAAGTGCCTGATAACCCAGGCACGAGAGGCCTCACAGCCCACAGCTCTGGAGGTCTCGAGGTCAACCAGCACTAAGAAGCCTCCTTTTGCCTTGCACCTCCCTGGTCTTACAAATAGCCATATTCCCACACTGTTCAGCAACAGTTGGCTGCATGTAAACCAGATTAACTTTATATCAAGACTCAAAGCTTGTCGCTTTAAAAGTACTACAGCAATTTAGTATTGCACTTTATTGAGTTGGGGGACTCACAAAAAGATTGAGGCAGCAAAGGCCTAGATATCCTGACTTTTAGCCCTTTGTATGGGCCAAGCTCCAAAAACACTGAATCCTACATTTCCCATAGTGCAACTTGAAAGCATCTTTCCATTAGATCGACCCTGGCTAGTAAACGACCTTTTAAACTCCACGACCCAAGTTTGTAATGCAGGCTTTCTGTTATAAATGTGTAGTCTCTGAGCCAAAGTTGTTTTATTCAGACTTTGGAAAGCTCCCTACAGAGCCAAAGAAGACATTAAACAGCTGTTTTCACAGACAGACTAGTACTTCTCATGACTAGTAAGCTTACCTTTACACGTAAATTTGATGTCATGCTCCTTTAACATACTTTTGCTACAGAAAATGTACGTATTGCAATACCAGATAGTGCTATTAAAATGTTACGGCACTATTTAGACCATTATTATTTAATGTTTGGGGCAGCTCCAACATACAGTTGCAGGAGGTGAGCCAAACTCTTCACTCAATTTGGACATCAAACTAATTTCATATTATCGTCACAACTGTGTGACACAGTTATGTTGGATTTTATAATATCATGGCATTGCAATAACTCCAAAGTAAGGTACATGCAAATCATGCAGAGCAATACAAACATCTTGCAGAGACACGTCAGCCAAACTGAGCTGAGCTCTTTATTTTACTGGCATTGCTTCTCTACAAAGATAAACAAGGAGCAGAAACAAGCATAAATGCTAGAAAATATGTTTGAAGACTAAAAAATATGTATTTAACATCAGTAAAGGGGATAAACTAGCCTAAAGATTGCTCCGTTTCTGAGCAAGCTATTACTAAATAATACCGTAAATTGTTATTCCTGCAAACATCTATTTTCCGAACAATTTTTAGCGGGAACAAAAACAGCTGGGAAAGACAGACCTCCCCTCCTTTTTCTTTCAAGGAGTTCTAAAATTAGTCAGGAATTTGGTTCTGTGCCTCTCCAACACACGCCCCCAAACTCTCTCCAGTCACACACCCCCTCAGTCACCAACATAAACAACATAGCCTGCATAGAGGGGAGGACTTTTAAAAGCCTTGTTAGAAACCACGTCGTTTGTCTGTGTGAATACAAAAACATGCCACCCCACAGTTTAATTCTTCATATCAAATAAACCATGTAACAGAGCTCTACTATAATTTGTAGTTTGTTGAATATGTTCACAGTAAATTGGAGCACCTTTTTTCAAAAACACTTCTTGTCTGTAATAAAGCACACAATCATTCTCTGGTTAGCAAGTGGTAGGCTTGTTTTTTCCATTGGGCTGTTAACAAACCAAACCCACAGCCCTGCTTTCTTTCTGAGTCTTACAGTATAATTTTAGTCTACACTATGCAAGAGAAAACACTTCAGTATGATGCAATCTGTGTGTTGGTTTGGGGTTTGTTGGTTATTGTTTGGCTTGGTGGAAAATCTCTACCTATTCCCAAGTGCCACTCATGAACAGGTGGAAACTTTTCATCAACTTCACACAACTGTGTGTGACTTTCTCTGACCAATGTTTGAACTAGCAAAGTAAGATGGTTTAAATGTCTTCTACACCTTTTCGTTTGGGGTTGCTGACTGTCATGAATGTGTAATACATTACAAATGTGTGACAAAACCCACAGGAGAGTTTCCGTTTTATGCTGTTCACACAGACGATAAACTAAAAAAAGCTTACCTGTCTTCCAGTGGAAGACCATCTTTTCTTTGTTCCTTCTCCACCTGAAAATGAAAGAAAAATACACTTAAGTCAATATATTCAAAACAGCAAACTGCAACCCATTTATTCTACATTCAAACTGTGGCCTAGAAATAACCATAACAGGAGGCTCTGTGGGATTTAAATCTACTGGTATGCCAAACAGCCTTCTGGCTACTATGATTTTCACATTGATACACCACCAACTGCTCTGATACGTTTCACTGTGCAGCTGCATTTTATTGCTTGAAACGTCAAAGGTTTTATTTTGCAAAAAATATGATTTCACTGTAAATAAACCAGGAAATCCAAGCAGAAAACTGGAACAGCCTTGGGAAACGAAAACTGGCATTACATCTTTTCCACCCGGACTCTGAAGGTTAGACAGCAGGCAGCAATTTCTGCCAGTGTTGGCAGAGTATACTGGAGTTCTCAGAATAAAACAATGAACATCCAGTTTGTTGTCCACTACATGTTCTCACACTGTGCATTCGGGATTATTGAATGAATACAGCAATTCTGAAGATCAGTGACTCTGATAAATCGCTAGATAATGTTGACATATTTTTATTTTTCTTGATCTAAGAGAGGTATTTTTTACACTGCATACAGTATCTTCTACATACTTTATTTATTAGTTAATGATATAGTTTTGTGTTAGTTAAAATGCTGTGATGACAAGAAAAATTCCCGTAGGATTAATAAAATATATGTACATCCATCCATCCATCACCTAATTTCAATGCTGCTTACGGTGGAGGAAGATTTAATTTATCGGCATGAAAAATAAACATCACAACAAAGTCCCTCCATTGTTCTTTCTCTTACTTGGTAGCAGGATAATGTTTCCTCCAGAGCACAGAGCATCCTTCCAGACATTCACACAATTATCACAAATTATGAAAATCAAGTTATGCGGAACCATGTGCAACTATTGCCTAATCAGATTACACTGTGCATTGTCAACATACTGCATGTACTGAGTTTTGTTTAAAGTTCATTCTTCTTGATCAGCAGTGCACTAAGTTAACTGACCACTGACTGATCAGACGTGGCTTGGATCAAACCCTGATTTGTGTGATATGGTGTGTAATCTTCTCCACATTGTCATAAATTATCGAGGCCAGTCTGCAAAATGAGGCTCCGTTTGACAATTACAACAAAAACAGCAGGACATTTCAAAATACACATGACAGCAGTAGGTACTGCATGGAAACCATAAGCAATGATCATGCACACAGGGTGTACATTTACTGAATGAGGCTTACTAAGTAAGTGATTTAAAATTACAACACAGCAGTTCAAACACTGTTAACTACAGTGTGGTAGGTTATGTGCACCATGCATGGCCTACAGATATAAGCTTTGGGCTCTTCAAATGGAGAACATACAGTTTCCATAGGAACAATTTGGGGCCTTATGGCTACATTATGGCTTCATGATCACACCACAAAACAGCACCAGTGGAGGACATACGCAAGTATAGTGGCTGTCTGAAACACTACTGTGAATCCTGATCTGTCAGACATATTATCTCCTCTCCCATCTTTCCACCTGCACACTACTGCCAAAGTGAAGCACCGAGCCAAACACACACCTTAAGAAACGTAGTGCTACAATGACATTTTTAAAAGCGCCACATCAGATGCTCTAATGTTTCTACTGCAGTCTGAGAAATTGGGTTGGGAGATGTGACACTGTGAGACGATAAAGATTTGTCAACCAGTAAAGATTATACCATATTATTTCTACAGGAGGTAGCAACTGTCCTTTAAATGTCTTGGCAGGCAATGCTGCAAATCAAAGAGCAGGACTGGTTTATGGCAATATTGGATTTCCAGGATTTTTTCATCAATGTGATATGGTATCATAATTTATCAGGCATTTTATTCACTGGATAAGCAAAAAACAGACATTTCTATCTATATATCTGATCTTTTAACAGTTTCTCAAGTAAATGTAAAGATAATTTACTTTATTATTTTATATATACTGTATTATCAAATTTGATTTACTTTACTTCTATCCATAATTGCACATCTGTTGTCTGAACATGGCAAAAGTTACAGGTTGCAGCTTGAAAAGTTCCAACTGATGTACCATTGTTTTATTCTGCATTATATCCTACAATGAGCCAAACACCTTTGAAGATTGGCAAGTTAATGGCTTAAATGAACAAGACAAAACTGATTATCCAGCTGATTAAGTACAACAATGACACTCTGTTGCTGCTTGTTGCAGCAGGTGAGCCATTAAGAGGAATATTCAAAAGTGGAGTAGCACCATTTGCAAATGAATGGGATTCTAGTTACAGGGGATTTTAAGATGAATGCAGGGATTTAAAACATGTATAACAAGGGTCTGCATACAAAACACAAAACTCAAACAGGCAGATGAAAGAGATGAAAACCTGAACTAATCTAACAATCACTAAGGGACTGGAAGCCACCTATTTATTGCAGCCAATCAGAACATTTGATCCTTAATCAAATCCAAAACACAAGTCAGTGTTTATAAAATCACAAGTAAGAGGTATGAGATCAAGACGGCAACAATTACAAGCTCTAGTTATGCACACAATATCTTTTCACTTATGATCTCTGCTGCCCAAATTAGTTATCTGATTTTTACTATGCATGATGGCACAACACTGTATCTTCTGCATCACCACTTCAACGTGACCGCAGCAACTAACAGTAATGCTACCAGCTGACCACCAGCAGCACTGGAATATAGAAGAAAGACACCCATGTCATGCTCTATTTCACACAGCCCGTGTAACTGAGACTGTCACTCCATTCACCACTGCCTATCTAAACATGACACCTAACAATGTCAACAATTCTGCCATCTGCCAATTGGTCTGCAAGGTAGGGATGAGTGGAAAAAAACATGTCCAAACACTGACATGGGGGATGACGCTTTGTCCCCTTTCTTTAAACCATCTTAATGTTTTAAAACATATCCAACAACCTCTAAGAATTATCTTCAGTGTTGAATGAACTCTTCCTGTGTTACCTCTGGTCTGAGCATGTCTATGTTATAGTATAAATGCTGCAGTGTGAAGATTGCGAAATAAGTATTTTAAAAACTGCAAAACATGGCAACAAAATCAACTACGTGTAAGTATTTTTGTGGAAGGCAAACTTGCTTTCATTTATTTACTATATGTATATATGTATTCTCACAAAAGCCTACCATTCATGCTTGAAAAACAAACACAGACTTTACTTAATGTATTGAAATTACATTAAAGTAATGTGCATTATGGTTTTTACTTATTTTCAAGGCGACCAAATTATCAGTGCTATGCACATCTGTTTACAATGGCCTGCAGAAGATGCCACCCACCCCCCCTCAGGTAACATGACAGTCAGCTGGTGACCTCATGACAGGTTATCCGCAAACACTGAACTCCTGCTGTTTGTGCTGGTCTTGCCCCATAATTACATAACCATCACACCCGCCTACTTGAAAATGTTTAGGTGTGTAACTCAGATCCTAACAAACAGCATAGCATGCAAACTACAGAGGCAGGAAATAATTGCAAAGTAGTATGCAGGAAAGGACTGCAAAAAAGTACTCAGACTGCCTCAATCCTAACGTGCTCTCAGTGTGTACTACTGACTGAACTCCACAATGGACACTGTACAAAAGAAAATAAGGAGGAGCCACATGGCAGGTGGCCTCCCGCTTTGGTTTCATTTCAGTATATTGAACTATGAATACCAGCTAGATAACTACACAATTTGCACAGTGGTATGGCCACAAAGTCGTGTATGGTCACGGACCTTTCCTCACATGAACAGATAAATATGCACAACTCAACTAGTTGCAAAGTGGAGCCAAAAAACAATGGCCATGCACTAACCACACACGTGCTCGTGCTTCTGGCTGCAATTTGAAAGCTGTTGTTGGGTGATTTGTGTTTTGCATGTAGATACTCTCAATTCCTCCTCCATACAAACACAGCCAAGACAAAAAAAATAGGATTACCTGAAGTGGGACTAAGGGGTCTGCATCCTCTGGCTGCCAGACCTCGACCACGCTGGTGGACATCTGACTCAGAGCTTTGTGGGAGCAAAAAAATGAAATTAACAGTGAGATGTTAGGGTTGGAAATTGGGCAACGTGGAGACTACAACCGATTAAAAATGCACCAGATTTACGCAGTTGAAAGAATGAAACCGCAAACTACCAACCTCCATTACTGTTAATGGTTATTACAAATGAATAAACTGAAACGGCGTGGATGATAATCACACAGACAAGTGAGGAAATGACTTCGCCTCGGCAGGCTGACAAAGGCTGTTTGCTAGCTGCTTGATTAGCAGGAAGGTTAGCTCGGTGGCTAACGAACTTGGAAAACATATCTCCTGCTACTGCAGTACACACGTTTAACCATGTAGGGTTAGTTTACGACATTTTGAAGCTTTATTACAGGGACAACAGTAACCGTTAAATGTCCCTTTTATGTCCAGATAATACGTTACTTCCCTGTCTGAACAAGTTATCGTTTCGTTTAACCAAACAGCACAGGGAACTGGGAGCTAGCATGAACTAGCAGGCTGACAAAACATTAGCTACAACCCTCTTCCCTGCTGGTAAAAAAAACCAAAACAAAATATGCCTGAGTCGCTGCTTAAAAAATGTAGTCAGAACATTTTCCGCCCATTTTAATTTGACATGTTTGGGCAATTTAGCTTTCCACCGATTTTCCTGTATAACGTTTGCTGTCAAGTCAGTCTAGCTAACTTAACATTTTTACATTTTTTTGCAACGGTCATGTTGCACCTCCGACGCGGAAAATAAAGATGAGTACAAACCTTGCAGCTGTGCCCCTCCGTGCTGCACGCAGGGTAAAAGTAATTGTAGTATTCCTAGTAGTATATTGATCCACGTTTTCCTGTGACAGTGGCTGCCTTGTTGGAAGTCCTGTAGCCCCGCCATGCTGCCCTCTCAGCTAGGAGCCTGCCTTGTGTTTCGATGCGTCGGTCTTTCTTTCTCTCACCGAGCAGCAGCAGCAGCGGCAGCTCCCTCCCTCTGTCCCTCCCCGCCTCCTGAAACACATTGCACAGTGCGGCCAGACACCAGTGTCACTTGCAGGCTGTTTACGTGTCCGTTGCTGAAGGTAAAACCGAACAAAGTTGTCAAAAAGGCACCATGCAAAGATATGCATGTATAATGTACACTAAAGTTGTGAAAAGTAACTAAATACATGTATTCAAGCAGTGTACTTAAGCACAAATTTGAGGTATTTTCATCTCATGCTACGTTATACTTCTACTGCACTACTTTACAGCGGGAAATAAAGTACTTTTTACTCCACTACATTTATTTGACATCTATAGTTACTTTACAGATTAAGATTTTACATACAAAACACATGATCAGTTTATAAATTATGATGCACTGTTATATATAAAGTAGTTAAAATAATCTCCAGCTCAACCACCTACAACATTAAAATGCTATTTACACATTAATGCAGCAGTAATAATAATCTAATAATGTGATATGAAATACTATAACACTCCCAAGGGGCGTTATGCGTACTTTTACTTTTGATACTTAAAGTACATTTTGCAAATAATACTTACATACTTTTACTTAAGTGGCATTTTCACTGCAGGTCTTTTACTTATAATGGTGTATTTATTTATTTTTCAGTATTACTACTTTTACTTAAGTATAGGATCTGAATACTTCCTCCAACACCAGAACCCTACAGATCTGCACACACTATTCAGCGGTGGAAAGTAACTTTACTCAAGTAATGTGCTTGAATTTTGAGGTACTGGAACCTAAGTACTACATTTCAAATGTACAAAAAATATTTAGATAGATATTTATATTTTTATATGTATATATTAATATTTTACTCCACTATGTGTATCTGCCAGCTATAGTGAATAGCTACTTTACAGATAAAGAGTTTACATTAAAAAACATATACAAATTTTATATAAATATAATGCATTATTTAATATTAAACCAGTGGTTGACAAACTTTTTGGCTTGTGACTCCTTACAAAAAAGCAGTGTCTAGATGAGGCTCCTTGTTACATTTCAGATGTTTATGAGCTGTACAAAGAGAGATTTCCCTTCTAAACCTCTCAGGTGGCTTTATTTAAATAACAGTGTATCAGAACTTTGTTTTTTCTTCTTTTCTGCCCCATTAATCATCTCATGACCCCCAGATTTCTTTTGTGACCATTGTCCGACCTCAGGTTGGGAACAAACAACAAACTAAACTACCAAACTGTATATAAAGCAGTTAAAACTAGCTCCACCTCAACCACCTACAACAGTAAAATGCTTCTTGCACATTGATTCATCAGTATTAACAAGCCAATAATGTAATTTATTTATCAGTCACTGGGGCCATGCATTTTTGCAGAACCAGTACTTTTACTTTTGATACTTTAAGTACATTTTGCAGATGATACTAATGTACTTTTACCAAAGTAGGGTTTTGAGTTAGTTTTACTTTTAATCTACTACTAAATTTGTAAAAATCTGTATTTACCCTACTTCATAGGAACTTTGAGCATACCTTACATGCAATAAAAGCTATTTATGCATCAGTTTAATGTTATATAATCTTATGTCCTTCTTTTGGCCTATACCTTAGGTTAAGTAAAAGTCTTAAGTCAGCATAATTATTGCATTGTTGATCCAAAGACGCTGCAATTAATTGTAGTCTTTAAGTTGACAGTGAGGTAAAAACTATGCACCGCCTTTAGGAGAGCTTGAACATTCAGCATGTCCGACTCATGAATCATACTTAGGTCAGGTTGGGCAGGTACACACATGAGCATACACTCAGGTTACTCCTCTGAGGGTGTGTCAGTCCCACCAAACAAAACTGCAGCTAGGCATTTAGAATGTGGTTTTGCTGGATCAGTGTTGCTACAATCATCAGCACACTTCTAATAAGGAGCTTAGGGTTGCCGCAATAACTATACAGCATGTAAGAGCACTGACATTTGCATCTGCACATTGATTAGTAGCAGATTAACTTTAATAGTATAAATAACTGAACGTAGGCATTAGGAAGCAATATAAGTAGGAAACTGCTAACACTTTTAATCAGTAGGCTACAGTATGTTTGCAAGGATACATTTCTTTCACATAACATTTATCTCTTAAGTGTAACATTTTCCTCTTTAATGTCTTACAGGTAAAAATAAGTTTATTATAAGTATAAGTATAAGTTTATAAGTTCATTATGAAACATAAGTAAAAAGCAAGTTATGACTCAACAGAGATCTGACAATGTGTTTGCATATCATTCATCTACTGGAAAGAATACAAAAATTATGAGTAAGACGGGCACGGGGCACATTTGAAATTAAAATCAACAAACCCAGACACTGGCAACTAGGTCATTGAGTAAACACAGAACACACAACTACCTGTTTTGCATCTGGCTCGACAGAGAAAAGGAGAGGAAAATAAGCAGGGCAATAGTCATTCTGGACATGTCATGACAACAGTGTTCCTTTTTTTGTTCATACAGAAAGTGAGTGTGCAGCTCTGGATTTTTCCAAAAGTTGTGCTTTTGTGACAGATTTTACGTTTCAGTGGCAATTTCTAAAGAAATGAAAGCACAAAAGATAGGAGGGCTGGTGTAAATACATTTGTACACTGCACACTAAGCTTTGGTGCTTTGGAAGGAATACGATTGCAGAAAACGGCTTGTAAAACTCAGAGGGACATTTTATTTGCAACACGAGAAAAGAGGCTCTGCAAAAAGTAAATGTACTTTAAATATTTACAGCACTTGTAGACATAACATATCCTAAACATATCCTCTGTAATGTAATTCTCCCGTCAGTCCCAATGCACTTTTTTGTGAATGAAGTTGTTGCTCTCAACTTACTTTTTCCCCCCTCAAGCAAAAATAAAACTAGGAAAACGTAGGAAAAAAGTGCACAAGTATTTGATTCCAAACCATCTGTTTAAACTATATGAATTAGATCATTGGCTACACAGATGTGTTAAGTGTTGATTCCATTCCATCATCAACTTGGGGTTCTCAGTTTTCATGAAAACAGGTGTCCCAAAAGTCAGACTGCAAGGTTGTGTTTATCACAGAACCCCGTCGCCCCTCACAGCCACTAATGGTTGGTGCTTCTCTTCTCTGGTTGCACCAAAGCAACACATCCGCTGATAAAGTCCATCTGCCGCAGCAAAATTACTGCTATCCGTCCTTATTCAAAGCCCACCGCAGGCCATAAATATGAATCCTGGTGCATTTATTTTCAACTCTAATATACATTACATAAACTAGAACTGCTGAGACCAGGTTCAAACTGAAGCTTAACAGCTTATTGTGACCATGAACTCTGGTGAGAAAAGCTCGCAGTCAGTCCATGTAGTCAAAATCCTCTGGGATCCCAAAGGCTTTATTAATGCGGCTGTCATCAAAGGCAAACTTCTTCTTTGTCCAGGACTTGATGGAGAAGATATTATCTGAAAACAGAAATTAAACTCTTTGTTTAATGAACACTGATGCACTTGCCCCTCCAGTGTCAAAATATAGTATTACAGACAGCACAGTCAGTCTGGGATTATGAGAATATCTTTGGACTTGAGAATGATGTTCGAGTCCAAGAACAAACCATCTGTCTCATTGCTCTGAAGCGCTTGCTCGTTGTTGCTGTTTGGGCGAAAGTTGAGTTATTTTGGCTAAAGATTTGATTATTACTTCCTGAACACAGAACATTTCCCACCAGTGACGAGAATCTACCACACCTGAAAATAATTTGGGCAATTAGGGCGAATAACGAGGGAGGGCCACTCTACTCTCCAAAGCTCCAACTCGTGATGCAGACCAGTGCAGATTTGATACCAAATATCTGAGGTAGAGCTGTGCGTGAGGTGGAATTTTAGCAAGTGTCTAGAAATGTTCCTGATTGAGCCTTGATTGTGTTTTGAATTCTTTCTTTTATTCATTTTTATTTGCATTTTTGGCACCTTCCCTCAACCATCAAGAGGAGGTGAAATATTTGCAAAACCTTACAATAATTTGACTATGACTTAGCCAATTTATTAGCTTTACTCTAATCTCTGCATATGCTTTGATTCAATTCATAATCACGCCAGTGTATTTCCATTTAACTCTTAGTTAAAGTCACTCTGTTGACTGTAGTATAAACTGTTATCAAAGTAGATAATTTAGAATAAAATATTTATTGAGTTTGATGATGTACGATGGTGAATTTACCTTGATATTCTAATGTACAAATACCTTTTTGCATACGAAAGTCATACAACTGTAGAATTAATCTGTAGCCTAGATAATCAACATGCCTGTAATCAGAAATGACAATTACTTTATGTTCTTTCTATTGCAGTTTATTTGGCAATCTAAAATATGTTTCTATGAATTGAAGGAAAGTGTCTTTTAGAAGTGATTCATGAGACAAGCTGAAGACTGTGGATGTGTCACCTGTTTAAAGAGTAAATCAAATAGCTTCCTGTAGATCAACGCCTGTTTTTATCAAGAGCCTAAGTCAATAAACTCTGACTCATTCTATTAGTAATGCCTTTCACTGAAGTCCTGTAGGATCATTGTAGTCCAGTTTTGATATGACAGTATGCAGTTGAAGTGCAAGTGATAAACTGTGTCAGGGCTTGTATGCGAGTCTTTATGTGTGGGTGTGTCTCAGTGTGACGAGGCTGCAGGTTAAAGCCACACAACATCGTTTTGGAGAAGTAAGGTCGGCTGTCACAGATCAAGTTGCAGCCACAGGCAATTTAATACATTAAGCAGGGTTGTTACTTAAGTGTGTTGTGACCTACTAGACTAGACACTGAAATAATGCGAGCTACATAGCAATAATAGCAACAACAAAAAAAGGGCACACGAAGATGCAGCCACTTCTTCCACCAAGCCTAGAAGATTTGGTTTTGCTGTGCTGATTTTGGTGTTTGGTCAAAATGCACAAGAGTAACATATTTTTAAAAAAAAATGTACTGACAGCTAATTGAGAAAACTGACGAAATAGTGCTGTTAGTTGCAAAAGGGCAGCTGAGGACATTACAGCAATTACAGTAATTGCATTGTACTTCTTCTAAGGAACAGTTGTACACAGTAATGTGTGAGGAAACCCTTTTATGCTCATTGCTACCTCATGTGCTATGGTTTAGTAGTGTCTACCCCAGATGAGGAAAGTCATGTATTTAAGTAAGTCATGGAAGAGGCAGATATGACTCATAGTTTCTTAAAATGAATATAATTGTATGGAAGTAAAGCAAAAAATGTGCCAACTAAAACCTGACAACGTGACTTTGTTGACCAGTTACAGGCAATGTTGACCTAAAGAGTCAAAACACCACAGGCCTGGCTGGTTACCATGATCCCCAGAGGTCAGCTGTCTCCAAGGTTACCGCTCAGGTCAATGAATGCACACAAGAGAGCCTAAGTGTTGACTCCTGGGAGGTGACATGCTGAACACAAAGTGCCCTTACAGCTTGCACTTTAAAGAGAAGTCAATGGAATAAGCTCGGCAACAGTGACAGTGACAACAGTTCTAAAGTTATTTTTGAACTGACTGCAATAATTGTATTGTTGGATCCGGACTAATGGTTAATCAATTAGTCAATCGACAGACAATGAATCACCAACTATTTTGATAATTAATCGTTTTAGTTATTTCTCAAGCAAAAATGCTAAATGTTCACTGGTTCCAGCTTCCGAAATGTGAAGATTTGATGGTTTTCTTTGTCATATATAAAAGTAAAGTGAATATCTTTGGGTTTTGGACTGTTGGTTGAATAAAACGTCACACTGGGCTGTTTGAAATGATCATTTTTCACAATTTACTGACATTTTATAGACCAAACGATAAATTGCTTAATCGAGCAAATCATCTGCAGATTCATTTATAATTATAAAACTTTAGAAAATAGTAAAAAATGCCCATCACAATTTCCTAAAGCCCAAAATCAAATGTCTTCTTTTGTTTGTACGACGGTCCAAACCCCCAAAATATTCATTCACATTGTCACAAGAGAAGCTGGAACCATCAAATGTTTTAAACGATGACTTGAATATCAAAATAGTTGGAGATAAATGTTTGTTGATCAACTAATTGATTAATCAACTAATTGTTGCAGCTCGATTTCCAGACTTATTACATGTGCATGTATTAAAAAGATAAGACGACTCACCTGTCCACCTGGAAACAGCGTCTTTTGCTACAACATTTGACTTTCCTGCAAAACAAAATGTATGATCAATATGTGCATTATACATTATGTCTGCAATGTGTGTTAATTATTTACAATACTGATTACAGCAATGGAAGGAAAAGACGACATGCAATCAATTAAAATGTAAAGGTTTCTTTAATTTTGTCAGATAAATGTAACATTATTCTCTTTAGTCAGTTTTGCTTTATTGCTTAAAACAAGACATCAGCTCAGATCTGCGATTAAAACTTAAAGACACCCAATGAACACACAACAAAGCCATTTCAAAAGATTACCAGTGAAATGATGGGTTACAGACTAAAAAGATGAGATGTCACAGTCATGTTACAGACGAGAGAAAAAGAACATCATTGTCCATTTTGTGTTGCAACTTCATACAGTATGTGTATATTTTGTGATCATATTTATGAGAAAGACACATACTGTGGATATAAAATAGGCCAAACAAAATGAATGTTTAATGTGAAAACCCAGCTGACAGTCTGTCGCCCTCAGAAGAAAATATTTTCTGTCACAAATGTACTGTAAGTAGTAAATTAAATTAAATAAAACTGTCACAAAACACTGAACATAAGACAGAAAACACACTGCGAAAGAGGATATAAATGAAAGTCTGCAGCAAACAATATCCTTTCTGGAGGAAAGTATGGTCAGTGATGTGATGGTTGGATAGCTGCAGCCATACTGTATGAACAAGTGGTGATTTACTGCTAAATTAAAGTGGACAGTTTAGCCTACACCTCCCCTGCAACTGTAGCTAGAAACCTGAAATAGAGCTGAACAATGTCCTCTAACTGCACAGCTCTCAAGTCTTAAAGTGACATACTTGGTGACCCATAAAACTGAATCCTAAAACAACAGCAGGTAACATCATTAAGTTGCTAGGCACCTGGAATAATCGCTTAACTTTTCAGCAGCAGTTAAAAATAACCTTTTGTTGAATCCATGTCAAATATCAACAGACACTTGCTTGGCTGCTGTGCTAAGGAGACTGGGCTGCAGCATCCTACAATCCAGCCAATATAAGCTATTTTAGGCCGGGCTCCATTTACAGCAGGTTTCTCCCTGATTTGTCCTTCATGAAAATCAGAGGAGCGATCTGGTCCAAGAACTTCATTAGTAGCAATGTTCAGCAAAAACATCTGCTATGGTTGTCACGATTGGTGGCATACGTTGCATGAGCCTAAAAGGTGAGGTTTTCTCCCCACCAATCCAACTGTCATTTAATCATTTATTGATAATGACACAGTGAAAGATATCCACAAAAATAAATAGCAGCTGCAGGTGGGAGGGACTGAATTAGATAACTTCTGACTCATGGACCTGGAGACGTTGTGATTTCACAGTATGGATGAGAATTTAGATGCCAAAAGAAACAGCATACATGAAAGATGGAAAAGGAACAGGATAAACAAGCTAATTCTTCCATTAGTAAACAAGTAAATTCCCAAAAACCATCAATAAATCTGTGTACTTTTATGGTTTCTCTTCAATATGGTTGTAAATAAGATGTGCGAATTCATGTCCACGTTTTTATCTCCACACACATGGCTGTGATTTCTTTGAGGTCTCTTTTTCCTCTTCCCATGTATGGTGGCCACCTGTTGCCCACCTGCTGACCACCGCAGCTTATTGTTATCTATGGCTGTGGTAACCATTGTCAAACGTTCTGACCTGACAAATCAAAGTTCAATCAAAACGTTGTCTGTCCACTCGTTGGCACCACCACTAACATTTTCAGAGGTAATTACAGTGCGAGCATGACTGTGCTTTTAATAGTACTTTGGTCTGATGAGAAGACTTCTAATGAGAAGAGTAACACTTAACACACCAACTCCGATCCATAAAATGTATTTAAATTTTGGTTGCAGCTGGATTTTAATCCCAACATGTTGCCACAACAGCGTATTGGTATCTATGGGTGTGGCAACCACTGTCAAACAAGCTCAGGGCAGAAGACATCTCAAAGAAATCCAACATGCAAT
The DNA here is from genome assembly GCA_008360985.2 of Macquaria ambigua. Classification (NCBI taxonomy): domain Eukaryota; kingdom Metazoa; phylum Chordata; class Actinopteri; order Centrarchiformes; family Percichthyidae; genus Macquaria; species Macquaria ambigua. The sequence continues at coordinate 84,172 of VMKM01000208.1, forward strand.
AGTACATAATAAATAGTAGTGTGCGTGTGTTAAAATTCATATTAAGCAATTATCACTATTTATCATTCAAAATCTCAAAATGCCTTTCCCTAAAAATCCTCAAAATAATAGGCATTAATGGTTCAAACGTATGTGTAATAATGTTAAAGTGTCTCTGTGCCAGTGGTGGAAGAAGTACTCAGATCCTTTACTTGAGTAAAAGTAGTAACACCACACTTTAAAAATACTTACATTACAATTAAAAGTGAAAATATCACTCAAGTAAAAGTACATTAGTATCATTAGCAAAAAGTACTTTGACGATCCAAAGTAAAAGTACTCATAATTCTGTGTAAAACTATTAAATGGCCTATTTTTTCTGGGAATTTGTATTTTTATCAACCTGGGGGGAGTTAATATTATACAATTTAAAACTTACACATGATGATTATTTTATAGGCTGATACCAGTAATTTTAGACTTAGTATATTTAAATTTGACTACTAAAATCCATCATCACCAATGCAATACTGGTCTTTACCCACTACCCATGAGTAGAGAACCACCTAAGACAATGGGTTGTTTTGACCCAGTGCTACTACTATCGACCCAAACTAAAACATGGTATGGTTGTGAACTCTAGCTCTTTTTAAACTTACATGTCACTATTTGTTACTGTTACTTATACTTAATGTGTATTGTTTACAGTTTTGTCATATGCGCATCATTTTGCACAACTAACAATAAAACTTGCGGTGTCTAACACTGGGTCAAAATAACCATATTTTAGTTTTTGTAAATAACCCAACAGTAATTTAAAAACAATAACACTAACATTGGGTCAAAACAACCCATTGGTATTAGGTTAATTTAACCCAGTATTGCATTGGTGCTATATTGACCAAAACTAGTTAATGCAAGTAGGATTTTACTTTTTTAGTGTTGTACTTGAGTAAATGTACTAAGTTACATTCCACCTCTTAAACATCTGCATGAACCCCATATGCATGAACAGGTCTGAGCACCATTCTGCAACTTCAGTCCAACCCCCTCAGCAGTTAGACATAACACAATGTCATACACTCTGTGCGTAGCTGCACGCAGCTCTCATAACACAATTCCAAGTTTCACTGAGGGGAGATGATTATCTGTAACAAAGCTGTGTGCGTGCGGTGTCGTTAAAAGAGAAGAAAATAACACCTGCAGGCAAGGGGAGACAGTGATAAATGTGAAAACAAAAGACAAGAGATTGAAACTAACTTATCTATTGAATCTGGGTGCATTATGTGCATTCATGATCTGTACTACATTACATTACATAACTTTCACTGTCTGTCATACACATACAAGTCCAAACAGAACATACAAACACAGCTGAGAGACTGACATTTTGCCATAGCCTCAGTTTACAGTGGAGAGAGCCAGAACCAGTGAGAGTTGTGGCATCTGCTTTTACCAGATCAGCACAAATCGCTGCCACAAGTCAGAGAGCAACGCCACAGAGTGAATGTAAGAGTTCACATAGATACTTATAAAGATAAACATCTAATATCTCTTTTTCTTTTTCAAGCAAGATCATACGACCAGCATGGCTTAAGATTTAATACTTCAATGTATTCTACTTAAATGTTTTATTACATTTGTCAATATTTCAAGAGGAAGAAAAACCTTTTTAGACTCTGTTCGGATTGCAGGGGGAAAAAACCTTCCTGGGGTTGGCACTGGGACTCTAACAGCCGTTGCAGTGATTAAGCTTGGCAATAAGTTTATCACAGGCACCAGAGGCTGAGTTTTTACACAATGTCTTCATGAAGTTATTGCTCTGGGACCCAAATAAAAACGTTAAAGGACATGGTGGCATTTTGGATTTTAGCTTGTTTTGGCACCAAGCTAAAAATACAGACTTTTTGTTCTACGTATCTACCATACAGTGTAGAGAATATTTAGCCTGTACACTAATGTGCCAGCAGCTGTAGTAAAAAATATCTTATTTTCTTGGTTACTTTTTATGGCTAAATTATATGAGAAATTATATTATGATATAGATGTACTGTGTCAAATGCTCAATATACTGGACATTCATCCTAAACAAGCTGCCAGCTGCCTTTGACATAGTACTTACACTGTAGACTAGATGACAGAGTCTTCATTGACATTTCTGGCCTTGAGTGAATGTAATTATCTTAACTGTAAGATTGCTCGACTGGTTAGGGTTACAAGTAGATTAGTCAGGAATTATCTGCCGGCAGGTCCACGTGATTGTCAGTAGACGAGACATAATAGTCACGTTTGAATGGAAAAAACCTGCAGAACTGTGTGCAGACTAAATGCATGATTGGTGTAACACTGGGAGGTGCAGGTAAACAGACCAGATATTTTTATGACACCACATGTCACATGTGCACATACATAACATACCCCCTTTACCGCAGGTCAGCTGTAACATGAACACGAGGCAATATAGGATTTTTGTAATGCCACTAATAGCTGTGTGCATTGTGTGGACATACTGTAGAAGAGGTGTGTAACAGCCAGTAAACAAGCTATGGCCAGTGGCCTTGCCTTCGTGTATTTAAAAGCTTTTAACTGCAAACCCCTTGAGCTGAGAGGTCAGAGGTTACAAGGTTCATTTAGACCGCAATTTAAACTGACATTCAAATCTTGAGATCAGACTGATCTGTTTCAGCAGGAAGGTTCACCCTGTTCACAGTTACTATCTTGTATCAACATAGAACCAGTTTGTGGTTCAAGCTGACAGTTTAAAACTGACATAAGAGTATATCTCAAACGCATGTCCGGTAACCACTTGTGATCAGTTTTCACTTCCTCACTTAACTGTGAGAAACCCTGCTGCTAAACAGACAAAATACATGTTTGTTCTCAGCAGTACAATTAGAGACGAGGACTCCTGTGACAAGTACCTGCACCTTAAAATCATGTTGTTGTTCTGCGTGATGATAGAAAAACGTCCATCGTTTCATATTATGGTCTATCGTTTATTTCGTTGCGTCGCAAATCACACTCAATATTATTCGTCATTTGGACGACACTTTGTGTTGTTTTGCACGGCACGAATTCGGACCAGCCAAGACAAAACGAGAAGCCCGTACCTAAAAGAAGGCTAATTCTGTCGCATGGACGTGGTTTGGGTACGAAAAGTCTGACACGGACCAGAAAACCGTGACATTACTTTGCAAATTATGCTGCAGACCGGTCCCCACAACAGACTCAAACACCAAACTCTTTTACAACCTACTCAAGAATCATGTCAAACAGTGCAGAGAAACTTTACGGACGAAAGCCACAAAAGTACATTCGAGTGCTCAAAACAAAACCCCAGACTCAGACGTCGCAAGAGGCTTTTGCCCGCAGCACAAAGGTTCTAAATAAAAAGGAGAAAACTAATTAAGTATGTGTAAGTACCTTTTATTTGTCAAGTATATAATTTAAAACGTAATAAGAAATAGGCCTTTCCTTGTCGCACAGTCCTCCTATAAAGTTGACTAGGCAGTGCTTTAATGCAGTAATGCAAGCATTTGCATTCATACAGCTATACTACATATGAATGTGTCCCTGGCCACCATTGAACAATTGGTTCCCGGCATCTCTTTGATGCATTTGGATGCATTCACACCTTATTTAGAGCTGCCTCAACGTCCAAGATAGTGTTCAGTGAAATGTGTGAGGAGGGAATTCGAGGGTGTAAAATATGTTTTTTCACGTCCTTATGAGTATGACTAGGTGATTTTGACTGGATGCCAAGTTCACAAAATACATGTCACACAATACATACAAGATTTGAAGTCCAGTGACGATTGATTAAACCTTGTTAGATACGCACAAGACAAATCAGCAAATGAATTGCTTGTACTTTGCCCGAACCCGCTTTGTACACAAGGTGCTGTTAAACTACAATGTCATTGACATGACACACTGCATACACTTAGTGACCACCACTCTGACATGGTCTCAAACATTTGGATATGTTTAAAGTTTCACCAGTTTCCACCAAATTAGCTCTGGTTCTTGAACCGGTTCTGTTCAGGATTCTTGGAACCTTTGTGCCAGCTAGCGAACCGGCCCGCGTTTCCACCAGTTTTGAGTGCAACCATTGTAATCAAGGATGCGTGATCAACAGAGGGCGTTACACAATGCACAACAAAAGTAAACAGTCGTAGCAAATGGCGGATCGCATTGCTTACCTGCAAGCTTTTGTTCTGTTATTACAGATATTTGTTTTTATCCAAAAAACAAGCATGGACCAACTATTAATGATAAGAAGACGTAGAAGACTGTTACCATAATAGACCATAGACCATTGTTGCCTTCTTCATCCTCTTTCCAACCTGTAGAATATGACACGCCCACTAATCTCATCACGCTTCGACTTAGGTCAAGGAAGATCTACTAATTTTTGGTTCCAGTTGGGAACCAACGTTTCGGGTTCTGAACCAATTTATTTTTGGTTGAAATGTTCAGAACGGTTCAAAATTAGGTGCGCAAACTGGAACAGAATCCAAGTTGGTGGAAAAGAGGTAAGAGGGAGAGTTTATTTCAAGACTATTAGGTGACTTGACTGATGCTAAAGCTTAAAATTAACTTTTTGAAAAAACGGTCGTGTTGCATCTGCACTCACTCATCTCCTCGACGACTTCTGGGTCACATTCTCGATACTTCTCCAACTCGGCCTGCAGCTGCGCTTGCTCTTCTCTCAGAGCCTTCAACTCCGCCAGCAGAGAGCTTCTCTCCTTCTACACACAGACAGATCTTTTTTTTAGATGTTTTATATTTATAATTAACATGGATTATTCATTTTATTACATCACTTTAAAATAATTTTTCCATACAAGGTGGGGAAGCATATGAGAATTTTCTTACTGTATCTTGACGTCCCATTTTCGCTTTTTCCACCGCTTTCTGTAGAGACACTTTCCGCTGCATTGCTTGAGAGTTCTTTAAAATGAAAGCGTCTTACATTAGGCATATTTGACACCAAACGTCTACCAAAATATCTAGACAATATATATTTTCCTGTACTCTGCCATAAAACCATCATGACATAGTTGTTTGAACTTAAAAGTGGTGAAACAGTTAGTGAGACCAACCAATAATCTCCTGAAAGGCAACAAATCAACACTGGTTACCACATCTTCTACCAGAGAGCAGAAACTAAACTGGCCTTTGTAGCTTTTAACTGCCACTAAAATCTTAATTGAACATGACTGCTCATCATTTTTTTTTCATACATACTCTATAGAGCCAAGACCCTTATATTTCTCTTTGTTTAAAGAGCAATATCAAACATACACATTTACATTGCTGTGTTAAATAGATTATATCATTTTAACTGTCACATTCCACATTACCAGTCCACAGTAAATCTAATGATCAACTGCTGCAGCATGTAATTTATGCCTGTATATTATAATGCTTATGGTATAGTCACACGTCATTATTTTGTGACAGATTGCTGCTCGATGGCGTTTAACTTCTGTCCCAGAAATCTGGTGGCCAGCGTTCTCCGAGGAGTCACCACCCTCACACCATCTGTCTGCCATGCAACAGGAGAGGGAAGTGGGACAGACGACAGACCCCGAGAAAGTCAAAGACGAGCAGCGGTACTTTCTGTGACAACAAATCTCTCACAAAAGACACCAGTTCTAAGTTATAAATAGGGCTTATTATTTTGTTGTTTTTTTTCTATTTAGAAATGTATGTTTATTTTGAATATCATAAAAATGTGAAAATAAGATGAACAAAACCCACAATAATTACATTTAACCACTCTTTAAAAAAATAAAAATAAAATAAAAACTCACTCAGAGGAATCTCCCCGTAATCAGCAGCTCATTTGCATTTTCTTCCCATTTTTCTCTTCACTTTCTGTTACCAGAAGAGCTTTATGGGTCATATGCTGACCTCATTTACTGTAAACTGCAGTGAGCGGTGTCTTCTAACAGAAAACACATCCACCTTTGGTGAGCATCTGTTAAAATCTATCTTCTCCTTTCATAAAATATAGGTCTTTTTATGGAAAACTCTGAAGAGAGGCTGCATTAGAGCATGCTGTTCTGTATTCGTTGTGTTTTGTTTAGTAACATCCACAGCTTTCGAGATATCAGGTTGTTGTTTTCAGACCAAAACCGAGTCTCCTCACCTGCTTTTGCAGCTCCTCCAGTTTGTTCTTGCGAGCATGCAGGGCCTTGCTGGGAAAGGCCCAGTAGTAGTTGGATGTACCCACTCTCTCGCAGTCCACCATGTTGTCGTCCACCAGGCTCTGCAGCACTTCCTTCACAGACATGGGAGCTTAAAGCAGCAGCGAGGAAAGAACACCTTCCATATTAAAAAAAAGGTCCACTATGATCCATTTTCATTACACTGCCTCCCACTTCCTTCCCAGTGATGCTATTTGTGCATTGTTGATTTGATTTGTGGTCGACTGATTTATGGTAGAGGTATATTGTTACAAGCTCAGAAGACTTTAGGCAATATTGCATTCTACTGAGGATTTTTAAAAAAGGGTTCATTTTTACTGCTGGCAAGGTGAACCACGCAAATGTTCACAAAACTAAACCCACACATCTGCAGCCTATCTGGCCGCTTTACACTTATCTGAGAGAACACTGCATGAGAGGATGTAATAGAGCAGGAGTTCCATCTTTAACAGTGTCAGCGGTGAAATGTGATACTCCCACACGTTTGCTCAGCCGGTCCACTGTGAAACTGAAAGAGCTTATATCTGCTGCTGTGTTAAGGGCTGAGCTGCGCTGAGTCCTGAGAGGATGTTGAACAGCAGCAAAAAATAAAGATGGGGATTGAAAATAAAAAAAACACTCTGGATGGATCGACCAAACTCTGTATGTGCATGACTTCAGAACTGTTTTTTCCAGTCCTTTGTCTCTTCTCTGCTCATGTGATTCAAATAGCTTTCTGCCCCTTTTCAACTCCAAACTATTCCACCTTTTAATGGTTACCAGTATGTTACTGCCACTCTTTTTTTACCTCCAATTTAGCTGAGATCACTCCCTTGGCCCCTTTTCTCACATTATTTCCTCCCCTTCTACAGGAACATGTGCCCATAACTCAGATTTCTTGTTGCCCCCTTCCCCCATCACTCAGTAACTACATCATGCCCAAGTAAGGGGGTCAAAAATTGTGCTTTTAATCACAGCAACTCGATCCAGTTTCTCCAGATTAAATGTTATGTCCACTTTAAAAAACACAAATCGCTCCTCAGTTCACCCACACATGCACAACACAGTTTTGTACCTTTGCAGGGTCTAGCACATAAAAATCCAAGATTTTATTTTTATAAACTTCCCCTCGGTACTCATAATGTCAGGCTCCATGTTGACATTGAGGGAATAATATGTTTTATTTAAAAACCAAAAGCTTTCAGCAGTTCTCTGCACTATGAGATTACTGCCATTGATAGGTCTGCTTCTCTGCTTATACAGACTAAATGCAGTTAAGATGGCAACAGCTAATCCTGGTTGCCATGGTAATGTTGCAAGCATGTCACCACAACGTTTTCAAGAATGCATGAGGGTGCAGTGAATGCTGACACTGACTGTATGGTCTTTGGAAATAAACTGATGGTATTTTACTTAAAAGACCATAGTTGGTATTCATGCATGTTTTATCTTATATATTACTCTTCAAGCACAACATTTTCTAAAACAAACGTTTATATCTTTTATATGTTCACCTGTTGAGGTAACAAAACTAACAGAAAATTCTCTGCTGGTCTCACTAACAGTCATACCTAGGTTTATAAGGCCTGACTGTTTTCATTTAGTTCATATTTTGTATTTTCTTTAAGAATTATTTATTTTGCCAGAGTCACACATTCTTATGCACGAGTTGTCTTAAGTTGTGGTTGACAGTTCAAAGTTTAAAAGTGCAGAGTTTTCAGCTGAAAGTGCAGTTGGGGAAAGTGTTCACTGCTCATTACCACTCAACTATCTGCCAATTGACTGGATGAAACATGTGGCCAGTGTGGTAAATGGGCTAAAACATGCTAACAGAATTAAAAAACACAGTATGCTCTATAAAAACATGAGAATAATCAGTCCCAAAACATTGCAAATGTTACATTAATGCATTATGTTTTTTCCCTTAGAAGTCCCTTGAGTGTCTCCTGTTCAGACTCAGCTCCCACATTCATGTTTTTCTTCTCTAAAAATAGAGTGACGTCTCTACTAACCTTTAGATTTGTTTAATTTATTTAGTTAGAAACCAGCGGGGGAAACACACACACACACACAAAAAAAAGACTGTACATCTTTTGTTAAAACCTGAACATTTGACCAGCTGGACACATCTGAACAGACCATTTAAAAGTGCGTTAATGTTACTGATGTTTCTCTACTAAAACTGTTGATCATTACTCACTTATGCCCTTTGTCTTAGGGGCGATCTTCTCAATGTCTTTCAGCTGAAACACGTCTTTCTAGAAAGAGAATGAGAGAGCATATTCAAGGAAAAAACATTTTTTATCATAGTGTCATAGAAAAAGGAACTATTTAACATTTATCTAAGTCTGTATCAGTACGTTTTTGGCTGCACTTTATTTGAGCTTTCTGGAAATTAATAAAACTGATGTCTTTATATTCATCATTGTTTTAAAATATACTGTCACATGACTTTGCCTTTTCAGGTATTTGTATTCATGGTTTACCTATTTTAGGCAGCCTAAAAACATTTTATTTTAATGCGCCTGATGGTATGTAATTGTAGTGCTGAAATGTCTTATCTCATTTTAACATGGTCTAATCTGACATTGTTGGGCCAGTTCAGTTATGAAAAGTATTTGTGTGGTTGTGTATGCAGATGATGTGTGTGTGTGTGTGTGTGTGTATCAAAGAAAGAGACAACCACAATGCATTTATTTTTAAACAACCTGTTCTGTGTGTTTTGCAGGTTTTTAAAATTAGAACACTAAAACTTCCTCAGTGTTACAGGTCCATTTATCTTTTGGTAGTAGTTTGCACGTTAGCTTTTGTCTCCTTCACAAAAAGTGGGCTAGTGATTAGCTTTTAAATCCATGCAATCAGTGTATTCAAGAAAGCACAAAGGGGACATGGAGGCTGGGAGGCCTCATATTATATTGATATGGTTCCTACTTTAAACCATTATGTGGTCACCCGCAATGGGAAAACTCACCGTTTCAAAGAAAATCTCCATCATGCGAGTTCTCTTCTCCTCCAAACTTAGTCCTTTCTTCTTTGACTGTAACAGATAAGTTTAATGTAACATAAGGCCTGGATCATTTCAGTTACAGCAGCTAATGTGCTACTATAGTACACAGCAACAGAATAATATGCAAGTTAATACTGTATGAGGGGTCGATTGCTTGATTTGATGTGTAAAGATTTCCTAGTATTTAGCATGCAATAAGGAACAAAACACGAACATGTAACAATATATATATCTACCATCTGCAGCATTTTGAAATATGCATGTTTAATATAGGCTATCACTGCTGCCTGTGGTGGCTCTTTATAGCACGTTTAGTATATCAGTGTTGTTGTAATATAGCTTCCGGCCACCACAGGCAGTGCTGCAACAATCGTGGATTTGAGTTGCTGCAGGCTAATCGAAATTACCCAAACTCCGTTTGAGTACCTCGTATTTTTATTGTTTTACACCCGCCTGGCAAGGTCTGTTTCTCTCCTGATAGTCAACAGAGAAGTTCACCTTTCCTCCGGTGTGTTCCTGTATTTATCTTTCCCCCATTAAGGAACGTTATTAAGCGCTGGTGAAGTGGATGATGGGTCACTGGGATAGCATTACAGATATGACACGTAGCTGATAAAACGTTCCTGAATTAAGCTAATATTAACCCTGTGACACACATACATTAGTAACGTATTGCTAACCGTTTAAAAATCTTTTGTATTAAATAGGTGACGTTAGCTAAAGCTGATGCTACCGTTAGCAAAGAGCTAGCTTGATAATGCTAGCTTATACGTAAGCGTCTCTGAAGCGCTATCACATAAACTGCAGGTAAATGTGAACATCTGCTTACCATTTTGTTATGTTGGCTGCACCAGCAACGTCCACTAGCATTAAGGTTTTAGGCACTTGCGTTATAAGATTTTATATTACGCTGTTGTTGTGTTTGTAATCCAAACAACACAAATATCGTTCAGGCAGTATGCTACTGAATTTCCCGCGGAAGGCTGACACGGGGTTCTGCTGCCTTCACTGCTCCTCGTAAACTCCATAATAACCAGGTCTCGCGCTGAATATGGGGATGTAGTAACGAACTGTACAAACTCCTAATGATAATTGCGCTAATTGTATTTATTTTATAAGGTATTACGGACATAGATTATTTGTGCTACAACACCAGAATGAGTTTGAAATGTGTATGGTGAATTCATTCTAAAACACTGGCCTATCGGTTTAACATACTGTGGATCAATAAAATATGTTATGTTGTTAACACGGTTTCCATACTTTTCCACGTCACTTCGCGTATCGCCGAAAAAATGTCTTGCTTGGCACCGTTTTGTGTCATTCGTGTCTTTGATGGCTTCAATCTCCATAATTTCCGACTGCACTGGAAGGCAGCATTACTTTAACGGGGAGGAGCGATGTTGTTTAAGTTCAATTTCAATTTTCTGACGCCCTCTGCTGTCTAACAAACTACATTGTCCAAAAAGGGACGGGTGTAGAAAGGACAGGACTCCGTTGTCAAGCGTATTTCTGTAGGTTTGCTGTTTTACTGGGAGACACAATAAAATAAAAAGGATAGTAGTAACAGTAAGTGTCAGTCTGCAAACTAATAGATGCTATGCTAATTAAAAACAACTTTAAATCATCATAAGTGTTTTCAGCAGCTGTGGAGTTAATAATAAATGCACCTTTATTACACATAACAGTGTTTTCAGCAGCTGTGGAGTTAATAATAAATGCACCTTTATTACACATAACACAATGTTTTCAGCAGCTGTGGAGTTAATAATAAATGCACCTTTATTACAAACATACAGTATGTACAACACAAACTCAAATACAAACACAATATTCTTTCCTATGGGCACTTTAATTCCATTTGGCATTACAAATACAAACAAGACAATGGAAAGCAAATAATTTAAACAGGATTGTGTAGAAAATGGATGACCAAATTCAGGATAAGTAATGAAAACTGTGCTTGAAGACAAACAAGGCTTTCTAATAGCACAGTGCATTTTTACAACATACACCTCACTGTTGAACTACACTTTGCTTTTACTTTTTTGAGGATAGACAAATTGTTTTACTAAAATACAACTTGTTAGTAGCTCTACACATGGAAAGGAGTGAAGGTGATCGCAGTTCTGCAGCCGTGTCTGATGTTAGATTAATTTCAGTGAGGACTGATGCACCCTAACGGAGTTTCTTTTCAGCATTTTAGCTTTTCACTCAAATTCTGCGACAAATTCTAAGATGTTTTTACATAATCAGCAGATTGTAAGTCAAAATGTCAAGCGGCTTCATACACAACACCCATGCATACACACACACACAGCAGACTGTTAGTCAGCATATCAAGTGGCTTTTGTTTGGTACCTTAATTACACACACAGTCACACTTGTCTTGCATACACACAACCACACTGTGTGTTTCTGGAAAACCAATTAAGCAGAATTTATCAGCATACTTTAATAACCACGTGTGTGTTAATTTAAAGTGATGACATATAACATTGACTAGTCATTTTCACATATAGGTAGTATTATTGAAACAGTGCTTCAATTTAAAATTTCTTTTGGTGATGTTAAATATCAGCCTGAAATAGATTTCTGTATAGTGCACAGTAGCTTTTCTGGTGTTTATTAGTAAAAACAGCATGCACAGAGATGCTTAATCATGCTCTAAAATACCCTGCTACTTACATTAGGTGGAAGATTTTTATTTTATAGTGAACAGGCAAAATGTGAGGACTCTTAAGAGCATTTAACAGGAAGCTGCAGTTACTGGAGCTCTAAATAGAATTCCCATAATTTTTCCAGGCGGCTAAGGTACTTCTTTACTTTAATTTCAATCTCACTTAACACAGTGCCCAACCAGTATTTTTAGGAACAAGTGCAATAGCAATTATTTCCCAGTTTTCCTGCCATGTCACAATAAATCAAAGGTCTAACATATGTACAATACTAAAGTTTTATTTTTTCAAAATCACTGTAGTTAAGATGGAATGTGAACAAGGTTATGAGTGACTCCTCAAAAGCACCAATCAGCAGCAGCCGTCTGTGAATATCATAGATCCTCGCACTTCATTCAAACCACAAATAATTCTCTCTGTTGTTTCTTCAGCGTCAGAGGTGATGCCACAGACATGCACAGTCAGACAGATGGCACAACGACAGCACGATTCAAGGATGAATGGGTGAGCGGATGGGTGCAAATCTGCCGGTCGCTCCATACCAACGAGTGCGTGTGTGTGTGTGTGTATATACACACTGTGCAGTCTGAGCGCTGAGGGAGAAGGGCTACTACTGCAGGTAGCGGTAGATTTTGAAGCAGTGGTTGCCAGAATCTGCAACCACAACGTGTCCGTCAGAGGTGAGAGCCAGTCCCTGCGGGCCGTACAGCGGGTCTGCTGATGTGTTGATGTAGGACAGGAACGAACCGCTGCCATCAAACACCTGAGAGAGACAAATATAAAATCAGTTACCTGTTTATATTTGCATTTGGGATAAAACCAGGAGATGCTTTGTCTCCCAGTGGTTCACTTATAATGATGCCGTCCTGATTGAGAGTGAACATAACATAAATGGTGTGAGGTACAACAGCTAGGGGGTGGTATTGGAAAAATCTAGTCAATTAAAAATATTGGATTTCTTACATAATTGCAGTAAACATCACTACACACTAATTGTAAAATTGAATATAATTCCTTTATTAAAAGTTGCATTTATTCATTCTCATTATTTGTTGAAGAAAACAAGTTTTGGGGATCAGTTTAGAGTTGGTATATTACCACTTCAAACTGAAACAAGTCCAAGTAGATACACTGCTTTGAAAGAAGAAAGTTTAATTTGTCCAGTGTGTAATCCCGGGGAAAATTAAAAATGAGTCTTAATTTTTACTGGAAAACACAGTATTTGATCCTCTCACAGTTTTATAAAGGATGAGAATGGTTTCATAAATGAGGAGGATTCACAGTGACTCAAGTGGTTGTTTAAAAATGGGACTTTTTTTGTAAATTTGCAAAATTATTTAGAGGAAGTATGTGAACTGAAGAAGAGAAGATCTAATTAGACTCTAGTGTGTAATGAGCTAAAAAAAATAAATGATAGTTACATTTACACTTATACATTTGGCAGACACTTTTGTTGATGAGGTACGTCATTTGTTTACGGGCCAGAAGATGGCATGGCATTGATTAATCTAAATTCAAATCAGATTTGTGTGACATTAGGTCTGCAAGGTCGAAAAATAATAATAGCTATAAAGACATACACTGAAATCCAAGCGACTACTTCTGTTTGTGTTTTCTTATATTAAGGAGAGACTTTTTGTACTGACCTGTATCCTGCTGTTGCCCCAGTCTGCTACTATGATGTTCCCATTGACATCCACTGCCACTCCTGTGGGGGCGTTGAACTGGCCGTTGCCCTCGCCGTTAGAACCAAACTTCAGCAAGAATTCTCCCTCTGTGTTGAACACCTACGTTGTGGTTTTAGCATAGAGACAATAATCTAAAATTACTAAAACACAGTGAGCCATTGTACTGTATACCAACACAGTAAACAAAATACACAAAGTAATATATCAACTAAAGAATAGTTTTGTTAATAAACATTTGATTATAAGACGCCTAGAGGGGGAAAACTACTAAGACTTTTCAATAGAAGAGAAAAAGCTTCTGAAAAGTCTATCATACAAGCCACCATTTTTAGTGCTAAAATATGGACTAATGATGTTTGGGTTTTTTTTTTTAGCTCTAGACTTTGTATACCTGTAATACACATCCATCACTCTAATATTGCACTTACCTTGACTGAGTGGTTGTGGAAATCTGTCACAATGATTTCATTGTTGTTGTTGACAGCAGCAAAGTGAGGGCCTGAATAAAAAAAAAAAAAAAAAAAAATTTAAAAAAAAGCAACAAGGTCTCAGACGTGCCGTTTCAAAATCAGACGGAAGTAGTTCAGTTTAGAAAACAACTTTGTGGCAGGCATTTTTAGAGGACATGCAAGTTAATAAGTCGACAGATGCATTTAATGACAACGAAAACAAGAACAAAAAATAAAAAAAATAAAAAAAATCAAGATTGTACTAAAATATTCAAACCATAATCAGTGGAACTACATGCTGTTTTAGCACAAATGAGTTAATAGTCTTTGTAATGACCATTTAATTCATGAAAACCATATGTTTTTTACTGATATCAGTGAAAAAGTCTGTCTACTAGGTTTGTCAGGCGCTTGTCCTATTATTATTATTATTATTATTATTATTATTATTATTATTATTATTATTATTATTATCATTATTATTATTATCATTATTATTATTTTGAAAAACCTCAGAAGTCAAATGATGATGGGATCTTTATGGTTCCTGGTTTGGCATTCGTCTTCATTCCACATGCAGGTGTGAGCTGGTTGGAGAAAGACTGTAGGGGGCAGTGCACATATTACCATTGAGTGTACCTGCAAACTGCCTGTCACCGTTGCCACGGTTACCGAACTTGGTGACCAGCTTGCCGTTGAGCTGAAAGATGAAGACGCAGCAGGACTTGTTGTCGACCACGATGATGTGGCCATTTCTGTCCACCGACACGCCTTTAGGGCCCATCAGCTTCCCTGAGCCAATCTTGTTCTGGAGAAGGACAACATGATTGGGAACTTAGACTGTTAGTAGAGTTATATCAGAGTAAATTATATTACACAATATTACATGTATACATTAATATAAATGTATATAATCTTCAAAGGATTGTAAACCAAAAAAAAACGCACAGAATCCCTATAAAAACCTTGTCTTATTTGCGACATACAGTTAAACAGAGTGCAAATTAAAACACCCCATGAATACGCAGACACTACAGACATAAACAGTGTGGCAAGAAGTTTAGTCACAGTGTTTGAGAGAAATCCTGCAGTCAGTGAATGAGCCTCAGCCTGCTCTAAATGGAACATGGGCATATCGTACATTTTGATTTTGCAACTCTGCTTTAACTGTAAGTAAGAAAGTAGGACAACTTCTATCAAACTATCCAAAGCACAAGGCTAAAACAATTCATTTTCACTTTTAAAATGTG
This sequence comes from Macquaria ambigua, assembly GCA_008360985.2. Classification (NCBI taxonomy): domain Eukaryota; kingdom Metazoa; phylum Chordata; class Actinopteri; order Centrarchiformes; family Percichthyidae; genus Macquaria; species Macquaria ambigua. The sequence continues at coordinate 99,417 of VMKM01000208.1, forward strand.
CACTCTCTTTTCTAATTCAGCATCAACTTTCTGAAATAGACTGAAGAGGGAAGTGAGAATCTGCATGAGTGCATCTCTTAACACTCCAGAAACTTGCAAATGAGGTGTTAAGGGCAGGGCAGACAGTACACCTGTTTCACTGTTAGAATCACTAAAAAAAGTCACACTTACATGAGCCCACAATTTATAAGGGTCTTTTTTTAACAATACAGTGGTGGTATGGGGACAATATACAATTTAATACCAGTATTTATGGCAGCATCTATCACTTTTTTATATAGAGTGAGTCTAGACCGACTCTTTATATTTACAGAGACCCAACGATTCTCACCATGAGAAAGCACTAGGCGACAGTGGCAAAGAGCAGAACCAGGCTCTGGGTGGGCGGTCATCATAATATCATTATTCTCAGTGAAAATGACATCATAGTTATATTTCTTGGTCCCACAGACAGTCTAAGTATAGAATAAAGATAACAGATTAAAGCTCGACTTACCTTAAACTTGCCTTCACTTGAAAAGATGCTGACCCATTTGTTGTCATAGTCAGCAATGATGATGTCACCGTTGGGGTGGACGGCCACACCCGTTGGCCGCTGCAGTTGCCCCGGAGTCCTGCCCCGGACACCAAAACGGCTTTTGAACTGACCATCATTTGAGAAAATCTGCAGCAATAAACACATCAAAAAACTAATTCTTGTGTTCAGAAGTTTTAATCAACAAATGTCCACAAATACATTCTGCAAAGTTCAGAGGAGATGGCAAAGTGGTGGCAGCAGGTAACTGAACAATGATAAATAGTTATAGTGCTTTACAGCCCTTTACATCTGCTATTTCCGTAGGCTGAGAGCACAGGAAGTTATCTTTACCTGGACACACTGGTTGTTGCTGTCTGCTATCAGCACCTTTCCCAGAGAGGAGGCAGCCACTCCCTGCAGATTAGTGAACTCCCCTTTGTTTCTTCCTTTGGTACCTGGAAAACATGATATATAAAGATTAGTAGAGTGATGATGTGACTGGTTGGATTAGAACATCTGAAATTTGAAATGTAGTTTTGTCAAGTTAATTGCACCATGCTATGTAAAACACTTAAAATGACGTTTTTAAGGCATACAAGTAGATGTTTTGAGCACCCTGGACATGCTGAGATGCTGGTCTACAGGCTAAGGGTGGGTATTTTTTAAAATGTATCTATACTAGTGCCAATACGACACCTGGTATTGATACAAAGATTATACTTTTCTCAATACCTTACTTTTTGGTTTAAAAAGTCTAAATTTAGATCTAAATCACAAACTATCTGATCAAAGAATAGTTAAACAAGATTTTGAATCTGACGCAACATTCCAGGTGCTACAGCCATATTTCGGTTGATATCCAGCCGTCCTGCTGGCAAAATGTCTGCTTTCTTACCGATTCTGAAGATGAGGTCGTCCTCGATGGGGTTCTCTTTCCTCCTCCCTGTGCTGTACATACTGGCCGGCCTCTTGATGGCCTTCTGCTTGATGTGACCGCTGCCTGGAGACTTGAGCCTCTTCTTCATGCCGTCTGAAGTTGGCGACACATCTATAGACTTGGTGGCCTTTATCTTAAAGGGGCTTCCTTTGATATGTTGGTCATATAAACGCAACGATAAATTAAAAGTCCCCTCTTTAGGAGCTGTGAACAGGTACTCGTAAGTGCCGTTCTTGTTGTCCAGTATCTCTCCTTCACCTTTGCTGCCATCAGGTGAGGAGATTTCAGCAGTGATGACTGCGTTACCCATCTTGCACAGCTCTCTGTCTTTGTCCTTAGTGGTTATGGTGATGGAAGTGGGCACACCCACCACACAATGCCGTAGCCCTTCACCAGTAGCCACAGTCTCAGAGGCCACGGCGTTAGTCGTTACAATAGTGCCCAGGTTGTGGATGGACTTCTTTAGTCCCTCCGTCTCCACGAGGAAGTCCAGCTGGTCGTTCTCTCCTGGCTGCAGAGGAAGCTCCTGGCTGGCGAGCTCAATGAGACGCTCGCTCATCTGTTTCTTCACCAGCAGCACCTCAGCCTCGGTGCCGTGGCTCAGGGCCTGCTCCGTGAAGTTACAGCTGCTGTTGATGCCATCCTGGCCCTGCAGCAGGGTATCCAGCTGGGCTTGGAGCACCTACACATAGACACACCAGGGGGCAGCAGGGTTACTTTGTGGTTAGATAGACCAGTAGTTCAAAGTGTCTTCTTGCACCCCAGAGTCACAGTTTGCTCGTCTTATAGTTGAATACATTATAGAGGCCAGAAGAGGTAAAATTAGACAGTATCTTACAAGAAAAATGCAAAGATTGAAGAAAAAAGATTGAAGCATCATTGTGAATAGTAACAATGTTCTTCCTTCTTATTCCTTTTTTCATCTCACATCCCCACAGATTTATTGTGATCTCTTGGGGGTCCCAAACCACTGAGAGAGACTGTCCTTCAGCCTTAAAAGCCCACTCATAAAACCCAACCAGCTCCACTGTTGTGTAGAAAGGCGAGCGAAAACAGAATTCCTCGGAGAGATCAATATTGGTGTCAAAATAAAGCAACAACCATGACTTGCCACCATTAGGGGAATGGGATCTTAGCTCATTAAGTGCATGTTGGCTAAAAACATATATTGTTGTGATTCCTAATATGCAAACCAACAAAAGTCCTCTCACACAGCTGCAGAAAACGGCAGTGACTGACCATGAAAACTGTTAATGAATGCTTAACTTTTCTGTCCATTCGTGACAACAGGCTCCTCCTTTTTGTCAACATCAACAAAAACATTAGAAAGAAAAAAAAAAACCCTGCACGTGCCACCCATTAGCTTGTAAACGTGACATAAACAAACATTTCTGGGTCATGCAGCAACATGTACAAGTTTGGATCCGACTACCAGTTTAATAAAAAGGTACCGTTGTGCTTTAAGAGAGGCTGATCAAATTCATAGGTCTAAAATACCCTTTTCCATGTAACTCGATTGCAGCAAATTTTGTCGCATATGAATTAATGTACAAAGTAACTTTCTTAATGATGAACAACAGGAACTCATGATCCATCCTGCAGTAATTCATGTATTAAATTGTAATTAGTTATGCATTAGTTAAAGATGTGTTTTGTACCATTAGAAAGTGTGACCATTTTAGCTAATAATAAGAACCAAGACAGACTCACCGCCATCTGGCCATCAAACTCCTCTTCTTCTCCAACAAGAGAGGCCATTGAGCCATTTATGTCAGACTGGAGTCAAACGTTTCATCCAAACACCTCCTACTATCTCTTTCTCTTTAATTCACACTCTGAAGCTCTGAAAATGAAGATACTGTCCATACATATTGTGAGAATAGAGACCAAGCTTCCAGAGTGAGAGGATAAAGTGTTTGCTTCATGAAGAGCAAAGAGCTGTACTGTGTTCCCTCACAGCACATGACACACCCAAATCAACCCAAGTGTACATACAGCACACTGGCTCCATCTAGCTACGAGCTACAACTCAGCTGAAAGTCCCATATCCGACTTTCCCCTGGGCTCCACTGTTTTGACTGCACAACAGCCAGTGAATTGTAAATCATTAGCAACCCATGTGATGAAGCTCCCTGAGGGCGGCGGCAGCAGGCTCCTAACCAGACTGGGTGATTGGTTGTCTGGCTCCCAGGCCCCCCTCTTTCTGCCCGTTAATCGCCTATCAGACCAGCTGAGCCCCTGACACACAGATCAGCAAAAACAGCTTGACGAGTAGCCTGTGATAGGTTAAATGCTTTCCAAAAATGGACTGTAATTAGGTCAAACATACTCCAATAACTCTTAATAAGAAGAAATCAGAGCTTCCAGTTTATACAGCCCCTTTAAGAGGTAGATAAAGACTGCAAAGTGCTTTACACTGATTAAAAAAACTCAAATAACACTTATCATTATTGCCACAGCCAAAAAGGACCAAAGTCTAAACCAAACATCTGAGCATAACACTGAAACTACACTCTGCATGTGTCAGCTACTTTGTTTCAGACCACATTATTTCACCTTCTGCTTGAGGCCGTAGTTGACCTCCAGCTCCATAAGTAAAACGCTCTTGCGGACATTCAGAGTCTTCTGCAACTCATCAAAGGTAGTGTGGATGTCGTCTTCAATGGAGCTCTTTTGATTGGTCAGCTGCTGCAGGATCTCTGACAGTGTCAGCAGGGCTGAGTCGATCTCTGGCAACCTGGGAGCAACAGAGGGACCGGGGGAACGAGGAGAAAGTTTGCATATAGCGAGTCAACAGTCATATGACAGAGTGCGCACATAAAGGAGGATTGTGTTTGTTTCATTTGTGGCATCATGGCTGTTGGGAGTATTATGCATAAAGTCTGTAGTGCTGGTGCAGTATAATGAAGTCTACATAATGCTGCTGTTGTACCTCTTCTTGACAGCATCTAACTGGTCCTGTAATGAGGCCTTGTGTTGTTCCACTACGTCTTTAAGAGGCACAGTTGGGTGTTCTCCATGTTCGCCACTTGTACACTCCTGACACATGGCCGTCTCACAAGGCGGACAGTAAAACTCCATGACCTAAGCAACAGGAAAAAGTAGAGATTAGACTTAAATATGGGGTTGAGGCTTAGTACAAATATTTTTTAGCCACATATGTAGTGTGGCTAATGTTGGTCAGGCGGTCCACCACTTTGATCCAGACTGAAATATCTTAATAACTATTTGATGGATTACCATGACATTATGTAGAGACATTCATGTTCCCCAGAGGATGAAGCATACTGACTTTGGTGATCCCCTGACTTTTCACCTAGCGCCACCTGCAAGTTCATATTTTCTCGACACCAACGGGATGGATTGTCATGAAATTTGGCACACACATTTATGTCCCCCACAAGATGAATTCTAATACCTTTGCTGATCCCTAAACTTTTCACCTAGCACCATCTTCAGGTCAAATTTTTAATTTTTGCAATACTTTCGTTTACGAACACCCACAAAACTAATTACATTCCCATCAGCCTCAGCTGTACTGTCTTTAGTGCTAATTAGCAAATGTTGGCATGCTAACACACTAAACTAAGATAGTGAACATGGTAAACATTTCACCTGCTGAACATCAGCATGTTAGCACTGTCATTGTGAGCATTTTAGCATGCTGTTAGCATTTAGCTGAAAGCACCACATACAGCCTTACAGAGCCAGTAGCTGTAGACTCTTAGTCTTGTTAATTTTATATTTATAATTTATGATTTTTTTCTTTGGTTGATAAAATCTCTTCCAAAAACAGTGAATGTTTGGCTGAGAGTGAACCCTTAAAAAAGGATGATCAAAACCTTTATCAGATTTGTTAGATAAAGATTATTCATTATTAACACTGCACACAAGTAAAAGCTGTGCTAGTGTCTTTAAACTAACCTCCAGTCATAGAAGATGGATAATAATCCATACAATAGGATATGAAACTAATATGTTAAGGAAAAAAGGGAACAACAGCTGGATTTTCAGATGTGGTGGCTTATAGGCCTAAACTACATGTTAAGGTCTAACTAGCATACACCTTATTAGCCTTCAGTTTACTAGACACACACATTTTTTTAATCATGTCATGTTTGTTGAGCATCATTAGGTTACTTGAGTACACAAAGTATTTTATGTATGTGTGTAAAAGTCAGAGAGGAGGTCAAATGAAAAGACAGAAACAGGCAGACAAACTGACTCCTGTGCAGGACTCTTACGTTGCCTCCATGGTTGGGGCAGGAGAGCAGTTGGCCTGTAGCCACAGTGGTGATGTTGTTGAGAGCGGCGGCCTCCTGGCTGCAGCTGTCCGGCGCCCGCTGCAGCACGTCCATCAGGTTGGTGATGAAGAAGTTATTCTGCAATGCCGCCACACCCTTCTCCGGCAGGATCGAGGTCTGGCGGCACACGGGGCACGACAGTGTGAGGCTGTGGACTGGGATGTAATTCTGCAGGCACCTGGAGGAGGAGAGCAGGGGGGGAATACTGATTCTGAGTGGGAGCATCCTGTAAAAAAAAAAAAGAGTCTGGAGAAAGGCGTAGGTGGTGTGGTGTGTGTGTCTTGTATTGAGAAGGTATAGGAAAGATGAAGGACTCGGCTATACTGCATGCAGAGAGTGATGATATACAGTAGATATACAGTTATTACAATGAATACAGCAAGATTTCTTTTAAACCGCGAAGTGTCTTGACATCCAGTCTGTTTTTTTCTGTTCACACAGCTGAATTCTGAAAAAATAATTCAACAAAAACATTCAAAACTTTAATCTACCGGTTCATTGACCTTTGAGGTGGATGAACACAGGTGAAAATCGTGCCTTTGATGCCATCTAGTGGTTGAAATATTTACAGCCCAAAAGTGATTTCCAGTAGCAGAACAAACTGAGTTACTTTCTTGCCAGTTAATTATCTACACCTGTACAGTCTAGTGGAATCAGCCCTGTCATAATCCCATAAATCCTGCCACTGTGAAGCTCATAATGTTCAGTTTTGTGTTGATTAAACGCTGTGGTAACTTTTGAGGTCATAGTTTGTTGTGTTGGACTGGATTATATTAAGAAATGCTTCTAATATTCTTTCCAACATTAGAAGCACTTATCAATTTAGTGCAACACCACCACCAAACTGATTATTATAATCTTTAATAAAGATTAAATATTTGAGTTATTGTGTAACTTCCTGGTCACAAGCAGCATCTAAAACAATCAAGCCTCTAAAGATGATATATAATCATGCAATTAAAGTTTTCGACAGGAAGCCGATAAGATCTCACCATTGTCATGTTCTTAAATATGTTAAGTTTTGATCATTGCATTAAATTTGCTGATGTTAAACTCACCCATAAATGCCTAAATAACCAGGCTCCTCAGGCGCTTAGTGACCTGGTGGTTCCTCTCAGGTTTTCTGGCTCAGTAACACAGAGTCTGTCTCAATATGTGGAGCTCCTTACCCACCGAACTTAAAACTTAAACAGTTTTTAAAGAGGGATCAGTCATGTAGTCATGAATGATTTGGTGCTTGTTATTGAGTTTTATGGTAGTTTTATTGTATCGTTGTTTGTAAACTGTGTTTTGTGCTGTTCTGTATCTATTTTATTGTTGAGTTTTGTGCATTTTAAAAGCCCATGTAAGGATGAACACTGTAAACCAGCTTGGGCTATAAATGCTGTGTTATGTGGCATTGGTTCATGCTATATTTGTCCATTAAATAAAAAAACAAGCTTCACAAATCTATGTACATCCATTTGATAAAATGGTAACTCAGTGTAGAGCAACATTACATCACTGATGAGTGTGGTCACTCCTCCGACTACACCTAGAGTACAGGAGGCTTTCAACACGCGTACAGGTCAGGGCAATAATTCCTTTCTACCATTGAGGGTTTAGCATCATATTACACTTTAAACATTCATTTAGGTTTTATAATCATAAATTGTGATCAAATATAGTTTTAGGTACTTGCTATCTAGCAGATAAATTAAAGCCCAGGAGAGAAAAAGATGCAAAATGCTTTAAAATTTTACTTCACAGCAAATGTGAAGTGATCAAATTCAAGGAAGAAAAATGTGAAATATTCAACTAGTTTCCTCCTACAACTACAAGCACATTTTCTTGTACCACACACACGTAAGGGAGAAATGGATATACTGAAAGAGAAAACAACTATATTGTTAAATGGCTTAATGATTCTCCAGAAGCGACCAGAGCGAAGGGACAGACAGGCACAGTCCACAGTTTCTCTTTTGTGTCAGAAACAAAGGCTAGCCATCAGAGAGGATGGCACCAACCCAACAAAGTCAACAACAGAGATGCAGCTCCATCTCATGTGAAACAATACTCAAAATTTACAAAAGCAGCACGGTATTGATTACAAAATATACAAAGTATTATTTCTGCATCTCCCACTTAAGGTCACGCAGCATCCCTTCCACCCAGAAAACATACAAATCATACATTTGAATTTGAAACCTCACAAGTTGCATTTGACCACTTTTTCCACTCTTCATTTGCACATTTAAACCTCAACACACCCACACTCATGTCAAGTATACATGATTAACAGGATTAAAAACATGAAATCCCTACATGAAAACAACATGGTAACTCCACTCACCTCTCACAGAAGGTGTGTAGGCAGGGCAGTACTTTGGGGTTCTCGTAGCGGTCCAGACATATGCTGCAGATCAAGAACTGCTTGTCAATCTGGCGGACCACGGGGCTGGGAATAGTGGAGCCTTCACTGGCCATCCTAAAACTCTGACATACGAGTCCCTCTTCCTCTTACCCTGCACCCTGCAGAGTGAAACAGAAGGAGGACGAGACAAGTGAGGACACGGCGAAAAGACACCGCATGTGATCAAACGCGCAGTGATTACCCACGGAGACGAGTGGAAATCTGTTGGTTGTAAAGATCAAAGTTTAAAGCGAAATGCCTTCTTCCTTCCATCCCCTCACGGAGAGAGGAAATGCCAAATGCACAAACAGGCACACCAATCAGCGCCTGTGGCTACAGGCTTAAACTCAAAATAAACGCACAAGTATTAAGGATAGAAACAGTGACAGTGAACGTCCCCTCAATCAGCAGGTCACCAAGATAAAACCAACTGCTAGATGTATTTCCTTTTGGTCAGTGAAATAAACTTATTTACATATAATTACTTTTTCTTTCATTGAGTCAATGGACCTGACAGCCTGGGAACAGATCCAACATCTGAGAGATCGTGAAGAAGGTGAGAGGTCAAACTGAGGTCGTGCCTTCAACATCAAATGTTTGCAAAAGTGCCAACTAACTGAGGATCAAAACATTCACAGTACTGTGGATGCAAGTTATTAACCTCTAGCTCTAACTGTAAAAAAAAAAAAAAAACTATTGAGATTGAAAGTCCATTCTGACCTTTGGAGACAGCAGTTGACAAAATAATCTTTTTAGTAGTTAGTAGTAGTTCTGGAGCTTTTGATCAAATCACACCATCTTCCTCAGCAGATGGAGTTTGCCTAATTGTCATTCCTCTGAGAACTTTGAGGACTTCTTGTCCATCTTGGCTTAAAAATTCAGACTGAAACTGTGGCTGTCCGGTGTGTTCAGAGAGCTCCTTTGACAGAAAATGCAGTAGAACAGTTGTTCCCAACCTTTGTGGCTCATGACCCACAAAAGTGATGTCTACTTGTGAGCTCTTTTCACCATGGATGTATTAGGAGAGCTGGATACAGTGCCGCCCACTCAGCATTGCTGCCAACGAAAAAATGCACCTGCAGCCCAAAAATCATTTTTCCCCCATTATAAATGAGACGTCTGTAGAACTGTTGACAGGACACTTCCAACTGCAAAGGTCAATTATTACTCTTTCTATTATACATTTTTAATCCATGGAGGTTTTATATTTGTAAAACTATTTGTAAAGCTATTTTTTATCTTCCCAATGTAAAGTCTATGGGCAGAGTGGGAGTGTGTGTGTGGAGCCAGATGTATCTGCACCTGTACTAATGTGACTGATCCACATTTAAACAGTCTTTGTTAGTGTCATTATACAATTCAGAGTTTCAGCTGTCACATACATTTATTCATTCATGACTGGCTGCTACAGTGATCTCTGGCCTCGTGCTGCCTCACATAAATAAATGTATCTCAGTGAGGTATATACAGATTTGAAATTCGGGGAAAAAGAGAGCACTGGTATTGGATCAGTACTTGATTTCAGCAGATACCCTGAGATGAGGTATCAGAATTGGTATTGGGTGGGAAAAAGTGTAATCGGTGCACTCCTAGTTGTTACAGAGTCCTACAGAGGTAAAACTACATGATTAGAGAAAAGTCTGAGAAAATAAACATAGCAGAATTTATCTCGCGACCCCTCTGGGGCTCTTGACCCCCATGTTGGGAACCACCGCAGTAGCAGATAGTCAGAGCGGAGCTTGAATATGAGCTGCGTCTATGGCTCGGTGTTATAAAAAGCACTTTGAGTGATAAATATTTGATTAGAAAGTGAAAGCAAGGCACTCTGTGTTCAGCACTCACCAGTGAGAGACAGAACAGTGAACCTACACAAAATAAAACACTTTACTTTAATACCACTATTCCCTTAATATTTACACTGATTCTTCAGAATTGTGGAGAACCAGCTCTCCAGTTATATCTGAAACCTCCTTTAATTTAATGCCCGACTTTTCTGTAACGTTATCTGGCAGCTAACTTAGACATGGAAAGTGTGTCAGGGCTTTTATTGTCTCTTCACATTCAATCCAGGCACAGAAACAGGCCACCCTCTGCTGCTGAGAGGAAACCCTCAGGGACCGTACTTCTTTCTACGGTGCATGCTCTCTTTCTCCTCTTCTCTCTTCTATTTTCTCTTAATCCCTCTCTCTCTCTCTCTCTCTCTCTCTCATACAGGTCTCCTCCTCTGTAACTAGATCCTGTAACTACAATGTGGCGATTTGGTAAGCCTGAAAATGGAGAGCGGAGGATAAAATTACTGTCATAATGAAGCTGTCATGCTGTCACTGGGTTATTACCAACATATCCAATATGGCTGATACGTAATGTGTTTGCTGCCAGCTGCCAAATAGTTACGTGTTGAGCAGCTCAGTTACAGCAAGTTACCGCAGAAGTAGAACAAAACCTCAACAAGCTGCTCACAATCTAGTCTAACATTTGATAGCCCAGAAGCTAAAACCAGCTTTAGAGGCCATTTTAATTCATAAATGTTTATCCATATATAAAAAGGAAAGAAACCATTTGCATTATGAGACTTGATTGACAATATGTACACTTTATGTCAACACAGGCATGCACAAACACAAAAGCTCAGGTCTTATAGGCTGTCTATTAATAACTTAACCAGCTCCACAGACCAGCTTAAGCAGATAAACAGAGCATCAAATATGGCACTGATTATAAAACGAAAACTAAACCTAAATCCTGCAGACAGCCACAGCAGGACAACAGAAGCAGCCCAGTGCTGACAGTGCACAAGGTCGCAACGCTCCACTCTTACATAATCAGATCCGCACCAGCTAAGCGGAATAATTCCTGCTGGATTGAGCCGTCATCTACTACGCAGCGGAGGGTGCACATGAAAAAGGGAAATATTATTGGAGGAATTTAAACTTAATCAGAGGAATTTTACATTTTTGCATGTACTGTAGTGACCCCAAGAGAGACTAGTTATAATCATGCAGAAATTGTGAGCTCGAAACAGCACCAGCCGTTCCAAAAGGCTCAGTATTTGGCTCATAACATTGTTATTAACAGGAAGACTTACAGAGCTGCATCTATGGGCCGATCAACAGGCGTCACCCACTCCAGTACACAGACCGAAACACTGGCTCCATGTGAGCAAGACAGGCAGAATTCGTTGCGCTAAAATCCCTCTACACCTGCCTTCAAGTCCTGTCAGCTCTGACATGAAGGGATGCTTCCCTGCAGGTGAAAGCAGCGAGCCAAACAGGGACACGACAGGATGCGTGTGAGAGCGAGGCAGCTCCTCCGTGTGTTTATGGGTGTGTGCGCACACACACACACACACACACACACACACGTGAGCGAAGTTGAGGAGGGGTGATTAAGCCAGATTGTGTTTCTCTTCCCCTCCCTCCCTCACGCTCTCTCTCACTACTTCCTCTCCTCCCATCACTTGCATTATTGGCTCAGTCCGTCTCATCCATTCATCTCCCTCCTACCCCCCCTCTCTGTCTGAAGTAAATGCTGGCTCACTGCAGTGCAGCGAGCGTGTGCAGCATCAGGAGTATGTGAGCGACTACTGGCTGACGGCTCGTGATCTAACAAATGGGAAAAAAGGGGGCAGCAGTTATGGGTCCCCTTCACGGCCAATAGAGTTAAAGCCAAAGGGATTTTTCTGAGCGCATATGTGTGTGTGGCTGTGTGTGTGGGGGTGTGGGTGTGTGGATGCTGCTGACTCACTGTACATGCAGAGACAGAGCAAAAAAAAACAAAAAAAAAAACACACACACTCTGTTCACCATGTCACTGTGATGTAAGACATACCACGAGTAGGTCAATTCTTAACAATATAGTATGTTGTTATTCCTTCATAGTCTCTTGACATAACCCTGAAGTGAAACTTTAAACTAGATGAAGATGAAGGCCACCGAGGACGAGGGGACATGTGATTTCAGAGGCGGGGATCTCAATCACTGCACTGCTGTCTGTGTGACAAGCTGAACTCTACAAAGCTTTCTGCATCTACAAGAACAGATCACCTAAACCATGAAAGCAAAGCTCTAACCTTCAGGCAACAGTAAAACACTGACCTTCTGGATGAAGCTATACTATATGATGGCAGCCCTCTATGTACTGAATGCACATGGAGGAGAGGAGAAAGAAGAGATGTGTGTGCGTTTAATCCTTTCTGTTGTTTTTAGCGTGGTTCCAGACCTCTGAATTGCTGCCCACATCTTTGATTTGTTCAGTGTTTGAAACAGGTCCGGTGTTGTGCTCATTCACAGCGGTTTCCACTGGTTGGAGGAAACAGTCGACCGATCTTTGTACATCTTAGAAGGTCAGGATTAAGAACGGGAACGTTATTGTCCTGGACAGCTAGCTAGCTAATTAGCTACATTCATGAAAATCAGTGACGAGAAAAATGGCTGAGATCGACTGAACTCTTAAGTCGACATATTTCTTTGATCAGTGTGAAAGATGTTAACTGCTTCTGACAGCAGCCATACCACAGCTTCCATAATACGTAACTCTCCACTGATTGATTAGGGCAAGAGAAAACAAAATCACCCTCCCTCCCAACAAGACGTCATTTAACACGAACACAATGTCAGGCTGAATGAGTGAAGTGAAACAAAATTGCAATTCCAATACGATTATCAGGCTAAATTGTCTTCATTGTTTGCATCAAGTATCTTGTTTGCATGATCAAACATACGTAAGAACATTAAAACAACTTTTACCCCTGATGGGAAGAATGGGAGTCTGTTTAAGACATAAATGGCTTCAGTAGTTAGAGAAGAAATATAAATATAAGTTCATTTTATTTCTTGGAAATGTCTTCAAATAATAACATGCATACTTTTGAAGTCAGTTCAAGAATCTGCTCCAAATCAAATTTGGTCGATTTGAGGAAACAATAACAATAAAAACATTGTGAGGGGGATTTCCACTGTTCTTCTGTATTTCCTTCATCAGTAACAGAGAAACACCAAACAATGTTGGTATGACACACCTTCAACTTGACATGTAGAAATAACGGCATTAAATAGGAGTTTTATTTCCCAAGACTTATCTAGTTTCTGAGGCTGGGGTTTGTTGCTAGATTTGAATGATCTAATCTTTTCATATTCTGTGAAATTGCTCTTCTCCATCTACCAGTGAATGACTGCAAAATAACATAGGGGAGTTCATAAATTCTTTTGTAGCATTTCTACCTTTCCATTTCAAAAATAACACGAGTTGCTCTCGACAGAGCTTTTTCCACACATTTCATTATGCCTGGCAGCTCTGAGGCTGTTCCAGTGATCTCATCTCAGCCTCTGCCAAAGTCAGTGAGCTCTGAGTCAGTCGGAGGAGTGGGACACAGAACAAGAGAAACCAATGCAACTCTGGAGGAAAACATAACGGACAATTGTGTGTGTAGCATTACTTTAACATGCAGTTTCCAAAGCATCAACTTGGATTCAATACTAAGACTGAAAGTATACAGAGACGGATTATCACATTATTAGTTTTGGTGTTTTTGTGGGATTTGTCAACAATCAGAAAAATATAGAATATTACCAGCCTTATGCTTTGAAGGTATCCTTATAAACAAAACACAAAACCATTGCTCCGTAGCCCTACTAGTGGTCAAAAGCTCCACAGGATACTTTTAATGAGTGGTTATAGAGGCTGCCTGCCTTCAATTTGGATAATGCAAACTTTTGTTCATACACTCACATCCTTGCAGCCACCAGCTTCTATGACAAACACCACACCTCTTCATCACTTTGTTTCTGATTTGTTAAAAAGGCACAGTCTGCAGTCTGAATGTAAACTAAAGTGTCAACCCCGCCACTAGAAATCAAAACACAGGACTGGAACCTGGACTTCCAAATGGACTGACAAGCCTCTTAATGCTAACATTAGTAACAGCTGAATCAAAGTTAACAGATGCTGTTAAAGGTTTTATTACATGAACAGTGATGGTAAACACTGCAGGAAAAGAGGCCTTAATTTTCAGTTATGATCAGTTAAGAAACACAAACTGCTGATTTTTTGTCTGTCGGTCAAACTCTTCACTTATATAAATATAAGACTACAAGACTAGACTAACAGTCCTGCTAGCGCCTCTGTGAGGCTGTAGGCACAGTGGTGCTTTGAGCTAAATGCTAATGTCAGCATGCTAATAATTACAACATTGCAGGTTTAATGTTTGTTAACCATCTTAGTTTAGCATGTTAGCATACTAACATTTGCTAATTGGCTGATGGGAGTGTCATTAGTTTAGTAGGTATTTGGTCATACACCAAACATAATTAACATAATTAAAATTTTAACCTGATGATGGTGCTACATGAAGACTCAACAGATCAGCAAAGTTATTACAATTTACTTTACCACATTTCATAGCAATCACTCCAATAGTTGTGGAGACATTTCTCTCAAAACCACAAATATCAACCTCCTGGTGGCGCTAGAGAAAAAGTCAGGCGATCACCAAAGTCATTAGGATTCATCCTCTGGGAACCATGAATGTTTGTACAAAATTTCACGGCAATCCATCCAGTAGTTGTTGAGATATTTCAGTCTGGACTAAAGTGGTGAACCAACCAACCGACAGATTGACACTGTCACTCCTGGAGCCACGAGCATGGCTAAAAATGATGTCTTGGGGAGTAAGTCTCTTACTTTGAAAGGAGACAGCAGGACCATTACATCTCTATGAAAGAGACACCAATAGCTTAAGGCCCACAAACACATTCACACAGTGAGAAGTAAACACGTCACTTAACCTGTTTTTGTTGCTTCATTATTCACACCCACATCAACACCCCAGATGCATTAAGACACTTCAAAGACTACTGTAAAGCAAAAACAGCATTTCAAACTGACTTAGCTGTAACAGAAAACAACAACATCTGCTGCTCTGTCAACCCATCCTCGATAAAAGAAAACACAACTTTAACCAATGTTAAACTTTAACTATTGCATGTAGAGAATCTAGGGCAAGCAGTCGTGTCTACCCATCTTATTTCCACTCACCAGTATGAAGAGGAAACCGTTTCTAAACAGTTCTTTTAGGTATATTTTAGGGTTCGGTTTACTTTGTGGCTGCAGTGGCTTGTATGCTACTCTGGGTCTCCCTCTGGTGTCCATCCCACAGCTCTTTCCAGAGCACTGACCTCAGCTGTTTTCACCATCTCTCCGTTTCTAAACACACATAATGCCATGTCACCCTGCACAATAAGGACACTGCCCAGTCAGAACGACCGATTTCAAAATGTAAACAACCTTTATCGAGACAAACAGGTGGATTTGTGCAGGGAGACGGACTACCCTCTCTGTTGCGTTCACATTTTCATTCAGAGAATGAGGTGTTTCTGTTTGACAGCACTGATGGAGAGCAGCTGGTTTGTCTCACTTCACCAGCACATTATTTAACATTTTATAATGTTTTATGATGTCAGACTCATTAGTTGGTCAGGTCGGTAGTCCAAGAGTCCAGTCACATGCAGGTTCACTGCTATGCTACCATGTTGGTGTCAGCCGAGAGTCACAGGACAGTTTATTGCTGCTCTTTTTATGCACAGCCACTTTATTTTACTTCAGCAATCTGAAGTCAGATTTTATTATTGTGCGTGTGTGTGTTTAATTGTTTTGATTGTTTTAATTGTTATTTAAGGCTTGTTATGTTCCGAGTAAATAATATGTTGTTCTCCTTTGCACAAGCGTATTTAATGAAGGTAAACTATCTTAAAACTCTTAAAAGAGAGGAATATTTTCAGATTAAAGAGCTTGTGTGAACCAGGCTACTACATTTATCATGTTAGCTGCTATCTAGCACAGCATACTAGTTACAAAGACTGATGCACTTAAGGAATGGTTTGACTTTTTAGGAAAATTGAGAAATATCCATACCACTCTCTTGTCTGTGCATGAAGTGCAATGCTAGAGCTGGGAGGCAATTAGCCTAGCTTAGCATAAAGACTGGAAGCAAGGGGAGACAGCTAGTCTGGCTCTGTCTGAAGTTCAAATCTACGCTTACTATCACCTCTAAAGCTCCCTTATTAACATGTTGTATCTTATTTGTTTAATCTGTAGACAAACAGTAATGCAGGCTGTTAGGCACAGCTGAGGCTGATGGGAATGTCATGAGGTTTGAAGGTATTTCGTCATAAACCAAAGTACTGGACAATTTTGAATTTTGACTTGATGGTGGCGCTAGAGGAAAAGTTAAGGGATCACCATAAACCCCGCCCCCTCCATGTTAGCAGATGGGACATGGGCCAAACTGCAAAATCAAAGTACACGTCAAATAAAATTTTCCCAAAGATGGTTTCTGTCATTTTAGGAAGTTCTTATCACGCTGATGTTTGTTCAAGTGTTCATTTTTCTTATAAGTTTAGTTTTAATTAGTTCATTTATGTTATAAAAGGGGGTGTGACATCATGATTGACAACTTGTTGTGTGCTCGTGATTGATTCAGGCGGGTGTGTGGGCGGGACCTCGATACTGCGCAGACTCTGGCTCCAAATGACATCACCAGCACAAGATGGCAACGCCTGTTTGTGGGATTTTTTGGCATCATTTTTATACAGTGGGAGGAAGTGAAGACTATCTATCTTTATATGCTATCGTCTGGACCAAGATTTCAGTCTGGTGGTTTGACCAACAGACAACATTGTCATCCCTAAAGCCATGCTGCTAGCATGGCTAAAAACTACACTTAGTGGTTTTAGGGGCAGTAGTTGTGCCGCTTCCAGTCTTCATGCTAAGCTAGGCTACTTGCATCCTTGCTCTTGCTCCATACTTAACACACACGAGTGCTATCAATATTCTCTCTCTGTCTAATTGTCTGTTCACATTTTACATGCTTTGGAGAAAAAGTCTTAAATAAGGAAACTCCACATCAATGCGTCACTTGGCTTTATTTCTACCAACCATTCATTCTGGGGACACAAGATAAGACGTCAGGCAACAGCTCTCACACGCTCATTACACCTAAAATCACCATAATCAGGAGAGGAGAACATGGACTGAATACTAAACCGACTGCGTTGACTCTAAAGATTATAAAACACACATCATCATCATAAGTAATGTGTGAGTTGACAATTGCAGTTTGTTTGTTTTCAGCATTTATTGTATTTTAAATAAAAGCCAGATGGTCTGTCTTTAAGGCTTATGTCCATGGTGACCCTGGTAATCGCACCATTTCATCAATGCTGCAACAGTTTCATAACAAAATACTTAAATTCAGAGACTGCCATGCTCAAGATGCTGTAATTATTTAGCAGCAGCTCCAGGAAGTTGCTGGAAAAAAAAAATTAAAACCACACCTTTATGTAGAGCTATAGTAGATTATAGTGCTTTCCAGCTTTCCATTTCAGTGGAATCTGGGGCTTCACATGCCTTCAGTGCTTGGAGGGTGACATAAGCCCCACCACTGAATTATAAGAACACCCTCATGCTAATCTAAAGAATCCACTGGGGACAGGATGATGAGAGATTACAGCGGCAGAGCACGCCTTCAAACTGAACATCCCCCTCGCTCAACTCCACATCCACCGACCAGAGCATCTTTGAAAGCCACAGATGAAAGCGTACTCGTCAATGGGGTTTTAAACCTCTAAAGTAACAAATAAGTTCGTAGCAATTTCTTGAGCACTGTTTTAAGGCTACTATTTTTGTTTGAGCAGCTTTAAGACATTTTCGCGATTAATAAACTGTAAAACCTTTGAGTTCTTCAGAGAGGTGTGTACTATTCCTGTTGAAAAACTGAATTCCCTAACATTCTTTAAAAGGTTTCTTGGGTCAAATGTACATGTTTCAGAGAAAAAGGCTGTACTCTGAGTGAATAAGGAAACCCCATGTCAATGCGTCAGTGGGCTATATATCTGCCAACCGTGCATTCTGGTGACAGGAGATAAGACAATGCTCTGTCTGGGCGTCTGTGTGTGTTACTGCGTACAGTATTTTAACTACTGACCTCAAATTAAGGTCTACAGATGTGCTAGCGTAGGGCCATTGGAACCTGTCCATGCTGCACATCTGTCAGCCAGAGCTCAATGAAGCTAAAACACTGTGGCTCAATGTCCAGACAGAATGCACCAATAGAAAATGGCTTTAGTCCTCCTGCATGGCACTTAACATAGCCATACAAGCAGAGAAAGGTAACGATATGTATAAAATCCATTTAGAGTTTGTACAGATTATATTGTTATGATAAATTACAATTTGCTAAATTGGAAAAAACATGTGTAATGCAATCTGTTGTATCATATTGTATGTACTGTAAGATAAGATTAATTTTATAATACAAGGCTACAGCCAGCAGCTGCTTAGCTTAGCACAAAGACTGGAAACAGGGGGAAACGGCTAGCATGGTAACATAATCTGCCTACAAGTACCTGTAAAATTCACTAATTCACTAAAAATAGACCACGCCATAACTTGTTTGTTTAATCCATACAAGAACCAAAACAACAATTCGCCATTTTCAGTGGGTTATGTATCAGACTATTTCTTGGCTGGTAGCAGTTGCCAGGCAACCAATAGTCCAGTACACAGGCCCCTGTAAAATGTTGTTGTTTTTACACTTCGGCTTATGTAAAGATAAAAAAAGAAAAAAGAACAAATGAGGTATAACCAGTTAATTAGTGAGCTTTAGATGGGCTCGTAGGCAAATTTTGTTACAGTTGTTGGACGGAGCCAGGCTATCTGTTTCCCCCTGTTTCCAGTCTTTGTGCTAAGCTAAGCTAACCGTCTGCATATATATATATATATATAAAAATACATAGTTAAATGTCCTTACTTTTGTGTTTACATTTCTACTTTACACATTGCCTGTAGCTTTAGTAGCTGTTTGGTAGTATCATGTTTGTTGTTGTCAGATTTCTGTTTTCCAACTTTCATGGCAGTCATTAAAGTGGACCAAGTTGCAGTGAAAAAGCTGTCCTACTTTTTACTTATACCCACGTCCTGAAATAGCTCTAATGCAGTAACTAGTTAACAGTAAATGAGTAACCAGCGTCACAAAATGATGAACTGCGTCAATTCTTACAGCCTAGACAGTTTAATGATGCTGCTTGGTGCCATATTTCATCACATCAGCAGCTGATGCACAACCTGCTTTTGTTTTGTTGTTTACTCTCTCTGGATCTCAATCCTGCAGCTTCCCCAAACTGATAAATAAGAGACTTACAAACACTGTTGATTGTGTGTAATGGATCAAATGAGTGCTTTTTAACCAAATCGAGGCTCTACAGATAGAGGGTGTTGCATGTTGTACAGATTGTAAAGCCCTTGGAGACAAACTTTGGGTTATATAAAGAAACTTGACTTTTTCTCAACAAACAGAATATGGACACGTACAGTGCACCTGCTTGGCTTCAAGACAGATGAGCTGAGGTTACTGAGCATGATAAACAGGAAAAGGAAATGAGAGTAAAGCAAATATCTTCTTGCGAGCATACAGTACAGTACATATCTGCATGGAAAGCCACTTAAAGCACCTCTGCTGAGAGTACACGATATGTATTTTGCTATGTGAGCACCTGAGAGCATGTGAACTGTGGCTGGAACCTGTATTTCTAGTATTAGCTCACAAGACTTCCAGGGTAATAACTTGGAATTACAGGAGGCATCTTTTAATAACAACCTTTTCCTGTTACAGAAGACTGACAAACACAGACTGACACAAATAATTCATAAACATTGTACCCTGCATAAGGACTTTCCCAAAACAACACTGGTACAGTTCCCTCTTCCTTTAATCATAAATCTGTCACTTTTTCTTCCCTCATGTCATTTTTCCATCTATTACTCACTCTTTCCAGTCCTCCTCTCCATCTTTAAATCCCAAACATGCCACTTACTTTAACTCCATGGCTGCTCTCCTCTCTTCTCTGGGGTGAAAACAAACACTGCTCCCTGTCACCTAATCCTTCTCATCTCTGATATACTGTAGTGTGCGCAGCGGGCAGAGAGGGGAGCGCATGTGAGAGGCCTGAGCAGGTACAATAATCCAAACAGACTGACAGCCACTGGGTGAGGCGGAGGCGAAGGGGGGAGGGCCCGTCTGTGGTGTAGAGGGAAAGCACCAAGGACCAATCAGAGGGTTCAGTGAGGCTGTGGGGAGGTTGAGCTTAAAGCTTGTGCTGCTCTTTAACCCCAGTGAGGGCAAGAGTCCCAGAGGCATGACTAGCATGGAGGAGAAACAGATAAGGAGCGGAGAGAAAGAGAAACCAAACATTTCCAACAGGAGCCAAATTATTTCATTATTTCAAGCACTGGCCCTGGTACAATATGCATAGCATGGTACTCTGTTTTTTTAAGACATGATTTATGCTGCTTGGTCTCTTTTTGTAAAATAAAGATGGATAAAGTTGCACCCTGATTCCATGTGCACAAGTTTATCTCCAATTCCAAGAAAGGCCCCAAGTGTACGTGAGCTCTACTTTTCTCTTTAGCAAGCTGGAATGACATCATCATCTTTGATGTCCAAACTAACAAAGCTAAAACATATGTCCCTAAAGAACATTTACATAAGTGTGTAAAACTAACAGTTTTTTCATTGCCATTCCTGAGAATGAGTTCAAGAGTAACAGCTGGCCAAGGTCGCAGTAATTGAAACAAGATTGTCCAAAAATGGCGACAGAAAGCCACAATAACCATAATAATCCTCAGAATAAGGATCACAGTGCAGTCATATACAGAACATGATGGGTGAAACTGCAGTTATTAAGCAGCTAAACAAGCATATTACTATCGGTTACTGTTTGGCCTCCGGGGGACTTGAAGCGCTGGAGCAAAGCTGGTAAACAAGACAGAGATGATGCAACAGAACCAAAGACTACAACTCAGGAGAGACAAGAGGAGGAGAACTGCTCTACCCACAAATCACTGGGATAAAAGTCTAAAACTGGCAAAATTATGAGGTTCAAAGTTTGTTCTTCACTTTAGAAACAACAGCTGAGCAAGCAATCTCACCACAACGTCCATTTAACAGTTCTGGTACTTTTAACCATATCACATGGTGATTTAATCTAAGCACTTTAAGGACTTCTTTCTCTTCTTTTCCCTTAAAGTGCTCAGAAAATTGCAACAACTGAGCAAACGGTTTGCTGATGAAGATAATGTGAAATGGTCAAAAGCTCCAGAGCAGCTACAAAGTGGGTCTTGTGGTGAGATTGCTTGTAAATGTATTAAACTCGAGAACCATCGAATCAAAGAATAAGTAAACAAGACTACAAATCTGACCTGACATTTGATGCCAGCTCTCGATACTCTGCTACGGACATATTTTGGTCAGGACCAAAAAGTATTAAAGTCTGATACCTGGGCCTTTTTGCAGTATGTACCATAGTGTTTATATTAGTATCTTGTTAGTGAATTTTTGCAGACCGTAGTCCCAAAACACGATACCAAAATGGGCATCCTGTTCTGACACCAAGAGGGCAGATTTCCCCTCATTGTTACCGCACTTTATTTCATACTTCCATTTTGGCAGAGAAACATCGGTGGTTCCACACAACAAAATCACTCATGCTGTCTTTTCAGGCTGTACACACCCACACTTTCCTACAGACAGGAACACAAATACACTACATAACTCTGACATGTATGCCCCAAGAGAGTTTCCCATTCCTTGAAAGCTTTAATCTTATTGGCAGGCCACAAACAATGTTTGTAGTAATTATCCAAATGCATCCGTTTTCCCCCTGTACATCCACTCCCACTTAAATGGCTCTGTACGGACACAAGGACACTATGATTCAATTCTCTTTCTACTTAGCTTTATATGATGTGACTGTGTCATTTGTATAACCAAGGCAAACCAGCTGAATATCTCTCTTAAACATCCAGTGTTTGGTACTCTATGTATTCTGGCGCTCCAACAATATACTGTAAGTACAATTTACAACACAACTATCAACCTACTACTAATAATACCACTTTGATCCCTGAGAGCATGTAAATGGGCATGAACGGGTGGTCAAACAATAAGAAAAAAAACGTGTGAAAAGCACAGGAAACTAACAGATAAATGAACAGAACGGGACATACTGTAGTGTTCTAGGCTGAATAAGTACCAGTTTGACTGTCCATATCAAAAGATAACTACAGGGAGTCCAGTGGTTAACTATAGCACACTGTGTAGAAAGTAGAGACACTGGACTGAGAAAGGTAAAACAAGAATCAGGCTTATTTTGACTATTGCTTCTCTCGTTCCCTTGAGCGAAGAAAACAAAGACAACATGCTCGACCTAGATGCAAAAGAGGAGATGGCGAGAGAACACCGAATAATCTGAAATGCAAACAGTAGGTCTGAATGACAAAGAGGTGAGCGTGGACACACAAACACACTGTGCACACAATTAATGGTTGCTGTGAACCACCAGCTTTACCCCTTCATCTCTCTCAAATAAGACCAATCAGCTGAAACAAGTCAGATTTATGGACCACTGCACTATATGTTACCCTACGCATTTTATGCTTATGTCGATCATTTGGGTCGGTCATGTTCCTTCTATGCAACACTGATATCCCCTGCTGGCTGGAGCATGACATGCACATTTCATTATGACAGTGCTGGTTTGAGAATGCAGAGCATGGGGAGGAGGAAGTGTGAAGGTTGTTAATACTTAAAACTGATTTATCTGAACTCTCATAATCCTCAGCTCCAGAGTGTTCACTAGTAGGCTATTAAAATAAAGAGGCAATTAATCAATTAGTTGATCAACAGAAAATTGATTTTCAACAATCTTAATAATCACTAAATCGTTTAAAGCCTCTACAAAGTAATGGTGCACCCACACAGGCGTTTTCACTGAGTCAACCTGATTAGAGATCCTCTCAGGACTCTTTGTACAGACTGCGTTTGATTGACAGCTTCCTGACTCTCTCTACTTGGCGTTTCATGCAATTCCCATCATAGCTGTGCCCAAACAGACGTCTAAACAGCCAGAATAACGGACAACACCTGTGCAGGACCTTTAAATTATCAAGCAGAAATGTCAAATATTCGCTGCTTCTAGCTTCTAAAAAATGGGGGTTTGTTGCTTTTCTCTGTTTTATCTAATTGAATATTGAATATTTTTGCTTTTTTGGACTGTTGGAAGATGTTATAATATGATATGGGCTCTGGGATCTGTGATCACTTAAACATTGATGTTTTGTCCTATGTATTCTCTTTAATTGTAAAGTGTAATGGGACCATGCTGCATGGTGATTCTGCACTTCAAATAAAAATGGATTTATTGAATGATTGATAGACTGATGGGCATTTTTCCACAGTTTGACATGTCATAGGTTAAAGGAACAGTTTAACATTTTGGGAAAATACATTTATTTGCTTTCTTGACAAGAGTCAGATGAGGAGATCAATACCACTCTCCTGTCTGTGCGTTAAGTACGAAGCTGGAGCCAGGAGACGGTTAGCGTAGCTTAGCATAAAGACTGGAAACAGGGGGAAATAGCTAGCCTAACTGTCTACAGCGTTCACAATAAACACCTAAAGCTCACTAAGAACAAGTTGTGTCTCATTTTATTTAATCCATCCAAAAACAGTATGTGAAAATATTTTTTTGTTTTTTGGGGGAGTTACGTGCTTTAACTACATCAGTTTATCTGTGAGCGCTTCTGGGCAGCATCTCAGCTGGTTGCCTGGCAACCTCACTGTAAGTACTCCAGGAAGTCACTGCAAACGACTATTACTTATCAACACGTAGCTCCCCCTAAAACCATGATTAAATAACTATTTCTTTAAACAAATAGTGGATTAATCAAAAGACAATTGACTGATTAATCAATCATGAAACGAATCATTAGTTACAGCTATAATGTCATTACATTCCTGGTGATACCAACTACAGTAACAGCTGAAACTAGCAATAAAGACGAAAATTGTTAATATAATGCTAGTGACTTTTTGGCTTACCAGATCAATGTCACATGCATTTTGGCATTCTGGTGTTTTTTATCAGACTTATGAGCTTTGCTACAGTTTGTGCAGCGTCCACTGATTAAACAGCTGTCTTGGCGACAGAGTGCCCCGCACTGAAGTGCCTCTTGTTGCTGTTGTTTTGCAGAAAAAGTTACGACCCTTAACACACAAACACACTGAGACTTCTCCAAATCCTCTACACTCAGACACTCATTAGCTACTACTCGGTTAAGAGTCACTGAGCTGGCTGACGTCCAGTGCTGATCAATTAGCTTAGTCGTTGTAGAGCCCCAGCAGAGCCCATTGATCCTGGGAGGTTAAAGTGTCACAGGGTAACAGTTCAGCCTGCAGGGCCTTCAGTCACCGTACAAGCTGACGACCAACATCAATAAAACCACCAGGAAAACCACCATGGAAAAAGGTGTCTGTCTTTATCTAATAATAATCAAATGCTCATGGTCACCTAACAAGTGCTGATATGACACCTGCGTTTGGGTACCAAATCAATACTTTGACACCCTACTTTTGGAAATATAAACTTGATTTTCTGCAAAACCTTTTTTAAAATCTTGCTAAAGAAGCCAAAGTTCTCAAATGTTAAATGTTGTCTTAAAAAACACAAACTTGGCAAAATTATAGTTTAAATCAGAAACTGTCTGATCAAAAGAAGTAAAGAAGAGTGTGAATCTGAGGAAGCATTCGATGCCAGCTTTTGGTACGCTTTTCAGTACTCAATGCTGCAAATACATTTCTGTCTGTACTAAAAAAAAGTATTGAGGTTTAATACCAGCACTAATCTCACCTCCGTTAAGCTTGTAATGTTTAGTATTTGTTGGCGTATATGTCAGAGAAGTCTTGATTTAACTCTAAGGCGATGTTATATTGGACTGGACTTGAGTATTAACTAAAAGGTGTTTCTGTTCACTGTACATGAGTATATATGCAATCGACTACCAGTGTGGAATTACTGTAAAAGCAGTTAGTCTTCACTTCACTGAGCAACCTCGATGTACGACCTGCAGTGCATTGTGACAAGTCAGCCAACTATAGTATGCAACAGTGAGGTTAAGTGTACATTTTGCATTACTTCGGTGCACTGAGTCATCTAAGGGGCTGGTTTATTTCTTCTTTAATACTCCCACAGTTGCAGCGCTGCAGCACAGTGCACTGCAGTGGTGGGAGACTTATGCAGCCTTCACTGCATCACTCTCTACTTCCTGTTCCCAGAATCACTTACTGCATTCAAGCACCGCTAATGTCACAGTGACTGAAAAAACAGCTGCCATAGAAAAACTGCAGATCAGACTTTAGAGGAGGACACACACACACACACACACACACACACAGTGTGGTGAGGAAGAGAACTAATCCACTTAGTTCATCTATGAGGAAGAATGGAGTCATCTAATGTCGTGAATATGGCTTGGTGTTGTGCTGCTGAAACAGTGTTATAGAAAGACAAGTGATAGTAATATTACTGCAGCTAAACATCCTTTTTATTGAATAAAGTATGAAGAATTGTTCCCATCAATTAATTACCGTCACTGAATAATTATCTAGTCTAAAGAATGTCAAATGTCCATCACAGTTTAGCAGACTCCAAACTGTCTATCTTACTACAGTTTCTAACTTACTATCTTTGCTATTTAAATGTTTTCACTTGATAAATGTGTTCAAGTAGAAAGTTAAAAGGAATTGTTTGACATTTTGGGAAATGTGCTTATTCACTTTCTTGCCGAAAGTTAGCTGACAAGATACCAACCTCACAACTATGGAGCTAGAACCACGGGGTGATTAGCCTAGCTTAGCATGAAGACTGAAAGCAGGGGGAAACAGCACTAAAACCACAATTTGTAATTTTAACATTACTGTTTGTGTACAAATTAAACAAGCGAGATACAATGTGGTAACTGGTGAGCTTTAGAGGTGCCGGTAGGCCGATTCTTGAACGTCGGACAGAGCCCAGCTGTTCCCCCCCGGCGTCCAGTCTTTATGCTAAGTTAAGCTAGCTGGCTGCTAGCTCCAGCTACATACCTTAGTAGGGTGAAATAACCAGCCTGGCTCTCTCCAAAGTTAAAAAATAAATCTCTAAAGTTCAGTAAATAACGTTACATCTTTGTTTAGTATGCAAAAATGTTTTTTTACACAAAGACACAATGCCTTACTGCTACTGTACATCAAGTCGAAAGCAAGATAGACTGGATTTGACTGACTTGTTTTATTGCTGGGCATCTTTTCTTCCCTGTCAAGTCTGTCCATCTTGTATTTTACATCATTTTTCTTTCTTAATAAATCTTGCTAAGCTGATTTTTTTTTTTGCTAGCCTTGCTAGCATCCCAAATAAATCAGATTCATAGACCTTTTTTTCAAAGCAGATATTTTGACTTGTCATAGCAGAAAAAGCACAGGCGGAACAAATAACATTATTATTTAAAGCAATTATTGTAGCTAAAATGCACCAATTAATTATGTTATTTCACCAGTGTTGTGAAGAAGCTCTATTCAGCTCCAGTATCAGATCTAATTGCACCCATAAGTTCAACTTCAAATAATAAAATACTCACCAAGAACTAAATATCTCTTCTTAAGGTGCAAGAAAACACACAGCGGCAGCTCTAAAAGCACTCAGTACTTCCATCTTATTTTCACACATAACCTGGGAGCTTTCTGACAGTAAACCTGAATATTTAACACTGAGTCTACACCTGAAACTATGTACATAAAAGATAAAAACACCAAGCCATGTGAGATACATGACATGCTGTTTGACTCACAACTCAGCAGGTGCATCAGTAGGCACAGAGGTTCATTCAAGTTTTTACAGATTTAAGCTGCTGACACAAACATGAGCCTAGCTGCTTGTCATGCTGTTTTGGGAATAGACCTGCTGTTTGCTGTAAATGGGTTACTGAACTACTCATAAATTAACACACCACACATGCAGTGTTGCACTTTCTATGACTGGAAGCACATTTAATGTTAATCCAGAAATTTAATTCTGCATCGGGTTTATGCATTAATCCTAAAGTCTCACATGGAATCAAGTGGGGCAAAGTGCGGACATTCATTCAACCTCAGCTAATGTTTTCTAAAGAAAGACACGCAGGAAGTTCCGATTCACTCACCTAGATGTTATCTTTTCTGCACGTGTGAAAACTACAATGACGCATGAGGATGTAGTTTCTGATGACGGTAAGCGGTGATCCGTACTGGTCGTGTCCCAGTTTAACTGCTGCGGTAGTTTCTCCCCTTCGTCCACCGTCCTGCCTGCTGCTCTGCATGAACAGCACACCACAGCTGAACCGAGAGCCGCTTCTGCTCACTTCCACCTCATTTTATTAAAGGCACCCGCCGACAATAAAAGGGAAAGGCAACCGCACCCGGATGCAGTTAGAGCTAATCCAGTCCGGAAAAAAAAGAAGAAGAAAACTTCATTAATATTACGTTCACGTGTAAAAATAGCCTCGGTATCCATGCATTATTTCTGTTTGTCCCTGCAGTGGTTTGGCTGTTTTGTGTCATGTCATGTGTGATGTGCTAAAGTTACCTTGTTATCCTACAGCCTATATATTTCTATTTTTGACTTACTAAGTGATATTTAAGAATTTTAATTGATTTTTAAATCACATTTTAAGTAAACACTTTATCTCTGAGAAGTTTATGTTTTTTAAATTTTTTTTTTTAAATATATGTTCTTAAGATAAGATAAGATAAGATGAGGGAAATTTGTGCTAAGTAATGATGGAGACTTTGGAATGTCTACAGCTTAGTGGAAGTAGATTGATGAGGAGACTGCAAATGTAGATATATAAGTAATTTATGTTTATTAACCCCCATGTGCTGTGTTAAGCACACACTGTAATATAGCTTCACTGAGTTTCAGTGAGTTTCAGCTACAACTACTGAAATGTTTGTACTGTGTTCATTTCGTCATTATCTGTTATTTTGGAACAATTTGGTGATTTGTGGTGATTTTCTTTATTTTACGTGATTACATTCACTGAACCATTAATCAGTTTATCAATGGCCTCTTTGTTTTTATTTCCTTACATGATCACATCACATTCATATCTAATCATGATCATTACAAGATCAAATTAAGTTGATTTTTATGTGATTTTGTGTGACTTAGAGTTTGAGTGTATTTAGGTTTTCTTCCTCTGTCTGCTTTCTGAGGTTTTGCCTAATTGTGCTAATTGGGATATTTGGCCTTCTGTGCACCTATGACCTATGACCTCTGTCAGTGGGTCTTTACCTCTTACCTCTTTAGCCAGGTTAGCTTTTTCCCCTCCTGTTTTCAGTCTTGGTGCTAAGCTAAGCTAACCTACTGCTGGCTGTGGCCTAATATTTAACAGACAGATATAATCTCATCTAATTCTCATCCAGAAATCGAATAAGTGTACTTCACAGAAATGTCAAACTTTTTAAGTAAATGCACCAAGTTACATTCGACCTCTGAGAACAGACGCATAGTTTAGATAAGTAACCTTTAAAAACTAGAGTGCTGTTTACATTCTGAGTATAAACAAGAACAAAATAAAATATAACATTCTGTTTAAAATGACAACATGTGTAAAGTTTTTAAGCAACACCAGTCTCCTGGCAGGACATCCCAGCACCAGTAGCAACTGTGGTTTCCAGTCAAGCCCCTCCCTTCTTATGAGGGAGGCTGTTGCCGTGACAACCCTACATTATGCAGCAGCCCATGAAAGACTCTTTTCAGATTAAAAAAAAAAGAAAAGAAAGAAAGAAAGACAGAAACACGTTATTTGCATTCCTTTTCCATTAAAGATTTTGTGTGATAGAAGGAAAAAAGGCGGTATGAGGTTTATTGTCTGGTGTGTATCGGAGGCGGGGGGGCGGGGGGGGGGGTGATCTTGATGCATCTGAAGGCCTCACAAGTATTTTAGAAAACTAACGCACTGCGTGTGTGTGTGTGTGTGTGTGTGTTTGTGTGCCACAGTCAAAGGGCACCTGCTTAGCATGCAGCGCACAATCGTAGGCTCTGTGCAAAGATTTCTGTTTGTTTCTTTTTTTTTTTTTTTTAAATAACTACACAGGTACTGTAACAGCTTAAAAACTCCAACTTCAAGTCCATTCAAAAAGTTTAGATCCACACCAGCTTTGTGCTTTAAGTTAAGTAACGAAGCTGGCTGTAAAAACTCGATACTCATGATCAAACTTTGTTCAGGGGAGAAAAAAAAAAATCAATAACGTATTTCTGCCTTGAGTGATTTAGATGAAGAATCAAATGGAAATCACAGCATCAAAGAAGCAACACGTAAACAGTCAATACATGCTGCACCACAATGTTTCACAAATGTCTGTAGATCTTATAAACCAAACCACTGTTTTAAGGACAAAACCAGGACACAGAGACATCATTTCATCCTGCACTGGTCACAGCTGCCTGCACCTGCTGCCGTCATTAGTCCAGCAGAGCGCGGCAGGATTAGCAGAGAGTCCTGTGAACGGCTGCTGAATAATTGACCAGTTTCTTTTGTCTCATTCGTGCTGTTTTGATTGAACATGTGCTGAGGACCAAATTGCAATGAAAGTTTGATGGTGGACGCGGCTTTTCTAGAGCGAAACAGTTATTAGGAAGGCTGCTGCTGAATGTGCAAGTCAAGCTACTGTACAGCGACCAGGAGATTCACTGACATTTAGACGGCGAGAGTGGAGTTATGGAGGAAAGGTGACAGATTCATGTTTGTGGTGATGTGGAACAGCTCAGTAACTCTCCTCGTACTGTACAGTGATGTAGGATTTATGGTCTGATGTTAGAAAGCAGAAGCAGCAGGAAAAAAAGGAGAAAACTTTGTGTATCACATCCCTTGTGCTATATAAGGGACTTAATAATAAACTCAGAGAACGTGCTAATACAGAGGCTTTTTAACTTTTAAGAATAATTGCTGTGTCTTAGATTCAATAAAAAACAGAAGAATGAAATAAATCATGTAAATGTAGCATCAAATCTTCAGACAGTATACTGGCTCTTAGTAGGAGTTGAGCTTGAATGTAGCTTTGACAACCTGCTTTCAGATGCATTAATCAATCAATCAATCAATCAAAATGTATTTATATAGCACCTTTCAAACAAATCAAATGCAATTCAAAGTGCTTTACTTAGGACTTAGAGACTAACGCACACCAAAACAACTAATAAAAAAGCATAAAAAGATAATACAAGCAATAAAAATCACCTCAAATAAAAGATTAAAGTGCCACTTTAATCTTTTATTTTAATTTCAATAGCAGCAATGGACAAAATCAACAATAATGTGATTGTAAATCCGAATATTAGTGCTGCAACCAACGATTATTCTCATTATCGCCTAATCTGCTGATTATTTTCTTGAATAACCGATTAATCGTTTTGTCTATACAATGTCATAAAATACTAAAAAAAAAAAAAAGATAAAAAATGCCCATCACACTTTTCCAGAGGTGTCTTCAAACTCTTTGTTTTATCCTACCTTCAATACAAAACACACACATCGTTCTCACATTTATCGAGCTGGAACCAGAGAACGTTTGGCTGGATCGATTATTCGATTATCAAAATAGCTGCAGATTAATTTTCTTTAAATTGTTTCAGCGCCACTGAATGTCACCAAGCTACGTAAAGAAAGAGGCTTCAGCATTGTACTGTAACCCAACATGTGAAAAGCGGTGCCCAAACAGGAAAGGGAAGCAGTTTATCACATTGATGCAGCATGTGTCTCTCTCACCCCATGTCTGTTTCCTCCAGTTTTCTCGTCTCTCTGCGTCTGTGGGGGTCAGTTCGGTGGCTTGACCTTCACCGTGTGTTCACGTCATGTAGATCTGAAGACAGAAGGAAGACGTGGACGTCAGCATCACCCACATCAGATTTCCTCTCCTACACGTTGACGAATAACAATTTGTTTTGCCCTTGAATTCTCATAAAAAAATATTTTTATTGGATGACTTTTTGCTGTACAGTCTGGACAGTTGTATTTAGATTGGCTGCTAATCTCAGTGGCCCCCTGTTGATCTCACACTGATAATCCCTGTAGCTGTAGTAGAATGAGTCCATGAAATCCCAAACATGTAGGTATTATGTATCTGTAGAGGCTGTAGCACATACGTGTATGTGGATAAACTGTATTTGTTAAAGGTCAGAGTGATTCAGTGAGAAGAATCAGCAGCGACATTGGGAGTAAGGTTATCAAAGGTACACTGTAGTAAACCTCTGAATAGACACCCTGTGTTACAAAGCAAACCACATCTGAAGGATGAACTCAAGATTGCATGATAAAAAATGTCAATTTAAAGGTCACAGCCTCATTTTCTGAGCACATTTTCTATTTACAATTTTGTTTTTTTAGTTGTCAGCTCTTGACGTCAGAGAAAATCGGCTGCAAATATGCAAACATTCAGTGTTGTAGGGTTTGAAATTCACCAGAAGAAGAAGTGCTTTTCATTTCTAACTCCCAGAAACCCCTTCTGTGTCTAAATGTGCACTGAAAAATGCTCATAAACTCACTCTTTCTAGGGACGGTGTTTGGTGAGACCCCCTTCCTGTCCAGGTTGTTGTCTGATCCCACTCGTCTGCTTCATGACGCACTTGACGAGTGAGAGAACATCCTTGAGCTGCTCTTTTATCAATCTAAAAATGTAGCAAACATGAGACCCTTTCCCTCACTAGCTGTGGATGACATGTAATAATGAGACGACCCGTCACTACCTCCTGCAGCAGCAGCAGCAGCTTCAGAGTGAAAGTAAAGAGTCTTCAGGTGTTAGGTTGAGCTGCAGGATAAGGAGGGATTGAGAGGAGCATAATCCCTCACACACGGCTACAGCAACTAAAGATAAACGTGCCAAGTCACGAGCTGCTTGACATCTCTCAAGTGGTCAGTGCCTCTAGCGTATAGACCTATATATACAGATCTAAGCCGACATAACATATCATTCTACAGTATGTGTGGTGTCCGAAGAATCTTTCTCCCATCAAACCTTTTGTCATTTTATTTGTCATAGATCCAAATGTATGAATGATAAAATAAGAAGGCTGAACAGTGTTTTTTGCTATGTGTTCCCTGAGGTTCTCCTTTATGTTAACAGTTCTCAGTCTCTTGGGAGCCCTCGGCAGACAAACCGGTGAATAAGAATAACTGCTGCTCAGCTTTCTGTCTGATGCAGATTACTGAATGGTCAAATGTTCATTGTTGTTGACTCAAATGATTAAAAAAAATCTGTCATATCTGAGCACAAAACCATTGTTTATATCATGTGAACTGTTCAAGCATCTATCGGCTGGTCCTCTCTGGCAACTGGGGACTTTACAAATTCAAGATCAAGAGATTGCCCTCGACAAAGGCTAAATGATGCCACTCAAGCTCTGAACGTAGAGGACAATGGGGAAACAGCAGAAGGCTGATATGTCCTGAAATATTATGAAGAAACTACAGAGGGGCGTACGTATCAAAAGTCATGATGAAAAGCTTGAGTGGCTTAGCTGTAATTAAAAGTGGTAAAGCTTGAAAGGCATTTAACTCTCTTGACCAATATACAGTATTTATAGCAGATGTGAAACTCCAGATTACACCTTTTAATGCTGCTATTCTCGTTCAGTTGACTGTTTTAATGTCACATCTCTCCATTTACCGAAAGAGTGTCTCACCTGATGGCCTACAATCTGTCTCCCCCTCCTCTGTTTTATCAGTAATAATAGCAATTCTCCAGCTTTACAAAATATTTGAAAATCGACAGCAAAAGCAACAAAATGACACAATATTGTAAAATTCTAAAATGCAGCAGCTAAACCAGAGAACTTGCTGAGGGTGGAGGTCATTTACAGGACTGCTGACTCTGGAGATACTCTGCTGCACTCTAGTGGTTTAGCAGCTGAGGTGATGGACTGTAACTAAGTACATTTACTCAAGTACTGTACTTAAGTACTAATTCGAGGTACTTGTACTTGTACTACTCTACTACATCTCAGAGGCAAATATAGTTCTCCACTACATTTGTCTGACAGCTTTAGTTACTTTTCAGATTACTTATTTCCATACCCTTCCTGTCCAGTGAAAACCATGTATCTCCAAATCTGGTGATTTTGAAATTGAATTTTTCTGATCAACTGAAGGATGAAGTGTTCTTCTTCTCCTACTTCTTAAACTAAATAAACTGGAAAGCTGGAAAACGCATCGTCACACAGCTGAAAACAGGGCTGTTTTTTCTGAGCTCATGAAAAGTTGAGTTTTTAGAGATACGTGGTTCTCACAGGACAGCGACGCTACAAACATATGACAGTCTTACAGAATATGATCTGTCGCTGTAGATTACAGTTTATAAAGTAGTTCAAATCAGCTCAACCTTAAACATCTACAGCAGTAAAATGCAACATACGCATTAAAGCAGCAGTAATATTAATCCAGAAACATCAGATACAGTAAAACACTAACAGGGACCATTTTACTGCAGAATGAGTACTTTTACTTTTGATACTATAAGTAAATTTTGCTGATAATACTTACATACCTTTAAGGTTTTGAATGCAGGACTTTTACTTGTAATGGAGTACTTTCACAGTGTGGTATTAGTACTTTTACTTAAGAAAAGTACTTCTTCCACCACTGATGTTCACCGATTAAAGTGTTTTTGTACTGTTTTGCTGCCAGGAGTGTTTCACTATAAATAACTGCACATTTGGTTCAGGTCAATGTCAGTTGTTCCCTTTCTTTAGATATTTTCCCCAAAAATGTATTGCAAATATAAAATCTGCCTGTGTAAAATCAAATCATATACATAGCTGACAATAATCCGAATGAGGAATTGTCATCACTTTTAAATTACATTATCTATTTATCTTTATTTTACATATTCATTTTATTTTAAACAATACAGACAAACATACTTGTGATTTGTGGGCATCATAGTTTCCACATTGTGTCCTTTAGACTGCAGCAGCTATTTTAAAAACAGCCAAACAAAGTTCATCTAACAGCATCTATTCTCACGTCGACCAGTCAGTTTAAAGAAACAAGCCAAGACCAAGTTTTCAGTCTACACAGCAACATGTGATTTTATTTATTTCTTAGATGCCATCATCAGAAATATAAACTGCAGTACAGTGACGTCACAATTTGCAGCCCTGCGGTCAAGAGATCAGAGATGATCGTTCGCTCAACGTAGTGATCAGTCTTCTTCTTTTTCATTGTGAGACTTCAGATTGTAAAAGACCAGGCAGAGCAGTAGAGCACCTGTTCGCCTCAGGTGTGAAAACTACATCAAGAACACGTCAAGATTCTCATCACAAAATACAAAAAAAAAAAACCCAAAAAATTGCACACTAGTTGTTCCTTTCCAGTGTACAAAAGACATCCTTGGGGAAATTAATGCCAGAACAAGACACATTTAATCATTTGGTGAAAGATAAATTGAGGGAATACATATAGTACGACTAGAGAATCAGCAGGTAACGATTAAAAAAAGCCAAAAAAAGATTCACTCTAAATAATATAAAGTCACATATTGGGAGCAGGCTGTGGTAGTGTGACATGAAACAATACCAGTTTAGGCTTCTCTGGGGGTTTGTAACGTGACAAAAGTTTATGGACGGCATTGACCTTTTAGGTTTACAGGGTCTTCAGTAAATAATGGTAATTGATGTTTGGACTGTTACTACGGTAACAAGGAAGTTGTGGTGAAAAGGGCAAGTAAGTATTCAAATTCCACAGCAGCTCCACTGCTTTAAGCCAGTCAGATGTAATGTAAAGGGCATCCATTGTAATGCTCGGGGCTGTTAAAAAGATGGCAGCAGGGGGCATTGTGGGATACACAAAGGAGGACAGACAGAGTGCAGAAGACTGGGACTTGTAGTATAAACTGTGTCCAGGTTGAGAGAATAGCATCTCTACAGCTGTGTGTCTTTTTTTAAACAGCCCGATCCATCATCCAAATGCAAACAAAAGTTGATTCCACGATCAAACCTTGTAGGGAGACATTTATTAACAGTCAAACCAAGTGACACTTTTAGTTATTTCTGCTAAAGACACATTTTTCGTATAGGTTTGGAGTTGTAATGTTTTTGTTTATAAGGTTTATAAGTTACAAACTGTTAAAAGAGTGCATTATTTCCAGGAATCTTTAAGTTTACAGGAGGATATACTTTAAAAAGATCTCGAATGGGTCTGACAACCTTAACTCAAGGGCCACTTACTAGCTTTTCCCAGAGCTTTCAATCGTGTTAAAACTAGTTTCCAAGGTGAATTTTAATGCTCAAATTAAAGATATCTTTATTTTAGGCAGTGAAATTTCAAAAGCTGTAACATTCCCAGACAGATACTCATGTCTAGGATTTTACTAATTTCAAAAGTAAAGTCATTACTTTAGAGCCGCATTAGTTGATTAATTGATTTATCAATCAGCAGGGAATTAACCAGCAACAATTTTGACAATCAAATAATCATGTGAGTCCGTTTTTATGCAAAAAAATGACAGAAATTCTCTGGTTACAGCTTCTCAAATGTGCCTAGAAAACCAGCAAAAAAAATCGTCTATGATTGTGAACTGGATATCTTTGGGTTTGGACAAAACAAGCATTTTGAATAAGTCTGCTTGGGCTCTGTTACGGGCACTTTTCACTATTTTCTGACTTTTTACGAACTCAATGATTAACCAAGAAAATATTCGTCAGACTGATGGAAAATGAAAGTAATCGTTAGTTACTTTACTTGACACTCTGCTACATGCAGGCCACACACACAGTGGCACGTCACACTGGGCCTTTTGTGTCATCGGTTCATCAACTTAATTTGCATTACAAGGAACAGGAAGACACCCAGAGCATGTCAACACACTGTAGGTCAGGGCTCTCAACATCCGACAGGAGATATGGATACTTGGACCATTTGGAAATATCTGTGCGCTCGCATACTTCACTCTTTTACCCTTCATTTTTTAATGCTATGTAAACATATTGATAGTCAGAAAAATACTATGTCTTTACATTATTTACAAAGTGAATCAGTAACCGGCGGAGTCACTGTTTCAGTCCAGTGTGATAGAACGTAGGAAAAGTTTCTACTCTCCTTTTACGATCAAGGAGCTTCTACTGGTGATGGATCGGCTACATTAAGCTTTAAGGCAATGCACTGTTGTGAGTGTTGTTGCCATCAAGGCAATGGCACAATGCAGGTTGAAAGGCAAGTGGTGTGAAATGGTCGACAGGGCCAAATTTAGCCCCAGTTTCTGTCTTTCTTGTATTAACGTTAACATTTTAAATCACTGAGCATCCATTTAAAAAAAAAACATAACCGGTGATCTTTGAAAAGCCAAAAAGGCTGTTTAAAAACACTTACAGGTGTTCTGAAGGTATTTCCTGAATCCTCAAAGACTCTTCTAACCACCTGGATAAAAAAAGATTCCATCTTTTACCTGATAAAAAAGATTTTTAACCCATTGCCTAAGTTGCGACTATATTTCCTATTCAGGTAGCAGGAAAGTATATTAGTCCATGCTCGTTTTGTGCGACACAAGAAGCATACAAATATGGAAATACGGATAAATATAAGATCTATAGATAATAAAATGTTTTAATTTTGTTTCACATTGTACAAATTGAGCACGGAAACATGTAATTTCCAGTTACAATTTTTGGATTAGGAAACATTGCTGCAACTTGAGAAATGGGTTTAAAATCTTTTTTTTTTATTGTACATGGACTGCATTTATTTCATTATTGCATTATTATGCAGCAGAGAATCTTTTTCAAATTAAGATGGTAGCTGGAATACATCTGTGCTCAATTTGTATGACGCGAAACAAAATCTATAACCTTTGTCTTTGTTATTTCTGTCCTTATTGATGTAACATTGTATTATTTTACATTTCCATACAAAATGATCACCGGGTATTTATTTTTCGGAATAACAGATTAGCTTAGCTCTGTGACTCAAATGTGACGGTAATACATGAGAGGCACGAACTGGGGCTATAGGCTGAATTAAGAAAGGTGCAGACCTAGAGAAAATATGAGACATTCACAGTAGAAATGAGATCAGACTGTCAGAATAATCACATGACTGATGATCATTTCAGTGTTGTTTTAGATGTGTTCAATGCTTTTCTTTCAAAGCATTAGCATTGATCGTGTATTAGCCTATAGTATACAGGAAACATTTCCTACGTGCATGTCTACTCCATGATATTATGGAGGAGTTCTAACACATTTAAAAACTACAGACACATACATACACAAGGTACAACACGTACCACGATTGGTATACACTGGTTTATAATCTGTGACTTTATATATTGTTGTAATATTAATATAACAGGGATTTGTAAAAGTGACATTGCAGTTTAAACCAATTTATCAGATATAGTCTACATCTTTATCAAGCAGAGCCAAATGAACATACTTTCTCTGCTGGTACAAGGCCACCACGATCTTTCTGAGGTATCAAGCAAAGGAACCAAAAAGCAAACAGAGCGATACTCTACAGGAGGATGCAACAAAACTAAAAGACACAATAACAGCAGCAAGTTAAGGTACAACAAATCCTGTAACCCTGAATGAAACAGACACTGAAACTCAGTCTCAAATTGTCGGAGCTAATTAGCAGCATCGTATAGTCGGTAGTGTTCAACATCAACATCATCATAGACACTAGCATGTGCAGTACATAGACAGCTAAGCAGGCAAAGAGGCTCCTGTGTAAAAACACCAATTTGCCATTTGTCAGTTTAGTTAATACCCCCCTCAGAAAAAAAGGAAGATGTGAAAACAACAGCTTTTTGTACGAACAAAACAGGAACACGTGGAGCAGTTCATTGCATCTTGCTATTGCAATTCATAAACCTGATACAGAGTCAGCTACTGGAGGAACCTTACAAGGTGAGATGCAAGTTTTTTTTCAGATTCCTGTCTTTTGCATGATATGAGAGGATAAGTCTGCACTGTAGACGGGAAAGAAGAGTGTATATCAACATCAAACTCAGGGAGAAAAGTCTCTCTTTCTACACTAGGTTTGTTTTATTTCCAGGTTGGTTTAGGACTTCTGCTGGGCGTCACCATGTCTCTAGACTGGACGGACTTTTCAGAAAAGCTACTAGTCTTACGAATATCATTACGCTTTGGAGGTGGTGGGGGAGTCTCGCTGCGGTAGGCGCTGCGACTGGCCGCTTTCACACTTTGCACCCGTCGCAGGTTCGTCCCTTGTGGCCGCTCCTCGCTAGTCTGAACTGCGGTTGACAACTTGCTCTGCTTCACCAAGGCTTGTCGACCCACAAGTGAGGGGCTGCGAGATGGGGTGGAGGGGACAGACGGGGGCGCCAGCTCCTTCTTGGTCCTGGAACACGAAGCTACGGTGTTGCGGGCAAAGTTGGGGGCATCAGAGCTGTTTTTTGTGCAGAGTGTGTGAGAGCTGCTGTTCTCAGAAGAAGCTCCAGCCTGAACCTGAGCTTGGGCCTGTGCCAGGGCTCTCAAGGTGGAGCGGCACATCTTCTCCTCAGGTGCAGGCTTGGGGATGTTCCTCAAGGGTTTGGCGCTTGGCTTGTGGTTGGAGGCCTTCCTCGGGGTTGAATCGCGTGCCCATCTCGAAATGCCGCCTGTGAGACTACTTCCCCTCGGAGCTTTTGACTCATCAGGCGGCAGACTGGAGTGTCGAAGAGGTCTTGCGGTCTTCTCGCTCCTTCCTCTTGCTGGGGTGCTCTGGTCACGGAGAGGCCGGCGTGACTCTCCGCTGTCATGCACCAAAGGTCTCTCTCCTCTCTTGCTGCTACCTGTCCTTGTAAGCTTGCTAATGGGCACAACTTTCCGCATGCCCTGGCTCTCGCTGCTGGTCAGCGTTCGCACACTGCGGCCTCCACTGCACTTAGTCGCTTTGTTAGCTTTGCTCTTTGTATGTGCTGGTTTCTTGCTGCTTTTCTGTGCATCCTTCTCCTCGCCTTGCTTTCCCTCAGCTGTGTCACAGCTCTCCGTGTCCCACTCTTCTGTGGTAGCAGACGGAGTCATGGATGCTGCGTCCACAGATTTTGCAGCTGAAAGCTCATTGGTTGAAATGGACTGGTCGTTGGGAGACATGGACTCTAAATTAGAGGACAGAGAGCTTGGATCTTGCTGGCTCTCGTGATCTTTGCTGTGGTCAGTCGTTCTGAAATGAAGTCCCTCTTTCGTTAGAGACAAGCTTTCAACCTCAGAGTAATCCAAGGTGACAGAGCAGTCTGTTTCTGTGCAGTCTAGAATATAAAACACTGGTTTCTTATTGGATACAGAGGTATCTAGTGGGAGGGGTGTATCACAGGTTGTTGATGAAACTGTACTGTTGTCCTCCTCTTCTTTCTCTCTCTCAGGAGAGACCCCAGCCTGTGTGAGGGGGTCTATTTTCCCTTCCCAGGCTGCCTTGGGATCTACTCCTCTTTCTAAAACTTTATCATGTAGGAGGATGTCCAGACTTATGGGAGGCGACCGTCTCTCCTTTTCCAAATCAGTCACCACGGCATCTCCCTGGTTGACAAAGTGCATATGATTACTGTTATTGTTTGGACTAGGTAGGTCAAAAGCTTGAGGACCTCGAACTAAAGTGTGCTTCTCCACACTAACGCGCATGTGGCCGCTAATTGTTGGGTTGGGAAGATGGACGGGCTTCTGAAAGACACACAAGGAATGAGGCAGAACGCTGCCCTCTGACACAGATGAGTAATTATTGTTGCTGTATGGGTCATTATCATTAAGCCCAGAGGAGGAAAACCTGGCCAGTGGGCTGATAGGCTCAGTTTCTGCATGTGGAGACGTCATCTGTCTGTCGCAGCCCAGCTCGCGGTTGTCGTCCTGGGATAAGATCCAGGGGGTCGTCTTCCGCTGAACGGCGCGGCCCGACCGAGGTAGGCTGTTATACTTGGAATAGTTATTGGGATCCCCAGTGCCTCCAAATAGCTCCAGGTATCCTTGGAGTTCTCGGTCTGCTATGGAGGTCATGGTGTGGCGGTGGCGGCGGGCGCTGGCAGAGCGTCCCAGCGGGCTGTGTGGACTCTGAGTCCTTTGCTGGAAGAAGTCCAGCAGGCCTTCCTTGGTGAGCATCTCCACGTCATTCTCGCTGCTGCTCCGACCAAATCCACCGCTCTGATCTGCACCCGACCAAGCAAAACGCTTTTCCTCCAGCTCTCTCAGGCGACGCTGTCTGGCTGCTTCCTTCAGCTCACGGTCCATGTTGTCCTGAGGAAAAGAGGAAGGTGGAGAAATGTTTAGAGGCAGGCAGGAAGACAGAATAACAAATAAATGAATCAGACTAGAAGAAGTTAACATTTCAAGCATCTTTTTACCTCTACAACAAACAGTTTGGGTAATAATTTTACTGTTTTTTCTCCAAATAAAGTTGGCTAACGTGGTTGTTTCTTTAAAACCTGTGTAATTGTCTCCTTGTGTTTCCTGCCCAGTCTGACTTCTTTTCAGCGATGTTGATGTGTTCCCAGATCTCAGCTATCAACTTAGTGAGTACAATGTTAATATTACCCATGGGAATGAGGCCCAGAACTATTTAAAGTTGCAACAAACCAGAATTATTCTTCCACTGAAAACTGACCTTGACAGCTTTCTTGAACTTGATGCAGAAGTCTTGAAAGATGCGGAAGCACTCGTCCAGTTTAAAGGTGTCCTTGTCTTCACAAAAGAAATCGATGAGAGCGTTCC
The DNA here is from genome assembly GCA_008360985.2 of Macquaria ambigua. Taxonomy (NCBI): domain Eukaryota; kingdom Metazoa; phylum Chordata; class Actinopteri; order Centrarchiformes; family Percichthyidae; genus Macquaria; species Macquaria ambigua. The sequence continues at coordinate 140,161 of VMKM01000208.1, forward strand.
CCTCTTTACGCAGATCCAGCCTGCGTCTCTTCAGGTCCTGAAGCGTCTGTGCTGAACTCTGAGACATCACACACACACATCTTTTATTCATGAAATGTTATACACTGTTATGGATGTCATAATCTATAGCACGAGTCAGCATTGCCAGAAATGTACAGTGGCCTTGATCCAATTTTCTGTACGCGAGTCTGTGTATATAATGTATTGCAAAACTACCGCTGATTCACCTGCAGAAAGGGCTCCAGCTGCTGCAGTAGCTCCTGGTCCCCCTGAACCTTCTCCTCCAGGGATTTAATCCGAACATATAAGGAGGAAAACTCCAACTCAATGCTTTCCACTGAGATTCTACATGAAAACATTATAGCAGAAAGATAAAAGGAAAATGTGCTTAGAGACCATTTTGGTGACTGCATACATAATAATCACATCACTGACTGCAAGTTGTCCTCGTAACACTGCTTATCATGACAATATTTGACAGCATTTTGCTGAATGCACTGTCAGACTGTCATCTGTTAAAGGTGAAGACAGGACCGCTGTGAGAAATGCGTTCACATATCCTGAGGGAAGGAGGGAGGGAAGGAGGGAGGGAGGGAGGGAGGAGGGAGGAGTAATCTTGGCTCTCTGGTGCAGGAGCTGCACTGACTCCACACAGAGATGACCTTGTGAAGCTAACAGAGCCTGACAGCCACCAGCGTCACACTGCGCTCTGGAAATGACTCTCAAAGTACTGCACTTAAGTTAGATGTCAGCTTGCGTAATGAGGCTGGATGTGGTTGTCAGTTCAATAATAAATAAACATTGTAAGTAAATGTTGTTCACACTTTTGGTAATTTACAGAACACAGAAATAAAACAGAAAAGAACTACATACTTAAAATGCATTTCTGACTGGTTTATCAGATGTTACTGTGCATACAAACATGGAGAGGGTAATATGGAAAACAAAACATGTCTTATGTTGTGGTGAATTTTGGAGTTACTGGTGTTATTATAGTGTTGTTAAAGCATGAAGCTGGTACAGTATCACCATTTCTTAACAATGCTACAAACCACCTGTTTTCAGTGGTAAAGCTCTGGAAACCAAATTAAGTTTGGTGAAACTGAACACAACCTTTTGTGGAAAAAAGCCCCCAATTTACTTCATAGACACTTGATACGTTCATTCTCAACTTCACAGTCAAGACACAAGTGCATTGACAAATTACACCATGTAATGTTAAAGGAGGGTGGTTTTTTTTTTTTTTTTTTTTTTTAATGGAAATTGGTATACGTTTACAACTTTGTCTAAAAATGGGAGGAAGAGTTTACCTGGCTGCACTCTGGACATCGTGAAGTTTCTCTGGAAACTTGAGCAGCTTCTCGTCTTTTTTCTTTGCCTCCTGTGCGGAGAGACACATCACACAATTTACATCCAAACGTTTGTTACTGTACATGTTAAAGTGGCGTCATTACAGGACCCAATAGGGCTTTTTGTTTGGTTATGTAAGTGCTTGGCCAGCCTCTCTTGGCTCTTTTCTGTTTCCTGTCACCATCTGCTGTCCACCTGCCCTCCTGTAGTCTTAGTATTTGGACGCTGTTTAATCAAGCACCACTTCTGTGAAAGATTTATATAAAACTAACTCTTTGTGGCTGAAATCTCTTATTGCATGTTGGGCTGAAATATCCGTCCTACTATATTTAGATTTTTATTTCACACAGCTGAAGTTTTGTGTGATTTAATTGTAGTAATCAGTATAGACCACAGACTTTCTACTATGAAATATTAATAGGACGACTTTTTCCATAGTTCAGTACATTACTTCATCTCATAGATATAGTATGTATTCAGTACATAAATTCTTCACAGGTGAAAACAGTGCCAAATATATACATTAATGAGAACCATATATTGTTATTATATAAAAGTATATACAGTAGAGGTTTGACTTAATGTAACCCAACACGTAACCCTGCAACAAACAGTACTCATGTGAAGCTTTCAACATTCAATTTTATGTTGACATTGTGTCCGAGAAGTGTTGATTTAACGCCATGTTAACTCCTGAAGCCCCACTTTGCTGTGTTGTATTGGATTACGTAAGGTAGTACAGGTCTTAATGGTATGGTGTGCATCACATTGTATAACTGAAGCCTCCACTAACCATGGCGACAAAGTGCAGCAGGTTCATCCCTGGCTTGTTGGCCTTGGTGTCAGCCAGTGAGAGGAGGGATGACAGCTTGAACCCCACAGCGTTGCCTGCGTAGCCGCCCTGAGGACCACAGAGGGACAAATGAAAGATCTCACAGAAACATATCAAGATAGGATAAGGCTGGTGATGTTCTCTATTTTTCTTGTTGACAACAAATCCCATGAAAAGAATAATAAGCATAGCCTATGTAGCCAAAGCCTGATATAGCTTTTTCCTCTGTGCCACAGACCTCCATTGGTGTCCAAAAATGATTAAAGGAGTAGGTTGACATTTTAAGAAATACGCTTATTTGCTTTCTTGCCAGGAGTTTGGTAAGACGTTTGATACCACTATTTTGTCTGTACGCTAAATATGAAGCTAGAGCAAGCAGCCAATTAGCTTAGCTTTAGCATGAAGACTGGAGGCGGGGGGAAACAGCTAGCCTGGCTCTGTCTAAAGTTAGAAAATTTGGCCTACCAGCACTTCAACCAAATAAACAAACTAGATACAACATGTTAATTAGTGAGCTTTAGAGGTGCTGGTAGGCTGATTTCTTTACATTTGGACAGAGCCAGACTAGCTGTTTCCCCCTATTAGCGGTCTTTATGCTAAGCTAAGCTAAACGTCTCTACCAAATGCACTATTTACTCCTGTTTGAGTAACAATTACCAAAACCTACAGTGCCCAGCTGGTTAAGGAAATTACTTAGCCTTAAAAAAATAAATAAATGCAAACGATACATTTTTAAAGATTTATGTCAGCCTAATAGACAGATAGGAGAGCTGTGTTAATGTATTAAGAGAACATACAGTGACTGTTGGACTTACAGCGTTCATGATGTTTCCAGCCTGCAGCACCAGATGCAGAATGGCATGAAGCTCCTCGCAGCTCATCAGCTCTATAGGATGAGATCAATATAAACTAGATCCCAGCAGCCCATTACGCACTACTTCATTTTCATTTACCACCACCACCACACAGACTATCAGCAGTAATAATGACAGCCGACTCCATATTCATAGGATGTTAACTGAACACATTTTTTTTTTGCATTTTGACCATCTGTCTTTTTAGTACTAACAGTAAGGGTAAATGTTGAATACTGTTGAAAGTTTTCATTAAATGGTGTCATTAGGAGATCTACTTAATTTGTACCCTGCAGTGTTTAACTGAGAGCTCTGCAATGCAGTGAAAAGGTCACGGTACTGTAGAAGAGGGTTTAAGAAAAATCCAATAAAGCACAGAGAGACAAGACAGTGTGACTCAGCTAAAATGGCACAGGCTCAAGTGATGGTTGCAAAAAAAGCACTGTTTCATATTTTTACAGTTTCTTGGACAGTTCATAAACACCCAGAATATGTTTGGGGATATGGATACAGGCATATGTGCTCTGTGTGTGAGTAAACTTGTGTGTTATTTTACTGTAAATTACAAATTCAGCAGCACGTGGCATTTTTAGCCATGTTAGCGGCATGGCTCGGTCAGTCCACCACTTTGGTCCAGACTGAAATGCCACTATCAGATGGATTGCCATGAAATTTGGTACAGACATTCATGTCCCCCTCAGGATGAATTGTACTGTACCAACTTTGGTGAACCTCTAACGTTTCATCTAGCGCTATCATTGGGTCAATAGGTCCAATACTTTGGTTTTCCAATTACCTGCAAAAAACAAATGGCATTCCCATCAGCCTTAGCTGTACTTCGTGTGTACTGCTAATTACGTTAGCAGGCTAACATGCTAAACTAAAACACAGAAAACATTATACCATGTTAGCATTTTCACTGTGATCATGTCAGCATGTTGATGTCAGCATTTAGCTCAAAGCACCACTGTCCCTAAGTACAGCCTCACAGAGCCGCTAGCATGACTGAACACTCTTAGTCTTGTTGTTAATGTAAATTTTACAGGATACCATTAAAAGTTTTATGTTGCTGTTATTCTGCAGCAGCTCGGCAACATTGATAAAGTGGAGGCTGAGCTTACACAGCAACTGAGTACTGAAATTAAACAAAAATGGTAAAGTCAATTTTATAATTTCAATAATGTATAATTTACAAAAAATTGCAGTACAAACATGACACAGCCTTGTCTTTCCATTCTGTCCCCACATCACTGTATCTCAGGTGACACATTCCTACTTTTTGTTCAGAACCGCTGACAGCTCAAATATCTGGGTCACCTGTCTGAGCACACGTGACTGTGTGTGTGTGTGTGTGTGTGTGTGTGTGTGTGAGGTAGCAGAGCCCGTGTGTTATTACCTTTAGTGGCGACGCGGACAACATCGATCTCGTGGCTCATTACAGCACAGGAAGGGAAGAACTCTTCGCGGAGGACCATGGCCTCGATCCGAACCTCGAACCTGTCGAGGAGACGAAACAGAGAGCGGTTAAATCAGGTGAATCTCGTTCTGTAGGTCGTGATGAGATGAAAAAAGGAGTTGCCGTTGGTTAAGGTTCTGCAGAGAAACCTAAACAATATTTTCACTGTTAAATGTTCAGGATGGTGGACGGGGAAACAGGAGGGATAGTTATTGGAACATAACTTATCTTTATCTCAGGCTGAGAGGCAGTGGATGCACTTCCAGATACTCATGACTCATTTAAAAAGTAATGTTACTTCATTTAATACTTTCTGAGAGTCGTAATTTTTATACCAATCACTGTATTACTTCTCCGTCATACCCCAGTAGTGATTGCATCATCTCTATTACACAAATACTACTTTTGGAAAAAAAGACAAGATAAAAATCCATAAAATGTGAAACACACTTTTAGCAGAACTAACTGTAAATATGTGAGACTTAAATCTTTGCAGGTAGGATCATTTTAACATGATCTATTACTCAATCTTTGCGAACTCTGGTACATTACATTTTAAATCGTCAATTAATGTGCACTGTGCCAGAAAAGTAAATACATACAAATAAAAAATACTTTCATATGAACACCTGTGAATGAGGAGAGCAGTACAAGTTCGTTGGAAGCTTTCTTCTTTCATTGACTGTCAAACAAGTGTCTTCACATTTCCCTTTGACTGAAACGACACTATGTAAACACCACTGAAAGCTACTTACCAAGGCACCTGGATCAAGAGGTACATAAAGGAATCGACCAGTGTCAGCTTGTCTGGGTCTCCTTTAAACGCCCGAAGTTTCTTGATCTGTTGGGAAAATAGAGAAAGAGGAAGCTCAGCAGGCTCTATTGTTTTCTATCTACATTCACTCTCCTTTATCATCAGTTTTGGTCTTTAATTCAAAAACTTTGCACTATTCATAATTTGCTAAAAGCCACAGAGACACTGATAAACACAGACCTCCTCTGCGTCAGGCAGGAGCTTCAGCAGGTCTTTGAGCAGCTCTGCTCCATAAATCTTTCCTTCTCCTTGTTGTATGTCTTCAACAATGGAGTGGTTGGACCTGGAAGACAAACAGTTTGTTTCAATTAAGTTTGATGATAAATAGCACAGGTGCTCTCTTTTAATGCTTGCTCCCCTGTGTTTACAAAGGCACTAAATCCAACTGTTACTCACAGAGTCAGATGTCCCTGTCTGGCTTGGGTTCATTAACAGAAAAAAACAAACCAAAAATACTGACAATGATACTGACTGGAAATCAGGGGTTGGGCGTGGATCGTGCTCCTTTTTTAAATGCCCTGACGACTATAGCCAGACTTGAAATAGCCTATGAATTTCTCCATTTGCACCATTAAATCAAAATATTGCATTATGCATATTGCATGGCTCGACAAAGTTTACAGATAACCTTTGCCTGGGAAATATCTGACACTGCATAGCCAAACCATTCCCATACCGTGGACGTCGAGTTATTCTTTGGCACAAGCTCCTCATCCGCCATGCCGCTAGCTATAACTCACGTTGCATTGTTTACAATACGTCACCCAAGGAAGAGCCACGTGAGGTAATTCGTCCAATCAGCACAGGTAGCTATCTAGTTGGCTACATCACTATTGGTGCGTTCACGTAGCGCGGATCCGCTAGTCAATGAGGTTATGTGAAGTTTGGAAACAGAAGTAAGGGGACATTAAATACCGTAACCTCTACGATTCGCCTGAAAAGTAGATTGTGGACGCCTTCAAGATCAATCATGATCTCAAATCGTCAGATCATCCACCCCTACTGGAAATATTCAACTGCTCAGCTGTGAAAAAAGCATCTACTGTCCCCTCTACTGTACGTGTGAGCATTTCATTGCTCCTTAGTACACCTGACATTCCCAGTTCGAAATGTATTCTCATTCATGTCTCATTACTTCTAGTGACATTCATCTGACGTACCAAAAGTCTGCAGTGCTGCAACACAACTCCCAGTTACATCACTGATATAAAAGAAGACTATTAGAAAACCTTCATGGACAATATCCAGTAAGCAGACACCTTACAGTACAGTACCTCTGTAATAAATATCACCTTTATGAGGCTGATAATATTCACTGACTGAATCAGATATATGTTTATTAAACTCGAGACCACAGTTTGTATTGGATCAAATTATATTGTACGGTATTCTGTCAGTATCACTGCGTGTCAGTATGACATGTATTTATCAAGTATGGTGTGGTGTTCTGGCATCATCTTCATAGCAACAGTAGCTAAGGACGAAGTCAAATGAAAAGGCACGCACAAAAATAAAGACCATCTGTGATGAAGTCACTGCTCAGTCCTCACTGAGGACAGTATGGCTGACAGTCAAATGTCATTAAAATACAGTGGGGAGCCATGCAAATACACCGTCATGCAAACAGACACCTAACACACTTTCTGTACTCTGCTCCAGACGACTTAACGCAATGCTGAGTCTGGTCGAACACGGCTCGAGATTTCCTCAACCAATTAATTACAAACAATGGGGAGCTAAGAAAGCCTATTAGAATAAGTGACACAGATTCTGACCCTAATCTCTCTCAGTTATAAAAGGTTTTTAATGGATTTTTCAGGCACTAAAACACAAACTGAAACTGAGAATGTTTTCAAGATAGCATCGGTGTTGGGTCACATATCTCTGGGACAGCAGTGTGAACAGCTAAAAGCTCTATAATCAAATGTGGTACATGAAGTAGGATAACAGAATTCTCCGGTATCATTAGTCATATTCCCTTTCTCCTGAGTCTATAATTACCTTGGGATCAATTAGTGTTTTCCCAAGTGTTCATTAGCCACAGAGAAAACTAAACTGTGTGACGAAGAGACAGATAGATAGCTCACTGCCCTCCTCATAACGGCCAAATATCTCTCTCTCCTCAGTACTTGTGCGGACAGCTTATGGCCACAAGCTAACTAAAAGTTTGAAGGTGCCTGCCAAATCATCACCCTCTTTCCTTCTAGACACTTTGTTCTCCTTATTCAGCGTTGTTAATGGTGTTATGGCCTCATAATCTGGGCTTTAAGACCATAACATCCCTAAAACTGTTACACAACCACACCGAGTTTCATTGCATATAAAGTATACTCATGACATTTCTGTGGGAGAATGCAGACAGGTGACCAATTAAAGGAAAAACCAGAATAAATGATTGATTGAGTATGAAAATGATGTGAACCACTACACAGTCTCTCAGATCTCATTTCAATAATTAGCTATGGGATATTTTGGGCCAAAACACGCACACTGGCGACATTATGTAAACATCAAAACACCAGAACCCATAGTTTTCTATGCAATGCCACACACCAGCAGCAACAACAAACTGATAACCTGTACTCACTTTATTAACGACATCTCAGGTAAAATTCATTCATAAATAAAGTGAGGACAAGTGATCGACACAGTGTGCTGGATTCTTTAGTTCTTTCAGTCAGCGTTTATGATCCATAAGACTTTTGGAGCTCAAGAACTTTGTAGTGAGTGTGCCATTGTGCTATTTCCCATCATCGACACGTGTCAACTCTCCATAAAAGTGAAAGTAATTTTATCACATTTTCTCCTCAACACAACCCAGCAACTGTTCCTTGACTGCTTTTTCTCTCTGTATGACGTGTCTACTGCGTGCCATGGTTATCAACTGACATGCTGGAAACGACACTAAGCTCTTTAGAAAGCACTCTCCACCACCATCATCAAAACACCAAATGAGGGAATAACAAGTCTTATTAGACTCCAGAGACTTGGAGAATCTATGCCAAGGAGCATCAGAGCTGTTTCCAGAGGCTTACTAAGACATTTTATGTTGGTTTTCCCTTTAATTTGTCACCCATCTGCACTGAGCTCCTCTGAGCTTTATGGAAGCAGCTCTTCCCTCAGGTAGCCAAGCAGGTGGAAGACTTACTTCTTGAACTGCTTCAGGAAAATTCCCACATTCATCCCCCTCTTGGAGTCGAGGATGCTGATCTGAAAACAAATGACAGACACCACAAGTGACACATGATTTTGCTGTAGTTTTGTTTAAACACACAATGAAAAACTCATATGTGCCCACATCCCTCCCTTCTTCTAACCACTCCCGGTTCTTGTTGCTTGAGTTACCTACATCACCACCCATGGTCACCCTATGGGACGCTGAAATTCCACGTCTCCTTCATTAACAATGGCTTGTCCTGCCTTCCTTTAACAGGTGACTGTACAGAACGTACATTTTTTAAAAGGCTCCCTCACGAGACCTAATTACAGCTTTTAAATAGCAATTAGACACTACTGTGGTTTGAATTAAAGACAATGAGTCCAGGTGAGGTGAAGGAAGACAGGTAACCATTTTAAAATTTTTGAGTTTTATTTAGAACATTTTAGAAATTAACTTAACTTATCCATAGATACACTGTATGCAATATAGTGCTGAAATGATTAGTTGATCGACAGAAAATCAATCAGCAACAATATTGATAAACAATCAACTGTTTAAGACATTTATCAAACAAAAATGGCAAATATTTTCTGGTTCCAACATCTCCGGTGTGAAGGTTTTTGCAGCTTTTCTCTGTTTGATACCATTTGAGGTTGAATATCTTTGGGTTTTGGACTGTTGGTTGGACAAAACAAGTAATTTGAGGACATCAACTTGGGTTCTGAGAACTTTTAGATTTTAGAGACTAAACAATCAATAAATAATATATTAATTGAGAGTGAAAACTATTTGCAGGCCTAATATAATAAATACGTATCTTATGAAAAAACAATTCCCTTGTGACCATGACAATAACGTAAGTTTTGGGACAACATATAATACACAGAGAGTAGCAGCTATATATAGACTATACTTATGGGTGCATAAATGGTGGCATTATTTCAAACTCCCAAAGGAGTTGTTTCCTGCAAACTGCTCACACTTTGAGGTTTGACCAGTTTTAGTCAGTTGATTGTGGAGACACAGAGGCCAGTTAACCTGTGACGCAGGTCTCCTACGCCTCACGCAGGTATTGCTTTACAGTTCACATGTTACTTTCCAGGAGTCCATAATGACGCAAGCATGCTTTTGTTCTGTTTATGAACACGAATCACTTTTTACACTCAAAGAAAAGCTGTAACTGAGCACCGTTACCTAACTTGTCCCTGTAGGGATATCTTAATACACTGGGAGCAAGGTGGAGTTATGTACTGCAGCATTGTATGGTTATGAACCTGGGGCTTTCTTATCCCATCAGTGTTCAGGACCTGCGGTAACCAGCACGTCTTTCACATGTTTGCAAAAACAATGGCAGTGGATGTAAGGACTCCATATATCCACTAATCAAGCTTGTGTATTTTCTGACTCTGAGCTTTGTAATGAGAGCATCAGAGAATAAAACAGAATATAGTCTATAGTATAATCTACTATATTCAGGCCTGAATCTTGACTGTGACAGTGTGCAAGATTTCTATCATGAAGACATAATGATGAGTAAAACCTTTTTGAAATTTCAAAAATATAAACCCTGAATCTGTACACTTTCCTCGGGTTCAGCAATTAAATAGCTGTGAAACCATTGGCACACAACACAAATAAGGGCACTGTTGAATCTTATGATTTTATTGGTCTAAAGTAAATCGTGGCAATGATCTCAGTCCTTGGAGTTTGCGTCATGCCTGTGTTTGACTGTGTACTCACAGGCTGCTCATTCTGCTTTAAAACAACTTCATGCAGTTTCCTATTGCCCTGCTTTTCATTACAGGAGATAAACATTGCATTCATCACTGTGTACTTTATGAAAAAGTAATCTAGTCCTCACTAGCAACAAGATAAATGTCACCTACTAAAGCTGCCTCAGTATATCTCATCTCTTCTCAAATTTAAAACGACTGTTCATCAGATCCGATCTCAGATCTGGCTAAATCTTGATACCGCACGAGTAAATACTGAACTTGGGGAGGCTGCCTTCCACTACTTTGCACCATATGAATGGAATTAAATACAAATGACTTTAAAACCTAAAACCTCCCATTGGACGAATTTAAACTTTACATCTTTGACCTGTTTAGAGATGTCTGTAATTGTTTCTGATGCTGTTTTCTATGTGCATTTGTGTGACTGGCCATGTTTGTTGTGTGTCTTCTATGTGTACCCATTTCCTTTTGCTGTACTCAGATCTCTCTTGCAAAAGAGTCCTTGATCTCAATGTGATTAGTTAAGTCTTTTATGTGGAATGATTTCCCAGACAAAGGGCCACTTTAATTTTAAGAGGATTGATGTATAATCACTGTTTCAGCACTCTAAACTCCACCGTCACTTGTCTTGTTTGTTAACTGTCAAGACAAATTTCCAAGTGTTGTTGGTGTCGGTGTTACAACAGACTCATGACAACCACTCACCTCATCCTTGCTGCTCTCCTTGAAGGAGCGGGACCGCGAGACACGAGCTGAGGTTCCTGTGGCCGGCGTCGTCCCACGCATGCCTGTCACTGCCTCCTCCTGCTGCCCAAACAGCTCCTCCACAGAGCGAACATCGATCTGGTACTGCTGCTGCCGCACCGCCAGCGTCCAGATGTTGGGCTTCCCGCGTACCTTCTCCTCCGGTATCGGCTTCCAGAAGAAGCTGCGGACGCGGCGCTTCTTCCTCGCGTTGTGGTTGGTGGACGCGGTCGCCGGGGGTGGAGGCGGCGGGGGTGCCCCTGGAGGTGGGGGCGGCAGCGGAGGAGGTGGGGGAGCTCCGTGCTTAGAGGTGTCGGGGGCATCACTGAGGGAAGGTAGGGCGGCGCGAGTGTGTCCAGACATAGAGGATGGGTCAGAGGTGGTGATGGAGGAAGTGGTGCGGCTGCTTCCCTCACTGCTGCAGCTCTCTGGCTCATTGGTCATGGATGAACAACTCATAACAAGCATTGCAGGGATAAGCAGTCAGCATATGAGCTCTATGCTGAGAGAGTATGGTACACAAACTGAATATATCTGATCAGTATTTTCCTCTTTTTGAAAATTAATTCCAAAGAACTTATTTGTTTGCTTTTAGGTACATCAGTTCAGTCTGAAGAACATCAAAATGCTGCAGTGTACGTCCCCTCACTGCTGGAAGAAGGTCGGTGTCCCTTCATCTAGTCACAATGAAGGGAGCATGTCCTTTGATTCTGTCCATCTCCATCACTCAGCTGGTCATCCATCGTACTAGGCAGAGCCTTTGAAGGTTACCTCCCAGGGGGAGACGGCGGGGGGCGACGATGGCCATGGAGCTACAAGAGCAACAAAAACAACAAAAACAACATAGGACAGGATTATACAGAGGTAGTCATGGATGTTGTCATGGACAATCTGATATTAGGGGAAATTAAGGGGTGTGACAGATCAAAAGAGAAGGGGTACCCAGTCAAAGGGGCTCACAATGAGGGAAATGGCAAATCCTATTTTTCTATTTTTGAAGGGCTTTGAAGTCAGCCTGTGGGGTGTATAATGATCAGAGACATTACACCCACACCTTAGCTTCTGTTACACAGTTTGGTATCATTTTCATTCTTGGGAAGTTCTCATGTAACAGGCCACTAAGAAAAATAACAAGTTATTGCCAGTTAAAACAATAATGTCATGTGTTATGTAGCGCAGTGGTTCTCTACTGCTCTTGCATCAGATGGACACTCATTTGGCCTCAAGGTGAAAAGTGAATTTTTCAAATAAATTCTTCTAAACCCCTAATTTCTCAATAAAATAATGATCTGTTCAGTTATTTCTGGCTGTTGGCTCTTCACTGTTAATTTAATTAATTCCTTGCAGAGACAGTATAAGATGAACTCCAGTCAAGTGAAAAGCAACAATTACTAAAATCCAAGTAGACAGATTTCCTAAATTTAAATCAGAGGAACAGATACTAGTGGCCAGTCAGCATCTGGTACTGACTGTAGCTTTATGGAGAACAACCGGCGGTCTCTCATGTATTCAGATCAACATCATCTGTTGTCATAGGGAAGATCCTGTCCTGTAGCAACACCATTAACAGAACAACACAGTGCACCAGAAAAAAAGATCAGGCAAATTTTTGCAAGGTCACCCTGGAAGAGAATGCAACAGCAAATCCAACAGAAGCAACTGAAGAAGACATTTTTGTCACGTTACAAGGACCACAAACAGACATATCCACGACTGCACATGCTCATCTGTTATTTTGCTGGATAGCAAATATTAATCTGTAAACTGCTTTATGCCTGAGAGGACTTCAAATTCACTCAAATACAGTACTTTTAAAGGAAGACTCTGTATTTACATTATAACACCTGCAAACCTCAGCCGACAGCTCACTGTGAGGGGGGCCAGGTGGAGATAACAGAAGCCTTACAGTGATAATCTACAACCAGTACTAACACTAGATCATATAAAGTTGCAACGATTAGTCAGTTAATCAATAAGTCGAAAAACAATTGCCAACTATTTTGATAATTGATTCATTGTTTAAGTTATTTTTCAAGCAAAAATGCCAAACTTTCCACATTTCCAGCTTCTCATTTGCTGCTTTTCTTAGTCTTATGTGATAGAAAATTCAATATATTATATTTTAGGGCTGCAACTAACGATTATTTTAAATATCGATTAATCTGACAATTATTTTCTCGATTAACCGATTCATAATTTGGTCTATAATAAAGTAAATATTCAATTTACTTCATTGTAAGACCAAGAAAAGCAGCAAATTCTCACATTTGAGAATCTGGAACCATAAAGTTTTGCCATTTTTACTTGAAAATGATTATTTGATTGTCAAAATAGTTGCTGATGAATTTTCATTCAATAGACTAATCGATTAATTGTTGTGGCTCTACGATATTTGAGAGTTTTAAAAAATGTTAACTGATATATGAGCTGATATTAATTTTTAAACACACAACATAAACAACCTGATATATCAGCCCTGTCGATTTATCAGTGTAGCTCTATTGCAATCCTGTTGAGAAACACAGATGTTTAGAGCCACAGCTACTTGTTGGTTTTACTCTCTAAAATTTGAGCCATTGGACAATCTTTTCAACTTCTAGACTATTTTAGTTTGAAACAACATTCTTTCAAAAACACCACAGGATAATGTATTTAACACACAAGTGGTTATTGATGGTGTGGTAAATGAGTAGGGAAAAACCCAACCAGTCTTCAACCTCACAGACCAGAAGGAAAGGAAGGACAGGAGTCGCCAACCCCACCCCTCGCTCTCTCTTTGTCAAATCAATGGTCGCACCGCAGCTCTCAGCTCTGGTTCTGTTTCAGGACAACACATCACTCACTGCCACAGTTGACATGGCTAGAGTGATCCGATACTCCTCTTGGCCTAAACAATGACATGAATGGTGGAGAAAACAGGAGATAAATCAGAGGCATGGTGGTGCTGGGGGTGATAGTACGTTGCTCCCAGCACCTTAGCGGAAAGAATTTTATTTCAAGGAAAACAATCGGCTTCAAGATCAGTCAGGGCGGTTTCTATCTTTATTTGTTCAGATAAAAATAATAATAAATACTTGGTATCAAACGCTGCATAAAGTTTCTGGTGATTTCTAGAATCAACTCTCTGCCTCTTACACAACTTAGTAACATTTTAGTGGTAATCCCCCATTAGTGAGCAGCCTTGTCCACCTGATACCCAGGGATTATTACTAATTAATAAAGCAGACAATGGCCTCATGTTGCCAACATCAGTCTGCACGCTCAGCTGTCCCGTCCTCAGAGCTGGACCACACCGTCACTCATGTCTAATTCATAAGACTGTGAGAACATCTTACCTCATACCGAGTCATCTCCTTCTGTGGTGCTAACAAACATGGCTACTCTAACAGATGCTGTGGAGAAAACCCAGGAAGAGAAAGAGTTAAACTGCCTGCCGCTTCACTTGTTAGTTTTATCTCTCTTTATTCTGGTTACTGTCATCTCAGCTGCTTTAAAGAAATGGTTTGACATTTTTAGAAGTACACTAATTCACTTTTTCTGTGGGGAGTTAGATGAGAAGATCGATACCACTCTCATGTCTGTGCGCTTAATATGAAGCTACAGCTAGGAGACTGTTAGCTTAGGTTAGCATATACTGGAAACAGGGTAAAACAGCTAGCCTGGCTCTGTCCAAAAGGTAAAATAAATATATGCCTACCAGCACCTTTAAAGTTCACTAATTAACACCATATATCTTATACAGATATTTGTGTAATCCGCAAAGTCACTGAGCCTGGCCAAGAAATACTCGGGCACACAACTCCATTAAAATAACAAATAGTGATTTTTGGTGTTTGTACTGATTAAACAAAGAAGATATAACATGTTAATTAATTAGTTTTAGATGTGCTGGTAAGTTTGGACAGAGCTAGGCTACCTGTCCAGTCTATGCAAAGTTAGCTAACCGTCACTGGTATCAATCTTCTCATCTAACTTTCTGCAACAAAGCGAATGAGTGTATTTCCTAAAATGTCAAATCGTTCCTTAAACTGAACACCAACGTGGAGACAGCCTGCACTTTTCCTGTCTGCACTGTAGTAAAACAGACATTTGAGCATTGTGTTAATGTGCTCAGGCTTCAGGTACATTAATCCTGCCTCTCTAAAGAAATCAGCTCTGTGACAGTGATTGATTTGTGGCATTTCACATTCATTTAATGATTCTTCAAACCACATGAGGGGACAACAACCAGCCAACAAGGCTGTAACTGACATCCTTTGCCTAACATGATCTACAGAGGAGGAAACACACCTATAGAGGTAACACTATACAGCGAAGCCCTGAGGGAGAGAAAAAAACTCTTGTGTTAGACAGTTTCCAGATTCCACACATCCACCTGCTGCCATGAATGAACACAGACAGATTGTGGGGCTTCATCTAAAAGGTCCACCTGTTGTTGACCCGGAGGCATTCCTGCGCCTATAAGTCTTCATTAGTGACAGGAAATACCCCACCCACTGTCATTAGTCTTTGATAGGTAACACAGCCCAGAGCAACAGAGGTCAAACTTAACATGAATACATAAATGGTCTTCTAGAGCAGTGGGGTTCGGACCTCTCCCAAGAGAAATCTGAGGTAGAGGTTCCGACGGGTCCACTTGGGTCCTAGTAAGTGAGACCCCACGGGCCAGGACCCAAGTTGGGCCAGGTCAAAGTTGTATTCAGACTAATTGGGTCTGAGATCTGGGTAGGGCCCCTTTCTATTGCAGTGGGTCTTGGGTCTTGGTCTGCGTGTCAGTTATGACTACAGCTAACAATTATTTTCATTATTGACTTATCTACTGATTATTTTCTTGAGTAATCAATTAATCATTTGGTCATAAAAGTCTCAACAAATTGTGATGGTGACGTTTTACAAAACCCAATTTTTAGAAAATTAGTTATTGCACGTTGATTTCAGGTAGGCCTGTCCTGGATCAGGTATCAAAATTTTGGAAGACCTGTAATCTGAGGGGCTGTGCCATGATAAACAGGATAAGAGAGAAGAGAAACATTTTCTGCTTCACACTTTTTTTTTTCCACTCTGAATGAACTGGTCACAACCCTTACACAAACTTTATGCAACATCGCAAGTAGGTATTGCTTCTTTTTTAAGGGGTCACAAGTGAAAATGTTAGGGAACCACTGTTCTTCACGATGCGGCCAAATGAACTACAGAGAGAAGAGAAATCCAGAAGTTTCTTTTATGCATTTTGGGAAACATACAGACAGGTAAAACCTGAATAATGCTTCAGTACAGGGCACGAGGGGTCACTCAGTGGGTTGTTGAGTATGATGTGAATTACATGCTATGGCTTTTACAGTCACCAAATGAGGGAAACTTTTTTAGAAGAATTGTGTTTATCCCTCCAGTAGAGGTCTAGAGACTTGGAGAGCCTATGCCAAGGAACACTGAAGCTGTTTTGGTGGCATGTGGTGGCCCAACACTAAGACACTTTATGTTGGTTTTTACTTTCATTTGTCACCCATCTTTAGTTTTAATAATAGACCAGAAGTGATGCACACAGACGTCTGGCTGCATGCAGGATTTTTTTTCTTTTCTTGTTCTATAACAAACCCATCTGCAAAACTGAAAAGGATTTCAACCGGAGGTAACTGTCAACAAGCCTCCAGGGAGCCACCAATCCAAAACAAATAAAATCCGCTCTCACTCACAAATGTGTAATGCTGAAGGTCAAGGCGCCACCGCCTGCTATAATAATCCCCTGTTGCTAACTTCCAGTTCAATTTCCTGAGGGTCAGTGAACACCCTGCAGAGCCGAGGTCTTTCACTCACACCGTAGGGGCAAAGAGGTGCGTTCACAAGGAATCTGGCCAGTCCTACTCCATCATTACCATAGGAACGCTCGTTAGCAGAGAGAAGTTGTGCGTAGGGCTCAGTGGGATGTCGCTGTCAGACCTGTTTGTTTTTGATCCCTCTGACCACCTTGATCTCTGCTTGTCTAAACGGTGGTGAGGGGGCAGCCAGTGACGGGTTTTAGTGGCACTAAGACTTTTATTTTACTCACCGTGACTGCAACACAAGAATCTGCAATCTAGGGCTGCAACTAACGATCACTCCGACTAATCTAATGATCATTTTTCTTGTCTTATCATTTAATTAATCGTTAAATCTACACAATGTCAAGAAATAGTGAAGATTGCCCATCACATGTGACATTCAGACTGTTTTGTCCGACCAACAGTCCAAACCCCAAAGATATTCAATTTACAATTATGTAAAACAAGAAAAATGCCTCTTGTATGTATGTGTAGTCTGTCCTCTTTCCAGGCACAGAACTGTATGTACAACATCTATTTCCTGTTTGTCTGTCCTGGAAGAGGGATCAAATTGTTTCTTATCCAAATCAAGGGCATATGGATAGAGTAGGATAGGTATTGAATGTTGTACAGATGGTAAAGCTCTCTGAGGAAGAAAAATAGACGTGACTTTACTTTACGAAACCTCACATTTGAGAAGCTGGAACCAGCGAATGTTTGGCATTCGCTCTAGGGATGGCAATGACAGACTGTCAGTCTGTCATGAATCCAAATAACTTTGGTGGTCCCCTGACTTTTCCTCTCAGGCCAGGATTACGGTCCACATTCGTAGTTCAGACTGAAATATCTCAACAACTACTGGATGCCATGAAATTTGCTACATATATTTGTGGTCCCCAGAGGATAAACTGTAGTTTGATCCCCCAACCTTTCATCTATCACCATCATCAGGTCAATATTTCATTTTCTCCAATACTTTGGTTTATGACCAAATACCTGCAAAACTCAGGACCATCCCATCAGCCTCAGCTGCACTTTGTGTTTAATGTTAATTAGCAAATGTTAGCATGCTAACTTGCTAAACTAAGATGGTGAACATGGTATAACTATATTATACCAGCTGAACATCAACATGCTAGCATTATCATTATGAGCATGCTAATGTTACCATTTAGCTTGAACTACAGCCTCACAGAGCAGCTAGCATGCTGTAGACTCTTAGTCGTGTTGCTTGATAAATTAGTTGAACAATTATCAGAATTGCTGCTCTGTCGATTGACCGACTAATGAAGCTTTTAGCACAAGTTCAAGCAGGAAACAATCGTTCTAATTTTGTCATCAAACTGGGCCTTCACCTCTTGGGATTTGTTTGTGGGCTTTCCTGTCAACCAATGATAACACTGGCTGAGAGATATTAAAACTTCCTTTTTGTCTCTCTCCTGTCATCGGAGTCCATACTGCTTCACCCCTCCACCAGCCCACAACCATGAATGTCAAGGCCCCGTTTATGGCTCCCAAGGGGGAACTCTGCATGGCTGCTATTTAAAGGGTTTTACACAGATAAATTAATTGAATTAATAACTGCACATAACTGTACAAGAATTATAAACAACTGTCTGTGTTTTACCACTTGGATTGCATGTTTCTGTATCGTGCAGCAGCTCAGTATGATTTCTAGGACTCCCTGAAAGAAAAGGGCTTCGTGTTCACTTGGGAACTCTTTTCACTGCGCTGGCTTATCTCTCTGATTTCCATGTCTTGTTGACAATGGAGAGGACACACAATAGACTGAGTTGAGCATATTCTCAGCAACAACACACACCCACATGCACAGACACACACTGCCCTGGCTACTACTGCCCAGAGACTGAAGACAAAAGGACCGTGTTGCCAAAAATTCTCTTTTCACACACGGAGGATATGAAATGACACCTTTTAGGTGCGTGTAGCAAACAGAGACAAACGTTTACAGTACAGCGGTTCTTGGCAAGAGCAGAGGGCCTGCAGTTCATCATTCAGATAGTAGCAGAAAGTGACAGACTGCAGCAGGATCACTAATGTATTCAAGCCATATAAATCTGGTCTGTTACATAAATCACATTAAGCCTCCAGCCTCATCCTCAAACAAAATGTACCTTAGATAAAGTGTATGTCACTTCTATGTAAAAATCTCTTTAACGCCTTCATATAAATTGCTCTTCTCACAGTTTGTGTTATCCAGACAAAATGTGCTTCAGTTACAAACTAAATATAAAATCTGATGAACTTCAGGCCATTTATCACCTCATGCCACTGGTTGTGTAATGCACCACAATACCCGAACAAGCAGAAAAAGTAGTCTAATTGGGAAACATTGTGGACAAGGAGCCTATTATTCAGGAAATCCTGGATTTATCAAATATTTTCAAAGATTGAGCGCTTGGTACTGTTATGTCTGTATTTTCTGAGTGAACCCTGGCAGAACCTGACAGAGTGAATTATTCATGTCCCCATGAATAAAGTAACCCCTCTTCCAACCCAACTGCTGATGTCCTGAGCGGACAGCCACTCAATGGTGCTGACCCAGAGGCAAGTCACCTGTGAAGATTTATGGCTTAGTGAAATATTTATATCGCAGAAGCAACATGTTCTTGAAGGGCAAAAGAAATATAACTTATGGATCTTATCTCTAGAAAACTGACAGGTTTTATACTTTGACAAGGTTTCTGCAGGGTTCACCAAGTTAAATTAAATACATTTTAGGACCTTTCTAACACCACATAGAATACAATTTAATACCTGTTTCATGACCATTGCGGCCAAAGTATGAAGAGGTGGTAACGCCTAGAATTATTTACCAAGTGTATGAATTTATTGATATTTACATCACTTTTGTCAGTACTTCCCAGCAGTATAATTCCTAATATCATTAATTAATCATTAAACATGACCTGGACCTGGACCTAGAAGAGCAACAGAAAATGGATGGATGTATTAATCAATTAAAAAAATAACTAATTCATTTAAGGACCACATATACATTTATAAAGGTCAGAGCTCTGGAACAACAGCTCTGGGGATTTTCCAGCCAGATGTTTTTGCTAAAATCACATACAAAAACATTTTATAACTAACATTACCACAGGCAAGAACACATATTGTAAATGAATGTTTTTAATACCTTCAAAGGCCATTTTTTTGTTGAGTAAATTGAAATCAATGCTTTTTAAGACTGCAGATACCCCGTATGTGGATGTTTCACACAAAACAATTAGCTCTTAATTTGCTCTTGCTTAATTAGCTCATGTGATAATCACATTTGAAGGATCAATGAGTTAAAACACTGAATACTTTCAGCCTTAGTCCCTTGACAAAAAGCGATCAAGATTTGGACTCCGGATGAGCAAACACATCAATGAACATGTCAGTACTCTGGCCACCAGCTGTCGAATCAGATAATCCTCATCACAGAAGTCTCCTTTATTTCCTCTGCTGTTCAAAGGTTGTCAGAGTTCATGGGACTGCTCCTCCCAGGCTTTTTGTTTTCTCAACCATCCCTAATTTAATCCATGCTAAAAGCCAGAAGCCATAATTTAGGACCAGAGAGGGAACTCTGACTAAAACAGCACTGTATGTGACATGTAACTTCAAAATAATGTTGCAGAATGAATTAGGTTACATCTAGAATTCAGGCTGACCAATTTGCTGCACGTACAGGCCAACTACCTCCAAAACAAACAGCCATGTGTGATACAGTAGGCTTTGCATGGAGGATTAACGTTGCTCGAACAAAACAGTTCCTTCGCTCTCAAATCTGCAAAATCAGTTTTAAGAAGATTATTACATGATGTTATTTGTCTAGAGTGAGGAATGAATTCCTAATGAGGCCAAGGTACAGTTCATGCCACCTCAGGCCATGCGAAACTAAACCTGCAATACTGACAAACATGGATCTTTCCATCACATATGAATCTGCTAAAAGTCAGCTGAGGATGCTCTTTGTCTTGCTTGTCTCCAGGAGGTTAATATTCTAATTTTACCGACTCCACATCTAATAATGCAAGAAAATAGGAAAAATGTTCCTTAAAAAGTGAGAAGTCTCCTGCAAACAACATCTTTTTAAGTCTGCAGTGCACTACCCTCTTAAATTGATAAAAAAAAAATAAAACATTGAAGTCCTGCTTGATCTTCAGAATGGCAATTATATCCACCTAAAAACTGTCCCTGATGTTCCTCTGCCTAGATGCAAAATTGGCCCACAATTCACAAGCGTTACTATAAATACACCGCAATCTCCCTTCTATCTCTCTCTGCATCAACGGCCCATTCAGTGTGAGAGGAAAGCTGTCAGCTGGAGGTGACAGTAATGTCTTTTTAATTCATAAAGTTTTAGAAGCAGCTCCAATATTAACCTCCCAAGCCCAATTATCTAGTTTTTTCTGTAATTGAGCGAGGATCCATGTGTCACATTTTCACTCCATGAAGTGATTAAAATAAGTTACTCAGTAGGTGTTTTTTATTGTTAATGATAATTTGATAACAATGAATATTTTCAAATCAAGTTGGGAGAAACTGTAACAGCAACTTCGCTCTCTAAATAAACAGCTAATCTACAGGAAAGTGTCTGTGGTTAGCTTGTGCCATGCGTGTGAGTGAACGTGAGACACAAGTTCTTATGACAGCAATGTGGGTTTCTGGGTTATGTCGTACAGTCCGAAAGTACAAAACACTTAGTAGGTTATTTGGGGCACTTAAAAGTTCTGATTACTGATCACGTCAAATAATTATGGCATTGTGTTCTGCTGCTACACTTTGAGTCCTGTTTAATGAGTCATTAAAAGGAGTTGCATGCAGCCGTGTCATCTGAGTGAGCTTCTTGTCCTAGAAATGATGGTGCTATCCATTTAAAAAAAAAGTAATATGTATGATGTGTGCTAAAACTGGCATGCAACTCATATTCTTTTGCAGAGAATATGCCTTTAACACCCAGTGTTGGAGGTAGATTGATGGCGCTACAGTAGAGAATAATGGAGAAGCACCATCATTTTATTCTTTTAAAGGAGAGGTTCATATTTTTTTTTTAAGTTTAGCTGACGTTAATTGAGGTTTCAGCCATCCGAGTTAGACAAATCAAGCTGATATCCTGCAAAGTTACAGTCTTTTTAGTATAAAATTCCCTCTTTTTGTTTCTATCCCTCCATTGCAGCTAAACAGGGAAACATAAAGACTGTAACTTTGGAAGACGCCCACTTGATCTGTCTAATATTATATATACACCCTCATATAAGCTTCAGCTAAACTTTCAAATACATTTTTGCACAGAGCGAAGACTGTGGATTTTGTCCCCCATCATTTCCACTTAAAGCGCATTAGACAGGAATCTCTTAATGGCCAGAATGAACAGGAGGAGTCATTACAGCAAGAAAAACCTGTTCCAATGTTCACTGTTTAAAGACAGACTTGAAAAACTGTGAACCTATCCTTTAAAGTGAGACTGAAGGTAGTGTCACAGTAGCATAAGCAGAGAAGAGTCTAAAAGATAGTGACTTATCTAAAGTTTGCTTATATTAGCTAACATTAGCCTACATAAGCTGCCAGTTAGACCAAGTAAGGCTGCAATGGCAAACTGAATTGAGAAAGTGTATGTTTTATTGATTATGAATTAAACTTTTCATTTGTAAGAGCAAGACTGTGTTATTTTATCTCTAAAAGTAACATATTGCTTTAAGGAAAGCTGTGAATTTGTTCCTCTACGCGGCCTCTTCTTTATTTACTTTACCAACAGCCACAGTTAATGAAAGAACCTCCTCTATAATCATTAATGCATTGATCTCAAACAGATCTATCTTGAAAATCTATACAAAAAAAATCCTCTTTTTTCATTATCTTTGTTGCACAGAGGAGCTGTGTGATAGCCTGCAGACTGCTGAGGCAGAAATTATGTCTAACTAGGCATTTCTTATAAGAAGACTGTACAAGTGCATCATTACTTTCTGTATGAGGAAATTATTAATGATATGGGACATATTGGAATTAAAAGCTGAAGATTGCCAAAGCACAAGGATTGCCAACACTGTCACAAATCACATTATAGCTTACATCAGCAGTAGCAGCGTATCATGTTCTTCTGTGCTGAAGAACTGCCTGGAGAACAATCTAATGGAGATGCATATTCACAAAAGTGTCTTGTAACTGCCGTCCCTTCACTGTGCCTCCTGCTGTAACACAAACTAACACCTGCAGAGTCAGAGAACGAAGGATTTCGTAAAGACTGTGTGCAGATACAGGAGCCCCCAACACAACATATCCCCCAAGCTTAGCATAAATCTGGTAATAACAGCCTGTGTCTGAAACGAGGTTTTCAGATTTGAAAGATTAAAGCTGCCAGTTTGCAGAGCACGCGAGCCTGCCCTGTCAATGACTGTTTAAACAGGCTTCAGACGGGTTCAGCTAAGACTAATATGAATGACTATCTCACCTGTAAGACAGGTCATGTCACGCCTGTCAGCTAACCTGTAACTGAGCAGGGAATTCATCTAATCATATAACCAGCGGTAAAACCTTTCTAAATCTGATTCGAACAAATGAGGAATCTGTGCTCAGCTGACCAAGCAGAAAAAGGCTTTGAACGCCTCACTCATTAAAGTTTTGTTGGTCTGCAGCTCATTTAGAACCATATGAAATAGGACTGATACTATCCCACACAATACAAAAATAAACCTTCACTATAATGACACCTGAACCTCAAAGCGGATTAGCTGATTGACAGATAACTGACAACAATTTTGATATAACTGATTCATAGTTTTAGCTATTTATAAAGGCAAAATGTCAAACATTTGCTGGTTCCAGCTTCTCAAATCTTTTCTGCTTTTCTCTTTTTTACATCGTTATAAACTGAATATATTTGTGTTTTGGGCTGTTTGTCAAACAAAACAAGCAATCTGAAGATGTCATCTTGAGCTCTGGCACATTGTGAACGGCACTGACTGACTATTTTCTTACATTTTATAGACTAAACCACTTGAATAAAAAGCAAAAGAAAACACTGTCTCGCTTACTGCTGGCAAATTTAACAACTTTCATCAGACTGAAATGTCGTCAATAAAATAAGCGAGACACCTGTCACACATTCAGATGTGCAGAGATGTTTTAAGTTATTTGATAGACTAAACAATCAATCCATTAATCAAAAGAAATTATATGCAGGTTAACTGATAATGAAATAATCATTAGTTGCAGCCCTAAAAAGAAATTAGGGTTGGGCATGATGATATATAACATGAGACAGCATGAATTTGTCAGTCATATTGCAATACCATGGAATCTAAAGTCAGTCTCAGTTGCCAAATACTGAGAGGTGTTTCTAATCATTTATATCAATGAGGGCAGGCTAAATATTAAACCCCTGTCAATAATGCAACACAAACTACATCCTCCAAAATGATCATAAAGTTGGATCAACCCCTCTCTACAACAGTTTAAACAAAGACTGAACATTATAACCTTCATGAAGGAAGGATTTATTGCAGGACTGCATTTGTTTTAGCTGTGTGAACCTAATAAACTGGCAACAGTGTGTATATCTTTAAAGCTGCTCTGATAAACCGACGCATACGCCGCATGCCCAGCACCAAACGACAGACAAAATGAGCAACAAGCTCGTGATAACAGTGAAGCATTTTAGCTGCTAAAGAGCCAGATCAGGAGTTTGGTGGAGACCAAAACAGAGCTAAAAGGAGAGTGAAGAATGGACTTATACACATCAGGTGGACACAAAGATGTTGCTCTGTGTTTGCTGAACTTTTCTATCTATCTATCTATCTATCTATCTATCTATCTATCTATCTATCTATCTATATATATATATATATATATATATATATATATATTGATATCACAATATAAAAATGACATATACCGTCAGAGGATTTTATCCATATGACCCACTTCTATTCAATAGGAATGATACTATCCCACACAATGATGCAGCAGCTTCAAAAGCACTCCAGAGAGCATTTTCCAGAAGTATATTACACTTCAGATCACAAAACAAGCACTGAATCTCCTAATAAAAAATACAGAGGCGTTACACACCCAGAGAAAAAGTAAACCAGGTGAAACAAAACCCCCTCAGGCGAGGTAATGACAAGAAGAAGGGATGAGATGAGACAGAGTACACGATCTGCGGTGCTACGGATCAAAAGCAGAGCTTTGAATCTTCTTCTGTTTGTTCTTTTGTTAACAGGTGATCAGTGTCGGGCCTGCAGCAGACCACTGCGTCTGTATCACCTCTGGCTCTGCTCTCCAATTGTTGCTTCAGCAATCTGAGCCTGGTGCCAAGATAAGCTGTAGGCAAATCTCGCTGTACCTCTTGGCTTTCACAGTCTTGTGCAGCATTAAAACCAACGTCTGCCGCGGAAGCTTACAGATTAATCACCGCATTTTGAGCACAATAACCCACGTACTGTATGATTTAGTAAAAATTCGGTTTAACAACAGGCTTAAACCAACAGATCCTGAGTGTGGCGCAGGTTATTATGACATACAAAGGTGACAAATAAAGCAGGTGCTCAGGTCACCATAGAGACAACAGCAGGGAAACATGGAGGGAATGCAAACATGTTTACATGGCGGAGGGGAAAAGTGTTTGCCCAAGGGCCCAGAGACACAGCAGGCTTCATTAGAATACACTTTAATACCTGCGAAACACTACTTACAGGCAGCCATATACACGGATCACATTACAGACTCTCGCACAACACAACACAGGAGCCATTAAGCAATGTTCATAAATCCCCAAAACACTATTTATCGAGATAACATCTGAGGAAGGAATATTTGTGTTTTTATTTTAGCGCTGAATCCTTGAAAATGTGAGCAAGTTTCTCAAGTTTTATTCTGGGCTGTTGTTTCTTTATTAGACACTTTACAGCTGAGAGATTCGGGTGCTAACAGGGGTGGGAGTTTGGGGCGTGACTTAAGAGAAAGGCATGCAACTAAGGACGCTTTAATTTTCTTCCTCTCTGCTTTCTTCTTTTGTAATGTTTTTTATTTTTTAACCGTTTTTCACTGCAGACTGAAATTGAATTTATAAGACAAGGACAGATTTCCAGGCAATAAAGACCCCTCGAGTTGACCCAAGTTGGCAACAACTATTCAGCCCCTGCTTGCTCCCACAGAAATAAATCAAGCCCCCCAACATCTTCCTCCTCGGGGTGACGTCAGAGAACTGAGTTTTCCATGTTACTCTCGGCTTCCACAGCAACTGGGGGTGACACCGCCCTCCCCCATGACCTGACCCGGGGAGAAACTTTTTTTTTCCATGGGGGTATTGTTCCCAACACTTGAATGGATTGCCCTCTAATTCATCTCAGCATGTATAATAGTGTACAAAAGCCAAGGAAGCCGGGGTTTGAGGTGCAGAACAAAACCAACTAAGTTCTGTTAGTGAATCCACAACAACCATTAAACACTGCCTCTTACTCCAGTAATCACTTTAACATAAAATGAAAATGAACATCAGATATAAAGGGCTGTGTTTTAACATTTTGTGGTAGCAACCAAAAACAAAAAAACTGTAAACTCCTGAAAATTGGCATCTAATGTCTGGTCAGATCTGTAGTTTTGTTTAGTTGTTATTTGGTCAGATAGTTGCTGAAAGTTTTGCCAATTTTTTGCCAGTTTTATTTAGGCAAAGTTCTTGTTTGGCTGGCTGTGAATAGACATTTTACATTTGAGAACTTTGGCCACTTTTGTTAAATAAAACAAGGATTTTGTCGGAAAACATGTTTATATTAAGTATCGGGAAAAGTATTAGATTGTTATCAAACACTGAAACATATAATAATGGCAATAATGTCAAAAACTTTCAAACTATATCCTGCCCAAAAACAATATTTACAGATCATGCAAGTAAACTACCAATTAAGCAAAACTTATAGGCTTCAGTCATTTGCAAAAAGAGACTCTTAATTGAAAGTGACAACTAGAAATATTCAGCTATGTATATGAAACAGAGTTTTACTCCAAAATGAAATAACTCTAACTCTAACTACTATATAACAACAGTGTCTATAAAAACTATTCCCGTGTTGACATTAAAGGGTCTTTTTCTGATGATCACTGGCAAAAAAAGCCACATTAAATGTTTGATTCAATGTTGTAAAACAACAAAACATGAAAACTTCCAAGAGGAGTTAATACTTTTCATAGGTGCTGTACGTCTACTACTCTTTCTACATTACAATGTGGTAGCTTGAATGAAAAAGAAAATATATATAATATCTATTTTACACCTTTGGATACAAAATTCTTCATTTGTTGTGTTACAAGTTACATTTTGAGCTCTCTAGTAGCAATATTAAATGGATATAATCAAGTTCTTGAATCAAATCTTTAAATACTGAGAACAAGCTAACGTTTCCTTGGTGTTTACATTGCCAGCATACAGTAGTGCAACAGACTCAGGCCTCAAACTACACTAAATCTTCATAATGATGTAATTTTGGACCTAAACTGCACTGCAGGACACCTTCTGTTGTCACCTTAATGGCTCAAAGAGAGAACAGCAGGAGGAAGGTTAAATGCTCCCTGCTTTGCTAACATGGACATGCAGACTCCGCTCTCACGGTACAATGACTTTTCACAGCAGAGTTACAGCAGCTCGCTATGTCACATCCACACACACAGCATGATGCGGCGGTACCGTCCTGCTTGACTTACCGGAGGGATGAGAGGGCTCGTCGGGACACGTACTGCGCTCCGACGCCGTTGGAGTTAGTGCCAGATACTTTTCAGAGGAGAAAATCTGCGTTGTGTTTCAGGTTATCAGCCGGTCAGGTGAGCTGCTGGTGTCCTGGCCGAGGTGCAGCACAAACAGTGCAGAGACACACAGCAGCAGCAGCAGCAGACGGCGGTGTTGTGAGCTTCCTCGTACGTGATTGGGCCAGGTGGAACAGGCGCGTTTACGTGTTCCCCGGCGCGCGCGCCACACGCAGCTTGTGAGCACTGGTGCAATCACAAGGCTGCAAGCAGTCCTGTAGGCTCAGGTGGGTTAATGTAACTAGGTACATTTAATCAGGTACTGCAATTTAGTACAAATTTGTGGTACTTGTTTTTTGCTCGAGTATTTTTATTTTATACAACTTTACTCTACATTTCTGAGGGAAATATTGTGCTTTTTACTCCACTACATTGATCTGACAGTAGTTACAACAATAAAATGCAGCTTGCATAATCATGCATCTGTAATATTAATCCAATAATGTAATATATATAATAGTATAACACTGTGAATGGGGCCATTTTGCATAATGCATACTTCATTCATTAGCACAATTAGGTCTGCAGTATTTGAAAAAAGCAAAAAAGACAAACTTCAAATGGACGAGATGTGTTTTCCTCCAGTTACATTACAGTTCCTCACTGATTTGAAAATGTTTGATCTTCCCTCCAGTTTTTTGCACAAATCACAGAGCTACAAAATAATTTCAAAATATAATTCAAAAGTGGAAAGTTTAATTGTTACTAAATGAAATGCATTTAGTAATAAAGAGGTGGTTCCTTCTTTGTGAAAGTTTTAACTACAGTAGCATTATAATTTCTCTTAAGTGCATTTTAAAATTACCTTAGGGTACTTTTTTCAGTTTTAATTCTTTTAAAATAGTTTTGTGTATGGGAGCCACTTTGATACTGCAGTGATGAACTGAGCTACATACGTTTGACTTGACATCTTAGAGCTGCAGTTTTCCATTCGTTTCCACTGAAAAACATTCACCTGTTGCTGTAAGTATGATTAAAGCAAATCCAATCGCTTAGCGTGGTGTTCTGAAGAGCCACGGAGATAAAACGCATCACCTAGGATGTGATCAACATCCTTAAGGCTTTTCTGAGGATTAACCAGATCCTGGCAAATGTAGGCTGTACCTGTGGGTGTGGTGGGTTTGTGATTATGAAAACCTGAAGGGGAATCTAAAAGCACCTGGACTTGAGTAAACATAAGTTAAATTGAATCCATATGTCAACAGCATATAAAACACTGCTGTCTATCTGGAAAGGAACAAGATGAATGCAGAACAGGTTTACTTGAAATATAATTGTAAATTCTCATAGGGCATGTCAGAAGCTTTTCTTGCCCCCTCTGTGATTTTGTCTGCATCTTCTTTTGCTGTAGCCCTCTGTTAGACAAATGTACAATAAGGCTTCACTTTGCTTGGCTGCAACTACAAACCCTCTACAAAAAAAATAAAAAACCTCTGGAGACACTTAGAGAAAAGAAACGTTTATTTTCCCAAAGAGGTTACACAACATTCTGAATCCTTTCTTTACTCAACATTTGTTAATGTTTCATTATTACGAGGGTAGAGATCCACTAGCACTTAGTAGTACTAGCCCATCATTCTGTAGGTCTTCAGGAAAACAAAACAAAAACAAAGCCAAATGGCAGCATTGGTCATAGAACTACATACTCAAGGTAAAATAGAGAAGATTACAAATATATATCCATCTATTTCAGGGAAACAATAGATTGTTGTACAAGATTCACACTCTCAAACTGCTATGGTGAGCCATAGGAAAAGTACAAATCAACAAGGTGAGGACATTACAGCTGGTTATCAATACCAGTGCACAATATGTCCTCTTTGAAAAATATACTTTTATATAGCCCAATGAAAGGAACTGTTAGCAGCTCAGGCAAAGGATGCTGGTCTTATTTTACAAAAGACAAAAAGTTCCTCAAGTTAATCGCATTTTGGTTTTCACCTTACACATCATACAGTTTTTTGTAATTAGTTTCAAATGCATAAATGTGCACATGTGCAATATGGATAAATATCTGACAACAGGAAGTCTTAAAATACATTTAGACTTTCTGGAGTTACTGGAGTATTTTTACAGTTATCATTTTGTGTTGTGTGGAGTGTTTTAACGTGTAACGTTGTACAGTCCTCTGAGAGTGTGTGCATGTGCATGTGTGTGTGTTTGGTCCGTTCTCTTCCTTCAAGAGTTGGTCCCGAAAACTGGTAGTGAGAGCGCCTGTTTTCAATAACAAGACCAGATATCAAAGCTCGGAGGGGAAGAGAAGAACTAATTCAAGAAATCAAGGCACATTTAGTCACATAAGGCTGGTCCTTCATCATTTTCTCTGGAATGTAAGAGAATCAACACTTTTACCCATTCAGTCATATGCCATGAATGTAGACAAAATAGGGAAATGCTAAAAAAAAACAAAAAACAAAAACAAAAAAACACAGAGGGTAATATTGATTAAAAGTATGTCAACATAATCATATCACAACATGCAGGATTTGTTGTGAACAGCCATCAATATGACTTTTAAATATCAATTTAAAAGGAAACGTTTAACATTTTGGGAAATACTCTCATTTGAGCAACACTACTCATGTCTGTACGGTAAATATCCAGCTACAGCCTGCAGCTGGTTAGCTTAGCTTAGCATAAAGACTGGAATCAGGTGGAAATAGCTAGCCTGGCTCTGTCCTGAGGCACATAACCTCCTGTAAAAACCACAACTTGATTTTTTACACTTTGGTTTTTGTATGAGTGAGGTTCAGAGGTGCTGGTAGGCAGAATATTATTGGACAAAGCCAGGCTAGCTGTTTCCCCGTTTCCAGTCTTTAAGCTAAGCTAAGCTCAGCAGCTGCTGGTTGTATCCTTATATTGAACAGATACATGAGAGTGGTGTTGATCTTCTCACCTAACTCCCAGGAAGAAAGCAAATAAGCACATTTCCCAGAATGTCCCCAGAATCTTCCTGATTACACTTTCATAAAGCATTCATCCCCATCTCAGTCAGCTGATGAGAGTAATGTAAATAATGTCATTTTGATCCCGTAGCTGCCCTTACAGGGCTAACATGTCCACCGTGCTGCGATACAACATTCATATGCTGGAATACAAAAGGCCATTTACAGTTTCCAAATGTGTTTACTGCAGCAACTCCTGTTCAACAGATTTGTCAAACAGTATAAAAGTGCGTTTCCTAGGATTTGAAGTAACTGCAAGATGAAAAAGGTGATTTAACATCAAGAGTAAAACGGATTGTAGGAGTTTTTTTTCTTTTCATTTTCTGTATTGAGTTAAAAGATTTACAATTGTGAAAGTTTGAAAGGCAGTGACAGTAGAGTTGAAGGGAGAAGGGGGGTTCCTGTAGTTTTTGTAGAATTTGACATTTCCTGTCAAACTGAGCCACTATGGCTTCAAAAGGAGTGATTAGTGCTCTTCCAGCCAAGACGGACTGTCCCCACCTGGCATTTTCAACTTGATGTGGAACTGCTTGAGTGTCTGTTCCAGCTGCTGTTGGTTTCCAGCGTAGTACGCAGCTATGGCGTTGTGGAACAGGATGAGCTGGTTATGCAATACCTTCACCTGTTTGGGAGCAGGAAAAGGAAATAAAGAGATGATGAGCACACTTGAACAGTAAGGCAATATGTTGGTCGCAGGTATGTAGAGCAGAACTAGCCGACCTTGTTCTCTTCCAGAAACTTCAGCTTGACGGAGACGTCGTTTCGCATCCTCTCGTACTTCTCGCGGTGGATCTGGAACTGCTGCTGGGACAGCTCAATCTTGGGCATGGTGGTGGCATCACGTGGCCCCAGATTCAACTCCTCCAGATCAGTACGGTAAGCGTCATACTCAACCCTAGAAGTGTGTTATTTAAAACAGCATCAGCAGTATGTAATGTGTATACATTATAATAGGTGCAAGACTGTTAAAAATCAACACATAATCCCTGCACACCACATCCAATCTGTTAGGTTTAAGTATTAAAAGATGCCCTGTGGAGTTTCTGACCTCTAGTAGCGCTATGGAGCAATTCTTTTATGAGTGGGTCCCCGTTTTGCTTGTCTCGTGAACGCACACGAAGATGCACGTGCAAGCGGGTGATGTGATTAACAGTCCAGCCAATGATTTCACGCTATTCTTCTGATCTACATGTGGCATTAATAATCAAGATATGCAGCAATGCGCCAGAAGTGGGCGCTCTTATTGTGAAGAAACAGGAAGTTTTGTTGTTTTCGCATGAAGCGTGTCGTAAACATCATGGCCGCTACTAAAGCAGTTGTCTGATAATTTCAAACATTAACTTTTCTTCTTGTAGAAGACAACACAATCTACAAATTATTTATTTATCACAAGTAAGACTTTTGACAATGCCTTTTACATTTTTAAAAGACAAGGACAGTGGAGTTTCTGTGGAGGTCTTTTGACCTGACAAAAGGAAAACATTTTCAGCCAGGATTGAGACATTTTCTCCAAATGACTGGAGAATAATTTGGGGTTTGGCGATGGTGCGCAGGCACAATACACACATATGCATTACCTACCTGGCAAATTCATACTGTTTGATATTAAGCATGGTGTCTTCGATTGTTTTGTCCACGAGGGTGTTAACACTGGAGATGAAAAAGGTGATCGCACCCAGCAGTGTCTCGCCATTTTTGGACAAAAGCTTTTGGGTGTCAGCGTTGTAACCAAACTCCTCCTGAAGAACAGAGTTAACAAATTGTAATTATCCCGCTGAATTTTGCTTATTTGGCACGGTTATCCACAGTGACTAAAGCAACTTCGGTTGCCAGCGTCATACAGTACATTTTGCAAGTATATATACAGGAGTAGTAGTAATTATTAAAACTACATGAGTAAAACAATTAATTTTGCTGCCATCTGAACAAATTAAAACACAAAAATTAAAATCCATGGGGAGACAAATTCCTCAGAAATATTTTGAAAAATTAAATGAATATGTAGAATAGGTAAGACAATTACCCAGCAGCAATAAATCTACAGCACAACATTATAAAATACATACATATACTTCTATGATGTACAGTAATTGTACTGTATATGCACTCACTCAAATATAAAACAGAATGCACTTGGTATTTGAAACATGGAGCAATACTGTGTAGCATGATTAGAGGACTCAGAGGAAGTGGAGGAGGACCTAATCTTTAATTATGCATGACTCTTTATTGCCTTTTAAGCCATTAACTTCCTAGTTTGAAGTGTGCACTGTCTTGTGATGCTTCAATAAAAAAAAAAACTAACAATAACAATAAATGTCATTATTTTATGACTCTTTGCTAGAGCACTAAGTAAGGATGATAACATACCGCGTCCCTTTATCTTACCCAATCTGCTTAATTTCAGTCTCTCATATCTATCTATCTATCCATCCATCCATATCTATCCATCTATCCATCCATATCTATCCATCTATCTATCTATCTATGGACTCACGTGAAGTTCTGGTGACTTGAGGCTGAGGTCGGCGAAGGCGTCGCCCAGCTGCCTCTGCGTCTGCATCATCTGGGACAGCTGATTGGCCAGCGTCTGAGCCAGCTTGATTACATGCTGGTACTTTCTCTTGTTGTCGCGGAGGACTTCGATTTGAGCCTCCAGCTCCATGTCCACAGTCCTCGAGCCCCGACCCAGCTTCTCGGACAGGATCTGCCTGGTACACTGCAAGAGGACAGCAGGCTTATTAACACACACACACACACACACACACACACACACACACTGATAAGACACATGTAAAATATTAAGAATGACTGCCGGGAGTTTCTACTGTACTTAGTCAGGAGAAAAAGAGCAGAGAGACTGTAAAAGAGACAATCAGAGGGACAGAGTGGAGCCAAAATACAAAGTGTAAAGCAAGAGAAGATTTCAATCATTTGTGTATGTCAGTTTGGGGTATGATTCACTTTTCTGCCAACATCCTAATAACTGAGAGAGGATAAAGAGTGGGACTAAAGCTGAGAGAAAAAGCAGGATAGAGGAGGCACATAAAAATAAATCAAGGACAGAGAAGATTACTTTATATGTGTTGATGCTCCACTTTCTCACAAGGTCCAGTTTTTCCATGGCTGGGTTCTTTAAGTCATCTGAAAGGACCACCGCTCCACTCTGTGGCTGTGGTTTCATCACGCCTGGACAATTAAAAGTCATTCACTTAGTGGGTGATTGAGTTATTGGATTTGCAGGCTAGAGAGTTGTGGTGAAAATTAAGGAGGTACAATTCAAGTGTTATAATTATCAAACAGTGTAATGAGATTGTCATGTTAACATTCAAACTTCAACACAGACCAAATTAAGGCATTAGAGGACGCTAATGACATCTATGGTTATTCAAATCAAAATGAACATTAAAATACAGTTAGTCATGACTTACCACTTTTAAAATGTCACAGTAAAAGTGATGAAAAGTGCTTTATTGTGGTTTGGAGATAGAGGGGAATGCTGAAAGATACTGAGCCCTGAAACTGACTAAATGTAGTTAAAAGTTATCAGACAAGTCAAACATATAACTGAATACATAAATAAATGATATTGTTAGTGAAATAATTAAAACTGAGTATAAAAAGAAACAAAGCTTTAAACTTTTAGTTAAAAGCTTTGCCTCTTAATTTTCACTCTTCATCAAGAACCACAATGGAAATAAGTCATTTTGAAGATGTGTGTGATTTCATGTCTCTTTTATCACAATGTTAAACAAACTAAACTAAAAAGTCTTAAGGAAACGCTAACAAAGTTAGCTAGCTAAGTGTTTGCTTACCAGTTAAATTGGTTTAGATATTACAAGACTTCATACAGTGATACAACACTATGCAGCATATAGCTGATTAAGATGACGTTCACTGACTGCTGTAGTTTTATGAAGAAAGTTAGCTTCAGCGAGGTAGCTAACATTAGCTGAAAAGGCTAGTCGTTTAGCTACCTGAGTTTTCAGTTAACCTTAAATTTATTTTTTCAACTGACTGGTGGTAAAAGAAAAAAAAAATACTTTTTTCTCTTGAATGGATGTTAAAGGTAAAGTATAAAATGTATATTTCTTTTGACACTCCATTTTAATTATTTAACTAAAAAATGGTCTATACATCTATTGTATTCAGTTATATATTTATGACTTGTGTGGCAAACTACTAAAATTACTACATTTTGTCAGTTTCGGGGATCCAGAGAGGAAGACTATGTGAGCCAACTTTTGCAAGTAGAAAGGTTGCAAGCAGGAAAACCCCCTGAGATTAAATGTGAAAGCAGTTTTCTTTCCAAGCCAAGCAAATGCTTTAGGTATCCAGATGTTGCATTAGATCTAGAAGTCTTGAGATCTAGATCTTAGCAAAATTACACTAAGGAGTATATAAACACTTATCATTAGCCACTGCAAAGCAGGAAACTACTTGATTAGCCCAGACTTATGCAAAGGTAAAGTTGGGAGAGCCAATAAACAAGAAGGGAGAATAAGAAAG
The DNA here is from genome assembly GCA_008360985.2 of Macquaria ambigua. NCBI lineage: Eukaryota > Metazoa > Chordata > Actinopteri > Centrarchiformes > Percichthyidae > Macquaria > Macquaria ambigua. The sequence goes on from VMKM01000208.1 coordinate 175,162, forward strand.
GTTTGATTCTGAATGCAGCACAGCCTGTGGGAACAAGGAGCAGGTAAGAAACTGATGAAAACCAAGACGGGTACAATAGACTGCGGTTAATTTAGTGTGCAAATGGTGACGATTCATTATCATCTGATTCATAATCCATCGCTGCAGGTACCTTTCTCAGCCTGACTATCGCTGGAAGAGCGTGCCAGGCGGCTAGCAACAGCCGAGCTGGGAGCTACAGGTGCCACGGGAGACGTGGGCAGGCTTGCTGACCCTGGGAGATATTCAGAGTTATGATTCATTAGTATGTCACCATGCCGCCTGCACGCAAGTGTAAAGGGGAATTTCTCATCGATGTTGATTTCCTGCGTGTGTTTTTTTATTACAGTGGTTCTCTCCATGTTGCAGTAATGTGTTACTGAACAAAAGCCTACTTCAACCAGTGTAAATAACATGGAAAATAGCCATGGCAACACTGTGGTAGATGGGCTACAACAGCTCACCCCTCTATGGGGAGATTTTTATTTGCATTTGTAACAAGGCCGTGATGATGAAAAGGAAAGTAGGGTTACAGCCTGGAGAATAGACGAAACTCATTAAATTCAATTGGATGCCACCTTTACAAATTCAAATGTCTGCCTTTCAAAATTCACAGATTAAAAACCAAAAGTGGAGCACTGGGAAAAGGCTGTTTGTAAACACAGAATTCTGCAAAGCAATCAAATAATGTAACAAGCTAACAAGGCCTGATAAGTTTCTGATGAGCTGCTCCGTCACAAATCTCTGATGGGCGAGGAAGCAGTAAATAATCAAAACAAGGAGAACAACAGTACAAATGGGGAGTGAAATGTTTTACCTTTGTAAGGTCCTGATTCAATGATGCCCTCTGTTGTTGAAGCGAAGTTGCTGGAGCCGACACAGGACTCCGATAGGTTTAGGGCCCCAGGGCCACTGGGGTAAGAGTCCTATGAAAAAATTAAACAGGGATTATATAAATAGGTTGAGTGGTTCCTAGCAGACAGGCAGCAATGGCAGGGAACTTTCTGTACTTTCTCTGTGTGTGTTTGACATTTGGGGGTCACCAAAACTCGAGACCTAACCAGTTCACCTGTGTAAAAATGATCCACTCACAAAAAAGGAAAATATAGCAGCTATGTGGTGCACTGCTGATAGACCTGTATGCGTTAACATTCAAGTCAAGTCTGACACAAATGATCAATGTAAGACAGAAAACAAGTCCCTTTTATTCTATTTATCACTTCCTGCCTGAACTAATTTTTGAAGATTTAACGTTTTGCTGCATACATGCTCCCCACCACAGACTGTCAGTGTGACTGTGAGCTATTAGGGGAAAACAACAGGCCATCTGGAAGCACTGCCAGCTCACAGTCAGGTGGATGAGAAAGAGAGGGCACGCTGAGGTCTCCATCAAAGTTTTCCTTTAAATCGGTCAACAAAAATTAATCTGCAAACTATTTTGATAATCGATTGTTTACTTTATTTTCAAGCAAAAATGCCAAACATTTGTATATTTCTCAAAGTGAAGATTTTGTACTTGTCTTCGCCATATATGATAATAATCTGAATATCTGAGATTTGGAAATAAAAGAAGCAATTTGAATACATCTCCTTATACTATGGGAAATCACAAAATGCATGTTTCACTGTTTATGAGACCGATTAATTGAGGTATTAATGGTTAATCGATAATGAACATAATTGTTAGTTGCACCCCTACTATTTTGCCAAAGACCTACATTTGTTTGCACTGTTAATTTTAATCTATGAAAGACACAGACAGTAGTGTATCAACTGAAGGGCTTTAAATCTTTTGTTTGGGAAGCCAGTAGACTCACATTGTCAAAGACAATTATATAGTTTTGAGAGATGCTGTTCTCAACAAGCCCTTACCCTCTGGAATACTGTCTCAGGGCTCTGATCCAGGTCTCCATTGCTGGTCACTGGGATCTCAGCGGCTGAGCTTCTATGGGACTCCTCGGCCATTGTGTTTTCCTGTAATGAGGAGGGTGAAATGAAGCAGGTTATCCGTTAAAGCTTTCCCAAACATCAAAGAGAGAGACCTCCATTAAGAAAAGAGGACTCAGGATCCACTAGTGGGACACAATAGTTGTGGGCTGCCATCTTGTGGACACAGCCATGGTGGAAATCATTGGCCTGGGTCAAGATTCAATACAGATAATAGTTGTTATGTGGAATCATATAGTGATAACATGATTGTGTGATATCAGGAAAAACAACACTGACATATACACTGTCTAAAGCAGGACACTGATTTCACCCAAATGGTTCCACCCCAGCAAATGTTTGTAATAAATATGCCTGTATTTTGATCAATTCACCCTCTTTCAATTATTTCTTTCATTGATTTCCAGGACAGGATGCAGAGCTCAGTGAGCTTTAAGTCAGTTATGTATTACAGCATTTACCAGGACACCAGTTCTTGTGCAACAACTGACATCAATTTTCAACACTCCCCTATTTTACAACACTGTTTCTGTTTAATTACTAACAGCAGAAGGATGGGATATGTTACCAAGAGCATTGCGCCATCTTCACTCTTTACGTACATATATTCTTGGTTTGGTGGGGTATTGTAAACACAGTATCTTGCATCATGTGTGTTATGAAGGTTTATAGTGCATAATGGCTCAACCCATGAAGCAAGGCAAAAAGGGGAATCAAGCAGTTATCTCTAACATCTGCTGTTCTCCATAGCAACTCTTTGGACACACAATATCTGGTTTCTCATTGCCATGTTCATGTCAGTGTTTCCTCGCAAATTCAAGACTTTCTGTTTTACAGTGACATCACTTATTTCAGACTACATTAAAGCCTGTGTGTCATGGTTTATAACTGGTCATTTTGTGGTCCAACTCGGAAAATCCTGTGATGCAGGAACACGCATTGGAACAAAATTTTCATTGGCCTTGAATATAATCAACAATCATGTGGAAAGACCCGTTATAATCTTTATGAAAATATATCAATCATGGTCCCTCTTAAGTGTGCCTGTGGATTAAATGACACAGTGACACATTGGCTTGCTTAGCTGCACGTTTACATGTTGGCTCGTTACAAGCCACAGGGTGGAGACAACTGTTTGTGGCAACATCAGTTTTGTTAAGGCTATAATAAACTGGCTGCCCGTAGTTGCAAGCAGAATATACAGCTGTGCTATCCTTAGTACAATTTTTGTGACCTAATCACTGTGGACTTGGGGACACTAAAGCTTTGCATACAAGCTTTGTGAGGTCTAACAATGTAATGCTGGTTAATGTTGATTTGTGATACGCCTGGCAAAGGGGGTAGGTACCACTGAAAAAGATGTATTATAAATCAATAAATTGGAATTTGCATCTTTGAACAAGATCCTTCAACAATAGCAGCACCTTGACCAATGTCTAAATAATGCAAATAGATAGCAGATCACCAAGTAACAAGATCTGGATCTGACTGGTTTCACTGTGTGAGCAAAAAGAGTGAGTTTAAACTCACAGGTTTATAATCAATAACACATTTCATATCAAGGTTAGTATGTTCGGTTTGAATTTATTTAGCAAATTATATCTTTACTGACCATCAGGTACAATTCCCTCCAGTACTGGGTAAGTATATTTGATTCTAGTTCAGACTAGGACTATGAATTAAAGAATGCTAGTGCACAAACTGCACAAACATAGGGAGACATACACACAAAAAGGAAGATTTAAATGGGAGGTTTGCTCCTTCTAAAATAGTGTGTGACCATAAAAAGACAGGCAGTGCAAAGCCTGTAAGGGGATTTAGTGACCTTAGAGACAGTCTCGTTGATAGAATATTAATAAAAGATAACATACGCGAATTAATCAGACAATACAGTATAAATAACCGGATAGCTTTTTAAAAACTCATTAAGATACTAAAAAGATAGGTCATCTATTGCAATAGATCAGGAACCTGTAATTCATTGATTTCTGATATGTTCAAGCAGAAAATAACATATTAAAAAGCCCAAAGTGATGCACTTGACTGAAATGATTTCATGTTGGCATGTGTGTTGTCATGTGACAGGCACATAAATACTTAAAAGGCCATATGACGCCCGCTTGCAGGCAGGCAGGCAGCACAAACAAGGACTGCTAGGCTTGTCTGACCACCTACTGCAGATCAGACTCCTATCTGATAGACCTCTCTGACATCAGGTTTAAACAGACTGTCTGGTAGAGGAACATCTCAGATTACATGCATTTCAAAAAAAGGGTGTAAATAAATACAGATTGTAACAAAATTTGCTGACCAGCACGTTTTTTTCTTTTGTTTGATTTTTAGCTGCAGTCATAGCAGAACTACCCATGTATCTTCAATTAGGAGTCTTCTTTTATTGCAAAACCTAATGGCACCGATTCAGCTGTGGATCCAGGGGTCTCCGAGCCAAAATGACCCAGCCCGCCATCTGCAAAGATTCTGCAAGGAAGCTTATAGCTAATAGTGTCAGCCTACTGGAGCACAGAGTAGCAAAGTGGCTGCAAATTAATCAGGCACATGAAGGGGCAAGGTATGGCATGTCATCGAGCGCCGTTCCCTACACTTCAGTATCCTGGATACAAGCTAACATGACGTGGGAGGGAGGGAGGCATAACAACAATGAGCTAATTGTCCAATTAGCTGCGTCAGCTGAAGAGGAAAGAATCAGGTCTCGACTCTGAGACTATGGAAGAACGTGACACAACCACGTTGCACAATGTCGGGTTTAAGCTGCAAAAAGGATGGAAATTTTGTCTTGAAGTAAGACTTGAAAATTCTGGATCACAACTGTGCTGCATTTAGGTTTACAACAAAAAAAAAGAATTGTTTTGATTTTAAATTCTTGCGATCTGACGTGCAATACAGACACTGAGCCTGAAACAGGACGTGAATCAACAGCCTGAGGAGTCACACATTCCAGCAACACAAGAAATGTGGGACTGCCTGAGAATGTGCAGTCAGGAGTCCCAATCCGTTTCACTTACCCAGCCATGTGACTGACAGCATGTAGAATTCAAGAGCTTTATGTACACTCAGCTTACAAACAGGGAAACATTGTGAGGAAATGGTATCATTTACACATCATGTGCAGGTTCACTTACACGCAGAGTCAGTGTCCAACAAAAGAAGGCAAAAACAAGAAGTGTATACTTACTGACTTACACTTTATAATATACATATATTGCATGGTAATAAACAGCAAAGATAAATCCTTCTCAATAATCACTTTGAGATAAGCCAGCATTAATACAAAGCAGAGTGAATGAAGCCTTGATCATCCCCAAACACATAAGGCAACAAAGGCAGAGCAACACACAAGTAGAAGAAAGCTGCTAACTGCACCATCAACACAGAGCAACAGCTACACCAGCTATATAGTTCTAAAACCTCCAGCAAAGCAGAATTAAATCTGAAACACGTCTACCATCTACCGACACAAAAGGGAGAAACAAACATCACTTTACAGCTATACCTCAGGTTCAAGTTGTTGATTATATCAGATAAAGCTTCACAACAAAATTCAAACTAATGATAAATTGATTATATAGGAAAGAGACCGCCACCATCACAGCAACAAAACAGCCACATGAACAAGAACACAATGAGGAAGTGCTATAAGAGGTTGATTGTCCAAAGTGAAGGTAAATATCACCTTTGTTTCAGCGTGAGAATCTCCACTTTCCTCTGGCGTTTCAGCTGTTTCAACATGATGCTTTGTCCCGTGTCCCCCACTGCCTACAGTGTCAGACATGTGTGCAGCAGCACGGCCACTACATGTCACCTCACGCTCACTGTGAATGCCCTCAACCTCATTCTGAACAGCCATGTCACTGTTTTCTGCGTTTTCTTCTGCACTGTCAATATCAATGTCGTACAGCACTTCATCGCTGTCATCTCTTCCCCTGCTGTTGTCTACACTCTCCTGGTTTACATCCTCACTCAAACTCTCCTCTGCTTTGTCAGCCTCCTCACAATCCATCTGAGGGTCCTCGGCTGAGGTCTTCCCCGATTCAGCCTCAAGACTAACTTCAGACATACCTGAAAGCAGACAGATAGGAGGGCATGAATAGGTCTTACCAAGCTAGCTGACTGTTTGTAGTGCACTAATATAGTACAATACAGGAGTGCACTACTAACCTACTGCCAGTTTGCACCTGTATGTGAGTGTATTATGAATACATTCAAGTCACGTTGGCATGAGGTAAGCATGCATTTTTTCTGAAAGATAAATCCCTGACAATATTTGAAAAAAACCTGAAGGTTGTTTAACACATACTGCAGTTTAGAAGGTATTTCCAGACTCCTCAAAGCCTTTTCTAAGCATCTGGATGAAAAAATATGCCACCACTGCTTGATAAAAAAATCTTTTTTTTTTACTTTTTCCCCTGAGCTGCGACTCTCATTTTTAAGATGATAGCTGGAAATGACATATCTCCTTTCTCATTTTGTACAACACAAGAAAAATATAAACCTATTATTGTGAATGAAAGTCTAAATCAATGAAAATAACGTCCTACAAATCAAGCAAAGAGATAGGTCATTTCCAGCTACCACTTTAGATTGGTTCTATCGCTTTGTAAAGCCTTTTGACTTGCCTTTGTGCTTTACAAATATACTTGAACTGTATACTGTTCTGTTAGCTGCATCTGATGATCCCAAGCTTGCCATCAATAAGATATATAAAACCAAGTAAATATGAGCAGTCACTCGAAACTCTAAAGCAATCCTTGTCTTGGATACAAATGAACAGATGTGAGCTAACTGCTGGCAAGGCAATGTTAAGGTTTGCATTTCCAGGTTTCCAGCTCCCTGAAGGAAAATGTGACCCATTTATATCGTGATTATACTCGTTTAGGTACTTTTGTGACATTAAGCCAACGTTACACGGGAAACGACGTGGATGATATTATTCGTACACTTGTTAGTCAAACATCACAGCTGTTGTCACAATGTCTGCTCTTTTTCTCTCTGGAACATCACACACCGGAACTGGCTCTTACGTTTAGCAAGGTTAGGTAAATTACCTGTTGCAGCACAGTCACGTGACTAGCGAGGGCGTCCAAAAGAGATCAAATACTCTTTAATGCTAGTAACGACACATCATGTAATGTAATGTAATTGTTATATTGCATGGTTAAGGCTATGCGGACATCATGTGTTTGGAAAGCAAGCATTCAACAAACCTCTCTGTACTTTTAACTCCCAGTCAGTTAGCATACAGCTGCCCACTTACTTGAGTTAACGTGAATGTATCAGAGCCGTTGACGTGTTGTTAGCTAACGTTAACGTAGCTAAGCAGCAGATAACGCAGTTGTGAAAAACTTCAATAAACGCACTTTATGTGGTTAACGTTATCTTCCTATTTCGCCAGATATGCAACTCAACGCCATAAGAGAATGGCGACGATGAAAACTTTAGTTCACATTACCTGTCTGCGGCCGTGGCTAACTATTTAGCTGTGAACTGTTAGCCGTTGTAGTATTTCACTGAAATCCTTGGTGCCGTGCCGCACTGGATGTTTCCTTGAAAAGCGGTGCGCCTGTTGTTAATGCAAACGTTGCATAGATAGACTACCAATTTATCATCGGTGGTCCTTGACTCTCCTCAAGCACACTAGACTTGCTGTTTGAACCCCGGAAAGACTGATCCACTCTGCGGGCCCTCGACTGTCATCAGAAGCAGACCACATCATTTGCTGCCTGTGTGCTCCCCCTGCTGTTAAAATATGCAGTTTGCAGTTTGTCTCCAACGTCTAAAATAAGTTTATACTTTTAATAACTGGGTAAATATATGTAGACACATTTAGGTAAATGGCGACAATGAGCAGACTAATGTACTGGTCAAGCCTTCGTCGTTAATGTTTATCTCAGTTACAGCTACAACTTTCTCCTTGCAGCTGGCTACAATGCGATATTACTCAACAAACTCAATTTCCCATAAGCCCCGGGATGGGGTACGCACAGTTGCGTTGCAACGCTGGCTGAAGCCTGGTTGAGGCAGTCCAGCTAGAGGCCATATTGGAATCTATGAAGTCGGCTTGCACTTTGATGGAACGGAGTGTCTGTCGTTTTGGGAGTCTCTAAATCGCTATCCCGGATTTATACCCGAGTGATTGCGCCTGGCATTCCACTTGAGACCCTGCCAAGTCTGGACGGCAAGTTGTCTCGCTGTTTTTGTGGAAAAAATGAGTCCAACCGATGCTAAACGAGGGGCTAAACGCAGGAAGAACAAGCGGGGCGGTGGCAGTAGCTGCAGTGCTGTCTGCAATACCAGCGGTGGCAAGGCCGGGGTTGCCTCGGCCCTAGGCTGTGCGGGAACAGGAACACCTGCCTCTGTCGTAAGCTTTTTAACACCTGGCAGCACAGGCAGCGGGAATATAGGGTCCATCATGGGTATAAACGGAGAGGTAAGAGTGCCACACAATGTGAACCGGTGGATGTCAAAACGGGGGCGACTTGCTAGCAGCGTTATCAACGACACAAATCTGATTTGGGCCCGACACTGCTGCGAGGAAGGCAGCTAGCTAACTAACCGTTGCAACGTAGCTAGAAATTAACTGGCTTAATTACCACTAATGCTGGTTGTTATGCTTTGTGGAATACCTTGCCAGCCAGCAAGTCGTATAGTTGTGTAGATGAACTGGCCTTGTTATGTTATAACAAACTGCCGTAAACATTAGGCTACTTATGCCCTGGCCAAACGGTGTGACTGTCATCGTTAGCTTAAGTTAAGAGATCGTGGCTGAATCGACAACGATTTAGACGCCACGAAGCATTATTTTGAGCTAATACAGTCTAGGTAGGTTGAGATTACATTGGTCAAGCCAAGATTATTTGGGAGTACTATTAGGTTCAATACAGTTGGCCCACAGGCTGCGATTACACAGATAAACATTATTGCTAGCTAAGTTAATGCTAACACTGAAGAGTACTAACAACTTCAGCCCCGTCGGGCCTCGATGTGTTTTTACCAGCTGACCTTCCACTTTTCTTGCTTATAAAGGTTTGTTTGAGTTCAACTTTGTTATATTTGCCAGAAGCTAAGCTAATCCATCCAAGTATCAGTTATCCACGGTAGCTTAGTTATACACCTTAAGTTAGCACTTAAACAATAACTTACATTGACACCACAAGATGTTAGCTAGTTTCGGTTCAAAACATAGTTGGTTAGCTTTTGGGATCACAAAAATGTAGCCTACAATTGTATAGTCGTTCTGCATGGCAGTGAAATATGTCTTATCTGTTTTTTTCTGTGTATATTCAATGTGTTCTTGGAACTACAAAGGTAATCAAAGTCTTTAACTCAAGCAAATGTGTGTATGTTTATGATACATGCACTAACAGCCAGCCTCCTAACAAATAAATTACCTCCTTCCTTGGATGTTGTGACCTCTCCATCCAGACAAATCTTGCACATCATGACAATGACTTCCTCTGTTCATCATAAGAAAATAATAGACTCAGAGAAGTGACTGCATGATAAAATGTTTAAAAATCTGATAAGTTGTGGTCACAGTGTTTGTCTACTTTGAATGATATACAGTAGTTATCTAATAAGGTGACAACGCATTCATTTGCTGTAGTTTTAACACAGCTGTCTTTTCACTATAAAGTTTGTATGTAATTCATGGGCCCAAATGATCCGTCATGAATGTTAATCAGTCAGTTTTACGCAAAACCTAAACTGGATACTTCTACGGGCAAGTGGGAAAAATGCTTTATTGTAATTTGGGTGAACTGACTCTTAAATGTCCAAACATCACTTATGGACACATTATGTTTATATAGTAGTCTACCTGCCTAGCCTGGGCAGGCCTGACTGTATTGCCTAACGATTTTCTGTCTTGAATGTGCACCACACACATAGCTTGGAAACTCAGAAAATACAGATCTCTACTTCACCTTGTTAGGATTTGAAATGTGATGTTATAATTCACCTGCTCACCAAGTCAACCAGCCATAGGTCCTAAACAACATTATCAGATTCGACGACAGGCGATTCACACCATAAAACTGTAATTAATCAAGCACACAAGCGGTAAGTGGTCAGTTCTATATAAACATTGAGTTGTTTGTGTCCCTCAGGTCAAAGTGAACAACAGTGTTACACCACAGTTTACGGAAGGACCAGTTAATGCTGACTTCTCCGGAGTCCTTCAGGTAAATTTACATCAAGTGTTTCAGAAGTTCATCCAAGGCCACTGTAAGATTTTTCTTCCAAAGCCATGTCCCATTTGTCAAACATAGTTTACACATTGATGGCAGAAGTTTAGGCACATTAGAAGAGGAAGCACACTACAAGAAGGCTTCATTTGGTCTTGCCTTTACTCACTAAATTTCAAACATTCAGTGTCCGGAGTAACACAACTGTCACAAATATCATGCATATTCAATTCTTATGTGACTTGCTCCAAACACAGTTGTGTGCTCTGCAGCAGGACATCAAGAAGCTCCAACATTTGTGTTCAGACTACACATCTGGAACATGACTGCATTGTATTGTGACTGCCCGTCAATTACAACAGTGATTTCAGCCTTGGCAGCACTTCTTTTTTCACAGCAGAGTTATACTGCTGATATCTCAAATGCAGCTTTCTGTTAGCATTTAGTCGTATTTCAAGTGACTGTCATCAAAACATTTTCTTGAAGGGAAAATTTGGCCTAAGCCAAACTTTATATTGTCCTATTGCAATGATCTTGGGCAGGGAAATTAATATCTACAAACACAGAAAACCAGCTAAACAGCTGGACAAATAATGATGACATTATATACAAATTCGTTTTTTTGAATGAATGCCTTCTGCATACATTCTAATAGTAAGGAACAGTGCACATAATATCCCAGTAAAATCTCTGTAGATCTTGTTAAAAAGCCAAAATGTTCTTTCCAAATTAAATCAGTTGGATTAACATGAATATTATTGAACATGTTCAAATATGTTGTCCTGTTTAGATGTGCCGTAGTGAGTAAGCAATAGGGCCGTAACAGTGTTTTTTATGTGTATTGTTCAGAACAAGACATTTAATTCAGTGCACACTGTGACTCAAATAATCCCCGCCATGCTTGTTTAAAATATGTCATGCGGCTTTTGACCTGCGCTACCTTATGTTATTGTCACCACACCTGGTTGTTTTTGTTATGTTAAAAACACTGCTTGTGTTATGGCAATAAGAAATTACTCTAAGTGGGTCAGGCAAAACTCCATTGTTTGATTACAAAGTCTCAAACATAATACTTTCCCAAAATTGATTGTTGTAATAAATTGAAAGTAGAAATGTGTGGAACATTGTTGGGTACTGCTGTTTTTTGTGACACAATCATATTGTATTGAATCATTTCAGTTGTTACACACCATCTGACCTTTGCATTTTACCAAAATATACAGGCAAACAGTTGGGGGTGGGGGAGTGTGGGGTACTGGTGTACTGGGTTGAGTAACCAGTACACCAGTAAAATTTGGCTGAAATAGATGCAAAGCAACCTTCTTTATAAAATCCCAAAAGCCGTTTTGCTCTCTGACTAACACTGCCAATGTGGATATCATAATTGAAACTTCTGGCTGCTAATTATGTGTCTGTGCCACTCTGTGGTTCACTCACTGACAAGGCTGTGCATTAAGAAAAGGATCCGGTGTTTTTAATGGGGTGCAGTGGGGCAGTTTGGACAGTTGTTGTACCTAGAGTGCAATGGGTTACAAAGGAATAGGGTGTGACCCTGCTTAATACAGCAGATATACATTTATAGCAGACTGATTAATCTTGCAGCCAATGTGGACAAACCAAAACTTTGCTCAAAAATGAATTAACTAGAGTAAGAACTTGCACATTATTTTTAGAAAGAGGGTTTAATTTGACAGTCCATATTGATTGACATAGTTTGATCTTCATCACACTATCTAACAAATATTCAGTTTTTCTTTCCAAATAGTCTGTTATATGTTTTCTTAAACAGTAATCACACAGTAACTTAATGCAAATGCTAAATTGGCTGCATACCTTATGGTATATTTTTCTCTCTCTGCTTCCTCCTGCTAACATACTCACCACAGACCCCATTCACATTCGGCTTGAACCAGCGGGCTCCGTACACGGCCGGCGATCGCTGCCTCTTGTGCCGATGTGAGCGTAAAGACGGTGCCGTGCCTTCAGAGGCAGGGATCTCAGGCCAGAACGGTACGTCACAGCCCACCAAAACGCCCAGTGCCCTCCAGCTGCCTCTGTGGGTGTGCTCGGACTGCAGGCGCACAGTGGAGAAGGAGGACCGACACACAGCTCTGGAGCAGTCGTTGGGGGTAAGTCACCTGGGTATAAAGGGTTTTAGAGTTGTGTGGAAGGATGTTAGTGTTGAAGTTTAAAAATGGCAGGCAGAAGTTTGTGGCTGTAGTAAAAGGACTGTAAGTCCTGCGGTTCTGTGCAATATTCCACAGCTTTCTAAACCTTATCTGTCTCAGCACCGATGCCATATATCTGCAGTTTAACTCACACAGCTGTGGTCAGTCTTTGAGTGGATGGTGTAGCTCTTGTGTTCACCTCTGTCTTTGCCAGAAAAGCTAGAACAGATGGAGCAACCAGAAGCAACAGCTGTTGTTATATGGACATAGTATTATTCAATATTTTGACTTGGCTTCACTTTGAACTATAGCTAGATAACACTATCTAGATCAAAAATATGCAAATTATGTCAAGTTCTAAAACAAAAGACAATGCAGTGGATGAAATACTTCTATACTATATTCTATAAATTCATACATGAAGATTAAGTTTGTTCTTTTCAGTATGTCTCAAGTGAACTCCTAACTTTGGATTCCCTTTACCCATCAGAGCCTGACTGTAAATATCCTCTCAGACCTATGTTGTATAAATGCCATGATGTCTAGGACTAATGCCTCTTCATATAAAGAGCTTCTTTATGTTAGACGGCCTGGCTATGTGCTGAGCTTGTGTCTTTGTGAGGACCACACAACTTAAAAGTGCAAAAATCTTGTGATTCAACACAGATTTTTTTTTCCACTGGAATACAAAGTCACTTTTCTTCTTCTGGGTTTTGTTTATAAGGGTTTGGTTATTGGTTGTAATTAATAAGGCTGTTGACTATTAACAACTCTTAACTATACACTGAATTTAAAAAGGAGGGGACTCACCTTTGTTTTCTTTAATTGCAAATTGTTTTCATGTCTGGTTGATTAAGAGTGAAACATAATGAGCAGGAAAATCAGTTATTTGTAGTATAGAATGTAAGCAATAGTTTCCTATTCCACCATTCATTTTTAAGCAGAGCCTAATCATTATTGTTTCTGTGTTCTCGCTGCCATCTTACTGCGCTGTGTTTTAGCTTCATTTTGGGTCATGTCATTGATGTCATGTCTCTGAATTATGGGAAATTCCTGAACCATTACTCAACCATTAGGATGGATTAGGAAATTAAAACACCAAGTATGACTAAATCTGCATATTAGAGCAGAATTTCTAAATTAAAGTACTACCGCATAACACATCATTTGTGCTAGTACATACATATGTACAGCATGTTGGGTGCATGATTTCTTTACTGCAATGACACATGGGCTCAATGACACACTGCCCAAGGCCCTGAACAGACAGGATGCGTTTTTTGCAGTGAAAGCGTCTTTTTCCAGTTTTTTTCTATACGCAGTAAGCGGTTTGCGCTCTGCTCATGCGCCCTGGGAGCCTTGCGTTTTAGACGCCCGGAGCGCCTCGTGTTTTTGCAGGAACACTCAAAAAAACTTCAACTCGGAGCACAAAAGTACTCAAAGTCATTTGCATTTTTTCCCATTGTCCAATCGGATTAATTGAGAGGCTGGCCTTCTGTGGTGGTGAGATGTGAGGTTACTTCATAGCAAAATCATAGGCTAAGGACAGGTGATTAGGTGGTTGCCTAGCAACAATCAAGGCCTTACTGATCCCATGATTCAAAGTTGTCCTTCAAGCAGTAAAATTGTGTGTGCGTTAGTTCACAAATGCACCCTGCTGTATATCTGACGATTGTTAAGTATTCACTTGCACTTGTACAAAGTAGTATAACTCAAAACCTTCTTCAGTACCTCAAGTAGTTGTAACTGTTACATCGTCGAGCTGATTCATGTGCTATTGATCAGGCTCTAATTAAGGCTTGTCAGGTACGTCAGGGGGTTTGAGTTTCCTCAGTTGTGGGTGTGGGTGTGGGTGCCTTGGCTGTTTGGCTTGGGTTTGGTTTCCTCATAAATGTATTGTTCCATTGCATCCTCACAGCAGTGGGGTACTATGCTGACTCATGATATCATGGCCCTGTAGTAAACAGAGCCAAGCCGCTGGAAAGCTCTTACTGTGAAGTGACTGCAGAAAGTTTGCCTGAACAGAAATTTTACACTTAATTATAGCTCCATTAGCTTGGCAGTGATCAGATCAGAAACCAGTGAGGCTCCTATCTTAGTCACAGAGGTTTGTTCCGACTGCTAACCTCAAAACTCCAACATGTGATTTAAGTAAGAAACACTTATCCCATGCCAATCCTGTTGTATGAATACTTGGTTGGTATCGTGTCCGTATAATAGGTTCTTAAGACTTGCTCCTTGGATTAGCCGATCTGAGCTGCTGGACCAGGACTTGTTTTGTTGTCGGCTCTTAGCACGTCTTCTTTTTTGGCCTTGTAGCTGGCTCTTCAGGTGAGGAATCAGTTGGAAAAAAGTACAATACTCCTCGAAATACACAGAATGGACACACATTCACTTTATTTTATACTCACTGTGCATTCCTGTTGACATGCCTAATGTGTAAGTTTCATGAAATCTTTGCTTTTTTGCATCTTGAAAAATTGTTCTGTATCTTAGTCTGCTGTTTTTCACATTTCCCACAGAGCCAGGACTTCCTTTTGCACATGCCTGTGGGTAATGGGAACCTGGGCCAGGAGGCAGCCACAGGGGACAGACTGACCACTGCTGTGCCTACGCTACCCACGCTCCCTGCCCCGGACCTCACCGCACCAATGCCTGCTGATACAGTGTGCAGCTGTGAAGCCTGCAATGAGAGACGGTCAGTTCAGAGTAAATGTAATTTCAGTGTATTATTTAATCTCTGTGTTTTAAAGTTGATGTGATCTTTATGAATCCATGTTCTGAATAACAGGGAGATCTCTGCTGAGTCAGAGAGGGAGTCACAGCAGCTGCAGAACCACTGGTCGGAGGTTCGCTACCTAGTGCGCTGCATCTACCGTCAGGCAGGAACACCACTAGCAGATGACCATGACCAGCCCCTAGAGAGAGACAAGGAGGGCATGAAGGAGCTGGTCGATAGGTATAACTACTCTTATTTCTCTTTTTTAGGGTGTTTGTCCACTAGGGGTCTCTAGTGAACTGCAAAAGCCTCTGGATGCAGGAAATAAAGTCAGACACCTGAGACCCTTTGAAAGCAATGATGTCAACAAGCTGAAAGTACCGCCTTCTCTACTGTAATCGGTCAAGTTAAAAGCCCCATAAAATGGCATCTTTATTTCCTTGATATGATGTATTTCCTGTTGAAACAGGATCTTTAGCTGGGCCGTGACTCACTGAGGGAACATTTTAAACTGTAGGCCAAGGAGAGAAAACCAGTTTTATCTGGTAGGGACGTCAACAGGAGGCATTTTCTAATGTTTTTGTTGGAGTTTTCATTTATGCAAACTTATCCAGTCTCAATTTCTTAACATTTTAACGTTAATTGCTTTATTTTCCTCCTGTAGACTCTGTGAGAAGGACCCCTACCAGCTGTATCAACGGTTGGAGCAGCAGGCTCGTGAATACGTCTTGGAAATGAAGGTGCGGCTACTGAAGCACCTATCTACAGGTCCCAAGACTACAGGGCCAGCGGGGACCGTGGCTGCAGCCCACGGTCCTCCTCAGGCCTACCAGTTCATCTCCCTGCTGCTGGAGGAGTACAGCGCCCTCTGTCAAGCTGCACGCACCATCAGCAGCTTCCTGCTCACCCTGGTCAGTTTACCTTTTGTGTAACCAGAGCCACAGATATACTGTGTTAGCTGTCCTGCAGGTGCCATCAACGCCAATTCATAGCCTGTTTTACTGTATTTGCTTCAACTATGATTCTAAACTTTTTTTTTTTCTCAGGAGAATGAGCACCTCCAGAAATTCCAGGTGACGTGGGAGCTGCACAACAAGCACCTTTTTGAGAATCTAGTGTTCTCTGAACCGATCTTGCACAGCAGTTTACCTGCACTGGTTGCGCAGCTGAGGTAAGATATAGTTTCACTAGTTTAAAGAAAGATATGCTGAGTTACTCATCCACCATTATCACTTAATCTGCTACTTTACACCCAAATTAGGCCAATGTTCTGCCCTCAGTGCTTTAAAAGTTTAGAAATTTAAGGTTTCAAACTGTTGACTATAGTGAACAAAATTCTACAAATCTTTCTTACATATAGCAAGTGTATTTAATGACTTGTGTGTCATTCTGCATTCTTTTTAGACATGGCACAACCTCCCATGATTCATACAATGAAGATATGTACAGGACCTTGTTAGAAAGCTACCAGCATCTGCAGCAGGAGATGGCATCGGTGGCTGCTGAATGGCAGGAGTGTGAGAAGAGGATTGATGACTATGTAGATGAACAGGTAGACACATTCAAGACAAAACATAAACACATCTGATCCAGAAAATAATAGCACTTTTATAAAAAGGTGGTACTTGATGAAGATGCAGTAATTAAAGCTGTAAGGATGTCTTTTTTGCAGCTGCTTTTTAAGGTGGATGGTCAGAGTCTCACCAACCAAAGAACAGAGCCACACAAGTCCTTGATTAGCAAAAACGTAAGAGACTTTAAAAGAAATTATATCTGAACACAGTCAACTTTTTTTATCTTATCTTCAAATTTGAATTTCTTAAATTTTATGGAAGTTTATGTTCTTCTCGTTATCTGCCTATTTCCAGACTTTGAAGACTAAACAGCGAATGCTGAAGGAGGACTGGGAGTTCTTTAAGCAGAGAAGATTTATAGAAGAACAGGTACACAACAAGAATATGGAGCCATCGTGGCAGATTTAAAATGTGCATTTCTGTGCTCCAGAGCAGTTTTTTAAAATGTTGTTGTCTTTTATAGTTACCTAACAGTAAGAAGTCCCCCACCGGAGAAAACAACTTCACAGACACTATGAGAATGCTCTCATCTCGTCTGAGTATTCCAGACTGTCCAAACTGCAATTATCGTAGAAGGTGAGTTTCCAGGATTCACTGGTATGTCATTTTCAGGCCTGGGATCATGTCACTTTCAATGTAGTAAATTAAAACATACTTGAAACTGTCTTTACTTACAAATGAAAGAAAATGTATTCTTATTTACCTTTTAATCTATCAACAGGTTTGTTATGATCTTCTCATGTCACATGTTTTTCAGTTCATGAAAGTTTTCATTCCCCAACTTTGAGCTGTCAGGGAATTGATCCCTCCTTAAGTAGTATGCCCATGTCTCACCTAACCAGTGAGCTAAAGTGTGAGAACATTTTGAATTTGCTGTTTGCGTTCTACGTGTATGGTTGCATCTGTAATTCTTATTAAAATTATTATCCAAAGGTAAGGCCACTATGAGCTCGACTTTTAACTCTGCCCCCTTTATCCCCAATAGGTGGGGTTTGGCAGTAATTCATTATTATTATTTTCTCTTCATATAATTGTATTATTACAAAAATCTCAATTTGAGATATTGTGGCTCTCAATAACTGTCATTAGCCACGAGATCTTAAATACATGAAAATGACATTTTTACAAAAAATTGTTGAACAAAACACTAAAACATTTGACTCTAGCGGATGAACATTTTAACTTCTTACTTTGTACCATGTCATTTTGATTACTTTATAACATCAATATTGAGATAATGCTGTAATAATTATTGCAATGTGAATTCTCTCTGTATTGCCCCACCCCTACCAACAGGTGCACATGTGATGACTGTAGTCTCTCCCACATCCTGACATGTGGGATCATGGACTCTCCCATCGCTGACGACCTCCACATCAAGCTGCCCCTGCAAGGGGAACCTCCCCGTGACTACCTGGCAGAGGTGCACCCTCCCAGCCTCTCCTCCGGCAGTTCAGCATCTGGCTCCAACTCCAGTTCTCCCATCACCATTCAGCAGCACCCACGGCTCATTCTGCCTGAAGGGGATACCAACACTTTGTAAGTCGGCCAGTCACTGTCCCTTCAAATGGTTATTAATGCACTGTAACAAAACTTTCAGGCACAGTTTAGTATTGTGAATATTGAATGATAATAATTGCACAACTCTTCCTATAAACAATCATTTCCCCCTCTTTCACTTCCCCCTTACCATTACTCATTTCTCTCTTCTTCTAGTATTAGTGATGATGACGAAGTGCCTCCGTTGTCCAGTAAGTTCGGGGACATCTACCCTATGAGTGGTTATGAGGATAACAGTGTTGTGACCGCTGCTGTGAACGGCCTCCATAATGACATCAATGGGGAAGGTGAAAACGTGGCACTAAAGGCAGGGGTGAGTCCTGTACTGTGCTTTGCTACTTAAAAAAATGCCCAAGATTAGTTGTGAATTTCCCTGCCGAGTTTCTGGATGATGAATCTGATGATCATTATGAGTGGGTTACCCGCAGTTCGGGAAATGTTTTGTGTACTGTTCCCTCGCGTATTTCCTAATCAAGTCTTCTTTGTTCAACACATTTCTGTTTCAGTCTCCTCACATTACCAGCAGCAGCAGTTCATCAGAGGGTGACGAGGAGGAAGCTGATGGTGAAGTTGGTGGGGAGCCCCGAGGGCAGCAGGAGCTTTCCTCAGGAAAGACTAACAGTCCTCCACCTTCTTACAACCACCAACAGGTGTTAAAACACTTTTAATAAGTTTTCTCTGTCATAATGCTTGGAAATGTAGTGAATGAATCTGTTGCACATACAGTTATTACTTTTAAGTATGTTCCCGTAATTCCTAAAAAGGAATGACCACAATCACACAATTTCACAATTCTTTTTCACAGCAGTGGAGACAAAGGACATTTTGGTTTAGGGATCATTTTGAAAGTAGCCCCTATTTGGGCTCAGTATCAAACCTCAGTACTTTTTCCGGTACTGACCAAAATGTGTCCATAGTACCAAGTCAAGTAGAGAGCTGACATCAAATGCTTGCTTTATTTATTATTCTTTGACAAATTTAAGACTGTTCTTTATTTAGCAGGAGTTCTGATGCTGCTTGTGTTTAGGCAACTTAACAGTTAAGACGTTTGGCTTCTTTTGTTAAATGGCGAAATAAAGAGTTGGTAGAAACACATGTCTATATTCCTCAAATAAGGTACCAAAAAAGTATAATTTTGGTACTAATACCGAAACTCGGGTATCATATTAGTACTAGTATTGAAACATTTCAAACAATGCCTTGCCCTACTCCTCGTGTCATATCCTTGACTGTAGGGCTGCAACAATAACTTTCATTATTGGTTAATCTTTTGTCAAGTCCGAGTCTAATGTGACTTCTTCAATTGTCTCGTTTTGTCGTTTGTCTCTAAGTTTAAAATCTTATAAAACAGAGAAAAGCAGCAAGTCCTCACATGGGAGAAGCTGGAACCAGAGACTCTTTTTTTGGCATTTTTGCTTGAAAAATGACTGAAATGATTATCACAAATGTTGCTGATTCATTTTGTCAGTCAACTAATTGTTTCAGCTCTACTTGACAACATATAAGTAAATAATCTTTTATTACATTTAAGGGCAGGGCAGAGGAACAACATGTTTTGAACTTGTGTTGCCACTCTCAGGTAGAACAGGTCCAGCATGCCTGCGAGTGCCACGTGTGCAACCAGGACCCCGGCTCCTCCACCCTGGGCCCTGCCACATGCCTGCCCCCTAGTCGGCTCCACGCTGCACCTCCTCCCACTGTTGGACACCAGTTCTTCACAGACAGCAAGACTCCCCCTGCCCACCCTGCCCTCCACCTCTACCCCCACATCCACGGTCACCTGCCCCTACACAACTTCTCCCGGCCCCTACTGCACCCTACACTCTACCCTCCCAGTCCTCCTCTCTCACACAGCAAGGTGAGGAGATAATTCTTGAGCCCACTCATCCACAAGGCTAGACATAAATTATTTTCTTCCTGATTTAATTTCTTTTTACAGTGTGTACAATTATAGCTATGAGTGTCTCTTTAAGGGAAAATTGATTCATTTCCTTATCACCAGGGACTTTTTAAGGTTCCAGGAACAATACTGAGCTTAGTTGTATTCTAGTTTCACTTAGTTTCACTGTAATTTTAATTGTCCGCCACAAGGGGTCAGACTGAACCCAATCTGGGAGAATTCAAAAGCAATCCAAAGATGAATTGTATGCCAGCTCAGATCATTTCATAATCTCAAACCAATGACTTGATTTGTTTTGAAACTCAACTGCTTTCTTTTTTTCCTTAAGCCTCTTCCCCCAAACCCGACATCAAACCACTCAGCGGCCAAGCAGCCGGCCTTCAGCCCGTCGTTACCGGAACACGTTTACCAGAACTGCTTTGGCGGTGCAGGTGGAGCAGGTGACTGGAACAGCTCACTGCAGTGCCTCTCGCTTAAGTTTGAGAACCTGTGGGACGCTGCTGTGATGAAGAGCTGGAATCCGTCTATGCTGTTGTCTGAGTCCCTGCCAGGTGAGCCACTGGGGCACAGCAGAAATGACCATCGATTTAAAAAAAAAAAAAAAAAAAAAAATCTCAGCAAGTCAAAGACAGTTAAAATCATGACTTGTCTCGCATTATTTATCAACAGGTGACATGCTTGGACCACCCCTCGCTGACGTTCCCCTCCCTCCAACGTCATCTGTCAGCCCCCAAGGGGAACACCCCTCACTGCCCACCCCTCTACCCCCTTCCTCCTCCACTTCCTCATCATTGTCATCGTCTTCATCATCGTCATCGTCGTCGTCATGCTCCTCTTCGGAAGCCAAAGAGCAGAAGAAGAGCGGCGCCAAGAAGAAGTGTCTCTACAATTTCCAGGATGCCTTCATGGAGACCAACCGAGTGGTGATGGCCACCTCCGCATCCACGTCCTCTGTGTCCTGCACTGCCACCACTGTCCAGTCAAGTAATAACCCACCCATCCACCTAGCATCTAAAAGACCCAACTCTTTAGGTAATATAGGAGGTAGGAGCAGTGGTTAGGTTTGTACTGATGATGAGGCTTTTTTATGATTAAATTATGGGCCACTTAGAAAATCAGTTATTACAGCAGTGTGACATTCATTGTTAACACATCAAGGAAAATGATTTGCTTTTTAACTTTCCAAGTGGGCTGTTAGATTGAATTCTCACACTCACTGAGAGAAGGACATGATGGTGTTTGCTATTCATTAATAGCTTCTCTTCAGCAAGACAATTATTACATTTCTCTGTGATAATAGTTTTTTACGTAATTAGGTATTAACAGGATGTGGGAGGGGATGCATGACGCCATTTTCAGTGTTAATTGTGACATTGTATAAAGGCAATTATGCCAGGTATGCTTATGTGGCTTTGTAAAAGAAATAGCACTTACAGGGCTGTTGCTGCACTAACAGGGCAATTGTTGTTAATGTATGTAGGCTTGAATGCAGGAATTTATATTAGAATCCATATTTGCATCCTCTGTAGTGGTTGACGATCTTATGTAATTAATTCATAACCATCTTATGATACAGTAAGAAAATAAATGAAAACAGCCCACCGAATTTCAACAGTACTACCAATAAAACATAGTTTACAGCAATCAAAATACAGACATAGCAGACAATATCAAGCATGAAACTAAGTGTAATCAGTCATAGTCCTGCTGTTTTTGGACATATTTGTGGAAACTGCACCTAAGATTCAGGCCTCTTGGTGGGTGTTTCTCATGGCAGCGGTTGACAGACATTTGAGGGCCAGTGTTGCGAGGAGAGGAGATGTCAACTTCTGCAGTGTGCTACTGACTGGAGCATGTTATAGCCTTGTGCAGCCAAGACTTCAACATGCCCACGTAGCATTGTCCATGTAGTTAGCCTAGCTTGCCAGGCTTGTCACCAGAGGCTACAAAGGGCTATAACATGGTCCAGTCAGTAGCACACTACAGACTCCTCTCCTCGCAACGCTGGCCCTCAAATGTTTGTCAGCCGCTGCCATGAGAAACACCCACCAAGAGGCCTGAATCTTAGGTGCCGTTTCCACAAATATGTCCAAAAACAGCAGGACAATGACTGAATATTGTCTGTTATGTCTGTTAGCCTGGCAAGCTAGGCTAACTTGCTTCTACTTTCTGAGTCGAAGCTAGTTAACCCAGCTTGCTAATGGTCGCACTGATCACTATTGTACTGTAACACTAATGTAGGGTACGTTATCACTGCAGAAAAACAAATAAAACTTAAATTTCTTCTTTTTGGGAAGTGACAGAATAAGTACACAAGTTAAAACAAACATCAAGGATATATATACTGATTTTAAAAGAAATCATTTTAATTTCAATTAGACTTTGAATTAATCTTCTTTCTAAAGTGCGTTCTAGAGTGCTAGTTAATTTTCTGATATTTTTTGGTAACTTGGTCCATTATATGAAAGCTCTGTGATTAACTATGTTTTAAAGAGTTGGATTTAGGACAAAGAAGAACTAAACAATGTTCTCATCCAATATATCTTTGTCTCCTCTAGACGATGTATTTCACAGTCTAGGTAAAGAGGACCATAGACAACCCGCTCCAACCACCCCTAGAAATGGCCCTACAGGACTGACCTCCCTCCCTTCACTCTCGGGCCCCACCCTGCCCCCAGCACCCACCACGCACCTTCCCACAATGGGATCACAGCCCTTCCCAAAGATGGCCGCTCCAGCCCCAGACTTCATGGAGGCCCACCAGGGTTTGTGCCTCCCGCCTGCCGAGCCTCCAGCCTCCTCAGCAGACGGTCCGATCAGTGCGCCACCCAGTGTCTGCAGGTAAGACCACTACCATATCCTACAGGCTCATAAAGATGGACACCCATTAATGAAATGCAATATCAATTACTGAGAGTGATTGTTTGGAAAGGTGATTTTGTTGTTTGTGTTGAGGGGAGAAAACAAAGTATCTGTAGGGACCAGTTTTAAGTTAACTTTCTTTTCAGTGATCCTGACTGTGAAGGCCATCGCTGTGAGGGGAACGGGGCATACGAGCACCAGCCGTATGATGGAGAGGAGAGTCAGGACGAGGACAGCTGCTCCGAGCATAGCTCCTCCACCTCCACTTCCACCAACCAGAAAGAAGGAAAGTACTGTGACTGCTGCTACTGCGAGTTCTTTGGCCATGGCGGGGTAAGACACACACATTTATTACTCACTGGAATTAGCATGTTCACCTCAAATGAACATGTTTTTTGGCGGTTACAGATTACAAGTACTTATTTGAATATCAATTCTGCATTCACTTTCTTTGGGTTCAAATTTAGATGTAACAAATTGATTTTAAATAGACATTTGGTTTTGATCCCCTGTGCATAATGTAAAACAAAAAACAGAACTATGGCATTTACAGTCCAGGGAATCATAGTTCTAGCTTAATGTAAAAATGTATTCATAGTATTCTTATTGATTGCATCATTCTCCGTTTTATTCTCCAGCCTCCAGCTGCTCCTACCAGTCGAAACTATGCAGAGATGCGGGAGAAGCTGCGCTTGCGTCTGACAAAACGTAAGGAGGAGCAGCCTAAACGTGAGGAGCAGCAACCAATAATAGAACGAGATGGAGGGGTGGAGGACCACAGGCGGGTGGAGGACCTGTTGCAGTTCATCAACAGTGCCGACAGTAAACCTGCCTCCAGTTCAAAGGCAGCCAAACGGGCCAGGCATAAACAAAAGAAGGTAACTGTCCCTCCCAATCAGTTTAGAAAACCCTAAAATTGTCGCAATAACCTCCAGTGTATATCCATCCAGTCTAAATCACGTAGAAATACAGTAACTCTGCTAGTACTTAATGATTAGGTCTTTTTGTCATCAAATATGATTTTCCTTTTTTGGTCAAAGTTGTCATAATGCTGAAAGTGTATGTCTGTGTGCTTCAGATGGAGGAGAAGGCCCGTCTGGAGGCAGAGGCCCGTGAAAGGGAGGAGCAGCAGGTGTTGGAAGAGCAGCAACGGCGACAGCGGCAGGAAGAGGAAGAGGCAGCGCTTCAAAAGGAACTGCTCCGGCTGCAGGAGCTGCAGCAACATCGCGCTGCCAAGAAGAAAAAGAAAGAGAAAGCAAAGGAAAACACCGCGCCCCCTCAAAACAACCCACAGCCCCTCAAACAGACAGCTCAGAACGTCCTAGATAACCTACAGAATGGAAAGTCACAGCTGCTTCAAACCCTCATCCGCCTCCCTCACCAGAAGGAACCCAGATTTGATCCCCTACCCCGGCCCAACACACTGCACAGCCCAAGACACACCAGTGAGAAGGGGTTTTCAACTGAGACCAACATTCACAAGTGTCCAGCCACCCTCCACAATGGCACTTCTACATCTCAGCTTGAGGTCAATGGTAAAGTTAAGGCCAAGCAGTCTGCTAAATTGGCCACTTGTGAAGCTGCTGTAAAGAAAGCCCCAGAGTTACCCAAGAGCTCAGATGTGACAGCAAAGCTAGCTAATGGCACCACCCCCACCACTACAACAGACACCAAAGCAACACGAATCAGGCCTGCTGAGGCCCTGGCTCCTCTCCCAACCACTGAACCAAGGAGGGAGGATAGGAGTAATAACAGAAGCACCAGTGGAAAAAGGCAGCAGCAGCAGCAACAACAACTGCTGACCCAAATAAAGGAAGACAGGAGAAGTCCACCTGTGTCAAACCCTTCCCCGTCTCCCCCTCCAGCCTCCCAGTCTGAGCAGACCCAGCAGAATGGCAAACCTCCCAGTGCAGAATCCCCACAGCCCAAAGGCAAGACCAAGAAGAACAAGAAGAAGAAGGGGGACAAGATGAACAGCTCAATAGGTTGGTATTATTATGATTCACAATTAGATTTTGAAGGTTCGGGTGTGTGTTAACCATAAAACAGTATATGGCCAGTAGTTTTTTCTTAATCTCACTGCTTAAATAACTAGTGTGGCTCCACAGACATCACACTAGGTGAGGGAAATACGAACTGTGTCCTAAACAGAGCACTCTGACCAGGAACGGCCTGATCTATTTCCTCCCTTGTCTCTTGGGTATTCTGTGGTATAACCACGCTGTCACAGCACACAGTGAATGTGTGCACTGTGCAGATTGCTGCTGTCATTTATGTCTCACTGCCATGAGTGGGTAGTATGGGGAGTTGCTTATTGTAGCTTTACTTTATGTCACAAATATCGGTATTGCACTTGTGCCTTTATGGTCCTGTGTTCTGACAGTGTGGCTGTACAAAAGCCTTGTCCACTGACAAAGTGCCAGTGGTGAAACTGGCCGATAATATTGCCACGTCTTAATCGGAAAATGCTACATTCGGAATAAGGCCTAATTAGGAATATCCAAATGGAATATGCTGTCTACGTGACCCGTATCAAATTCTGAATATTGTCATATTCGGAATAATAGTGGAAATTTAGTGTGCATGTAAACGAAGTCAGTGTGCTGGAGTTTTTTTTACTTTTCTTCGAAGCTGCTGTGTGTAAATTTTTCAACTTTGGCACCACCCAGTGGTAGTATCAAAGACGCATATGAGACCGACATACATTCCTGAACAAAATCTTAAGACCAGGGGAAAAAATTACAAGAATTCACATTTTGCACTGCTGGATCGTAAGCAGGTTGTAAGTAGAGCTTCAAAATGCAAAAAGGAGAAACATGAGCAAAAGACAAAAAATAGAGAGTAGGCAATTTATTGAAAACTGCATTTAAACTCAAAGAGGCTGTTCATCAGCTGATCAAAAGTTTAAGACCATAGCCCAAAAGACCCCAAAAACAGAACTGAAAATGTCAAAAAAGGACTCAGTAGTGAGTAGCCCCACCGTTCTTGTTGATCACTTCAAAAATTCAATTAGGCATGCTTGATGCGAGTGTTTCCAGGAGGCTAGTGGGAACATTGCTCCATGTGGTGAAGATGGCTTCACGAAGGGCATCCATGGTCTGGAATTGACATCCGTTTTTGTAAACTTCCCTTGCCATCCATCCCCAAACGTTCTCAATGGGATTTAGATCGGGGGAACACACAGGATGGTCCAAAAGAGTGACGTTATTCTCCTGGAAGAAGTCCTTTGTCAGTCGGGCGTTGTGAACTGCAGCATTGTCCTGTTGAAAGACCCAGTCATTACCGCACAGACGAGGGCCCTCAGTCAAGAGGGATGCCCGATGCAACATCTCCACATAGCCAGCCGCCGTTAGACGCCCCTGCACAACCTGAAGCTCCATTGTTCCATTGAAGGAAAAAGCACCCCAGATCATGATGGAGCCTCCTCCACTGTGCCGCTTAGAAAACATCTCCAGTGGGATCTCCTTGTCATGCCAGTAACGTTGGAAGCCATCAGGACCATCCAGGTTAAATTTTTTCTCGTCAGAGAATAAAACTTTCTTCCACCTTTCAATGTCCCATGTTTGGTGCTCCCTTGCAAAATCCAAACGGGCAAGTTTGTGGCGTGGGAGGAGACATGGCCTTTGAAGACGTTTTTTGTTCTTTAAGCCCTTCTCTCGCAGATGCCGTCTTATGGTTATTGGGCTGCAGTCAGCATCAGTAATGGCCTTAATTTGGGTCGAGGATCGGCCTGTGTCTTCACGGACAGCCCGTCTGATCCTCCGGCTCAGAGCAGGTGAAATTTTTTTGGGTCTACCACTTGACTTTTTTGTCCCATAACCCTCAGGATCTTTTAAGAAATTAAAAATGACTGTCTTACTGCGTCCAACCTCAGCAGCAATGGCGCGTTGTGAGAGGCCTTGCTTGTGCAGCTCAACAATCCTGCCACGTTCAAAGACAGAAAACCTTTTTGCCTTTGCCATCAGGAGGTCATGACGGTGTGAATGCCTGAATGAAAATGACATGAAAGCCAGATTTCTGCGCAGATTTTGACTTTTTAAGGCTATGGTCTTAAACTTTTGATCAGCTGATGAACAGCCTCTTTGAGTTTAAATGCAGTTTTCAATAAATTGCCTACTCTCTATTTTTTGTCTCTTGCTCCTGTTTCTTCTTTTTGCATTTTGAAGCTCTACTTACAACCTGCTTACGATCCAGCAGTGCAAAATGTGAATTCTTGTAATTTTTCCCCCGGTCTTAAGATTTTGTTCAGGAGTGTACCTATCTTAAGTTTCTCTGATTTGAAATAGGCACTATTATAATGCATGTATGTTATTTTGTTTTAGATGATGTATTCTTGCCCAAAGACATCGACCTGGATAGCACTGAAATGGATGAAACGGAGAGGGAGGTGGAATATTTCAAAAGGTATGTGTAATTAAGTAACTTTGTCAAATACTGATGAGATATTTCTGAAATCTTTTCTCTTGGTGTCAACCTTTTAAAAGGTACCGCGTGGAGGTTTTGACCACTAGTGGCGCTACGGAGCAATGTTTTCACAAGTGGGCCACCGTTTTGTTTGTACTGCATGCACGTACACAAAAATGTGCACCAGCAGTTTCCACGATCATACTGATTGACAGTTGCATAGCAATGCAGTAGGCATGCATCAGTGTGCCAGAAAAGGCAATGAAGAAGACTTGACTGTTAGCAAACAAACACATGTAAACAATGTAGGTTTTAAAATCGTCAAAATTGTCATCTTTCCTTTTTCCATTTAAAAAAAAAAATGTATAGGGAAGGAAATGCATTCAACATGTTTATTGGGCCTCAAGGGTACACAAAATGTGTTTTGCCGAGAAACGTTGAATGTAAACAGAAGTTTGTTTACATGAAAACTCCACAGGGTAGCTTTTAACATTTAAAATGGGTAGTATGAAACTCTGGAAGGTTCATGTTTTTTTTTGTATTGTTTGTTTTTTGTCTGCAGGTTTTGCTTGGATTCTGCCCGGCAGACTCGGCAACGGCTTTCAATCAACTGGTCAAACTTTAGTTTGAAGAAAGCCACGTTTGCTGCACATTGAGGGTGTTAGTGAGTGACTGTCGGGACACAATCAGTACCTTAACAGCTATACCAACCCACAGGTTCCCCCACCCACCCACCCATCCTGTTACCCTCCACTCAGCTGTCGTCCTCCCAGAACTTCTCTCCTGCTGTGCCCAAATCACACCCACGCTGCCTTGCTTTGTTCTTGTCACTGTGTGGTTCCAACACAGACCCATCTGGACTGATCCACCTGCAGAACTAAAACAAAAATGAAATGAAATGACACAAAAAGAAATCACAAAATGCTACTCTACATCTGATTAATTTTCCTTGCGTGCTTGTGTGCTTTTAGTCTGAGTTGGGCATTTCTCTTGACTGAAAAAGCCATGTCTGAAATTATTTTCTTATATTGGCTTACCTGTAGTCAAAAGATGCTTACTATGTCTGGATGATTTCCTTCCAAAAAAGAGACAAAGGAAACTACAAAAAAAATGAGAAATGTAATTAATTAAAAGCTGTATTTGAGATATTGTGGCTTACTATCCCATCGTTTCCCGTTCCTAGCACGGCATCTCATCCACATGATTGACAAGGGAATGGGCTTGGTCAGCTGGTCTCCACTCCCTGCCCCCAACCCCCTCCACCCTATTTCACAGAAAGGAGGAAAGCGTAATACTTGACAATGTTCTTTTTTTGGTTTTTAAGTACTGTTTAACAAACTGTTGAGTAAAAGTGTACCAGTTACAGTTTTTGTTTTCTTTCTTTTTGACCTGTAGCCAGCTTGTATCAGAATACTTTCAGATTGAAATTGAAAAAGAACAATACTCACACTATCAATCTGTTATAGAGTGTATATTGTATTAACACTGAAGCCAAACTGGCTACTTTTAACATATTGTTAAGTAATATTAAATCTTGTCTTTCTTTTTTGAAAGATGGAATACAGTAGTATGGCAGGATTATGTGTCTTGTGTCAAATTTCATTTCCTACATGCAGTAGAAATTGCCAATAAAGGACATGGACACTTAAAACTACACACATACATGTAAAGATATCGTTTTGGGAAAGAAGCTTATTCACTTGTAGAATTAGATGAGAATATAAGATACCACTCTCATATCGGTCCTGTAAATATAAGCCTACAGCTAGCAGCCAGTTAGCTTAGCACAAAGACTCATTTTTACACATCTTTTCTGTCTTTTGGTACAGATTAAACAAACAAGCTATAGCATGTTGATGAGTGAGCTTTAGATGTGCTGGTAGGTAGATTTTTCTTTACCGTTGGACTGAGCTAGGCTAACAGTTTCTCCCTGTTTCCAGTATTTGTGCTAGCTAAGCTAATCAGCTGCTGGCTGCAACTTCATATTTAACAGACAAACATGAGAATGGTATTGAAGTTCTCGTGTTACTCTGGGAGGGAAAGCAAATAAGCTTATTTCCCAAAATGTCAAACTTATGCTGGATTTAAATTTTAAGTTATTTAAGGCAAAAGTGAGAAAATCATCTTCCCTTCATGGTCAATTCACTACAACGTGATCATGCCCATATAGACTGGTGAATAGCATGTACTGCTTGAGCCAAAGCAGGAGTTTTACCCATTGTTGCTGCTCTGCACATCTGCAGCTACAAAAGGTTGCAGGGTGAGTCACCCCCCCCCAAATACGTGTTCCTTTTGGGAAATCAACTAATTGACAGTCATAATCAATCTAGAAGGCCACTGTAACTGAGTCATGTAGATCCTGGCATTCAGTTTCAATTGTAAAGTTATTGAAGTGTTAAACAAAAAAGGTAGCTGCCATTGGGCTACTTCAGACATTTACATGTAGCCCAATTTCATACATGCACATGAAACTCTAGGGAAAATTGATTTCAGGCAGTTGTGAAATCAAGTACATTCCCTGAGGGTAAAGTGAGCGTGAAATGAGGTCATGCTTTGGCTTATCTAGATGTAGATGAGTTAATACATACCTTTCACTGAACAATACTGACAGGACACAGTATCAGCAGTGGCAAAACAAAAAAAAAGAAAGAAAAGCTTTTACTTGGTGTTTTTCCACCAGTTTGAATTAAAAAGAGGCACAATAACATTTTTGTAAGCTATCAATGACCACTGAACTTACCTTTCTGCCATATAGTGCTAAAGTATGCTCAACTTGATGAACTTAATTCTTACTTAGAATAAAACTAGAATGGAGTTTTAAGCAGCTCTTGATTTTTAATAATGTTAAAATAGTGTGCTGTAAAAGTACAACATGTTTATATGTTACGTTGAGGGCCTAATGGATAATTTAAAGGGGAAGTGAGTTACAGTGAAGTTCTTCACAGTGACTGCTTCCTCTCAACTTTTCCAACAGTGACTATATGTTAAAACCGTGGGATTTCACTGTGAAAAATTACCACTCTTACAAATTTGATGAATGAGAGAACTGTGGTAAATGTACTTCAGAAGACAAAAGGTTTTGGTTTGTGAGAGCCACCCGAGCAGATATGACTCATAATTTATTGCAGGTATAAATGACTGCCTGTTTGTAGAGCGTGCTCGCTCTCAGTCACCAGTGATGTAAGTTCAGATCTACCACATTTAGGCAAATGCCCCACAAAACTTACGCTAACGTAGACAGTCAAAAACACCGAGCAGAATTTCTGACAGACAAATGTGGGCCGTGATCTAAATAAAACATGAAAAAAAACACAGATGGGTTTTTTGATATACACAGAGATAAGATAAATCCCTTAAATCAACCCATTCCCTCAGTTAATAATAGATTTATATGTCTATAAGAGTCACTTAAAAGAAATCTCCATTATGTGTCCTTTCAAAATATTTCCCTGATTTAACAATTTGCTGTCTTGCTTGATGAAGGAAAATACAATAGTGCACTCAGAGCAGTCTGACAATGACAGGGGCGCCAATAGGGATTATTAAAAGGGATCACAGCTGCCTTGTAGCTTGTAATCAGAATGCTGATCTTTTCATTGTCAACTGCCTGGAGCACTTCAGGTCTATATACACTTCTAAAAGAGGGAATCCCCCCCTTTTGTTTTACAATCTGCTCCAATGCGGTTTTTGACGGCCAAACCGTGGTCTTCCTTACCAAAAAGCCTTTAACAATACAGTCAGCATTAATACCAACTACCTCAGTCAGCATACGTTAAATTAAAATGATCTGCTCAAGTCGACAGCACTCCATTTTCAAATAAACTTGTCTGTTTTTTTGGGAATTCCCTCGTGATGGCGGGAAATTCCCATTCTTTTTAGGATACACACAAGATTAAAGGCCATATCTATCCATTCTGTGTTTGTCTGGATAAGTGTCAAGCTGAGGTTTTCCCTTTGTTAAAAGTATATGGCTGCTACATCAGTACATCCTGATGCTTTAAAACCTGTTTTTAACAGGAACTGATCTACCACTGTCACGTGACTT
Source organism: Macquaria ambigua (assembly GCA_008360985.2). NCBI lineage: Eukaryota > Metazoa > Chordata > Actinopteri > Centrarchiformes > Percichthyidae > Macquaria > Macquaria ambigua. The sequence continues at coordinate 206,560 of VMKM01000208.1, forward strand.
TTCTTATTAATTCTTTGTTTCTTAGAAAAGTTCCCAGACACTCAGGTGGGGATTTGTGACCTATTTTTTTCCACTCTCAGATCGGTGGGTAGAGCGTTTGAGTGTGTGGAAGTTCAGTCACTTATAGACCCTGTTGTAAATGCGTGGGTGAGTGCTGGCGGGGGGAGAATCCCCAGAAGACAGCTTGTGGCCTTTTTTAGGCCATGTATGTATTTCTACCAGTTTGCATGCGGTTGGCTTATAGACCAGATACTGAAGTTGCCCTTTAAAGCCAAAATTGTAACCAATCATTCTGTGGGCACATGAATTGGAGCCAGGCTGATGTCTTATGTAAATGAAATAAATGTGTTGAAAACTAATTCAGCCACAAATATCTTCCCCAGTTAGCTGATGAGTAAGTTAGCATGTGATTCTGCCTGGTGTCATTTGAACGCTTGGGGACTTGGGTTGACGTGCCAGCTTTCAAACCTCTTCATTGTGTTTTCAGAAGTAGTCCTTCAACACTTATTTTTAAGCATTTTTCTTACATAAAGCTTAATAACCTTAACTGTAGTTTTGGTAGATAGATTTTAAATTCACCACCAAGACAGCTTTTTCCTAAAATAGTCTATAAATTAAAGATTTTCATTAAAGAATTGTTCTGCATTTTGGGAAATGCGTTTATTCACTTTCTGGCAGAAAGTTAAGTTAGACATTGATACCACTCTCGTGTGTATGGTGTATGTGAAGCTACCGCTCACAGCCAGTAAGCTAGCTAAACAGCTAGGCTGGCTCCGTCCAGTGGTTACAAAATGCTCCTATTAGCACTCTAAAGCTCACTAATTAATAAGTTAGTATATCTCATGTTTAATTTGTACAAAAAGAAAAAGGACAATTCAACGTTTTACGGGGGTATTTGCTGGACTATTGTTTTTACACTTGGTAGGAGGATTTTGTAACCGTTGGACCCCCATTTCCAGTCTTTGTGCTAAGCTAAGCTAGCCGACTGCTTGCAGTAGCTTCGTATTTACCATCAATCTTCTCATCCGACTCTTGGTAAGAAACGAATAAGCGCATTTCCCAAAATGTTGAACTCTTCCTTTAAAGAATGTAGTGAAAATGTAATGAGAAATCCAGAATGGGTTTGTTTTTATTTAATCTTGAAATATAACATTTAATAAGTGTTTAAAATCGAGGCTATGTAACTTTTGCTGAATAGCAGCCACATTTACCGTTGTAAGAGTCATACACAGCAATATCTAGCCACAGTTTGCCAACATTAGCCAACATAATCTAACTTTACTGGTCATACCAGACCAAGTAAGGCTGTAGCAACAAAAACCCTCGAGTATTGAATTGAGCAAGAGTATGTTTTATTGCTCATGAATTCAAGTTTTTATTTGTATGAAGAATGTGTTGTCTTCTTTCAAAAGTTTTATAGTGTTGCCTTTAAATTAGCTATTGTCTGATCAAAAAAAAACAAAACAAAAAAACAATGCAGCAAAAGGGGAATGTGTTCACTCACACACAAAGAACAGCTACGTCTTTTCTATGCACTGCAACTGCCTACTTCCTTTTTAAAAACAGGGGATGTCCAGCTTCCTGTGCTTACTACACTAAACCCATGACAACTGATTCACCAAACAGCACCGTTGGCTTGTTTGTGTCAAAACGATACTTCACAGTGACTGACTGCAGAATGTTTTGGTCACTAACTGATCCTCAGGCCGTTATTGAGGGTTGTTGTATGTAACTTGAGCTACTGGTCTTCTCAGTGCCCCTGTAGTGTTTGCTTCAGCCACACAACAGCTGGGAATATGGCTGTCACAGTACAGCGTGCCCATTCAGGCAACGCTGGGAAGGGGGTTTCCACCGCGCACAAGTACATACACGTGACACAGGATGGACACACACACACAAACACACACACTAAAAAGACATGCACACAGACTTAGATTAAGTAGCGCCAACATTTTTGTGGTTAGGCTATGATCTGTGGTTACAGCTCGAGGCTGGAGACTCAAGAAGAAAAATACACCACGCGATAATGAAACGTATTTAAAGCTATATAAATCACCATAAGATAAAGTGTTGGTAAACAGTCTTTTATTACAAAAATAATGTGCCAGCTCAAGAAAACAGCACCAGATCTCCAAAAATAAGCCTATTGTCAGTTGGGATGCAATCTTTACATACGCCGTTTAAAAAAGTGGATCTCAAACATTTTTCCAGTTGTATTGTATTTAACATTTGTTCCCAAAAGTTTACCAGGAAAAAAGGCAACAAAAAAAACAATTGCACAAAAATGATTTGCCTCTTCCAATTATTTATGCAAAGAGAATAAATATTAATAGTTATATATTTTTAAATCTGTTATTAAGAATATATAATTTACAGAACAGAAATATGTAAAGTTCGATCAAAAATAAACAACTAATAGCACCACATTGTCAACTAGATGTGTCTAGATCCAAAATAAGAAGCTTATGAATCATGGATCTCTCAATTGTACGATCCTACGATTCGTTTTTGGCTAAATGTCAACAAAGTGCAACAGGTTTGTAATTTGACACATTGAGGTATATGATATTGGATATATTGCATTGACATCCACTTCTCCACTACAATAACCTCCTGCATTGCCACAGGAGAACACTAAGAACCTGACACTTTTTTTTTTTTTTTTTTATAAACTATACAGACTTAGAAAAGCCTGGTGAACTCATTTCTCTTGCAACAGGGAAACTTTGGGTTGTACAGTTTTGCTTCATTATGTACAAACTTCTCAACTCAGTCGTTTCATTTGTTGTCAAGCCTCTCCGAATTGGAAACTCCACTCAGGTTATTTTCTGCCGTGTAGTGCTGCTCTTCAGTGTTCAGTTACTGTCAGTGAGAGATAACTGTCTTTTCCAAATGAGTGTTGTTCCGTTTATAGTTTGGCACACTCTTCACAATGGTTCAGGTACTCTACAGCGTCCCCGTCGTTGAACGTGGCGAGGCACCGCGGGCACTGTAACTCTGATAGGCCTGCGCCTTCGTTCCAGGCAGGGTTCGGTGATGCTGCTGCGGCTGCAGGCTGTTGCTGCATCTCAGCAGTGGTCCTCAATAGAGGCTCTGAAGAGTCCTTACTGGTATGTTGCCTTGAGGAGATCCTGTGTCCTATGTGCACACGACACATGGGCACCACTTCTCTGTTCTCTCTGCTTGCTCCCTGCTGAAGACAGTCATGTAGATACACTGTTAGGATTGCACAAGCCAACTCATATAGGACTATGCTAACCAAAAAAGAAAGTGAATATGTCTAAAGATGCACTCATCCACCTTATTTAACAGCTGTTGTCTCACCTGTTTGTGTTGCTGCCGTTTTAACTGATAAACCTGCTCCTTCAGGTCTTGGATCTGGCCCTGTGCTCGCTCCCTGTCGGCACGCTCAGACTTAAAGTCCTCCGTGTAGATGAGGACCTAAGGAAGGAACAGAAAGAACCTTTAATCTTCTTGTTTCCTCAAAAATAAATTGGTTTTAAAAAACACATCAGATGCCACAAGAGCTGTATACAGTCAAATTATACAAATGCAATCTCAGATTCAACATAGCAGAACACAAGAGATGTATTGAGACCATGATGTAGCACCGACCTGCTGCTCCAGAGTCTGGATGCGCTCTTGGTCTTGCCTCCTTTTCTCATCCATTTCTCTACCCAGCCGCTCACACTCGCTCATCTTCTCCTCGAGTAAGCCATTGAGCCTGGAAATCTCATGCTGAAGCAACCCGGTGCTTACAGAGCCCAGCCCAGGCACCAAGCCCTGCCCAGTGGTCTCCTTCAGCCTCTGACATAAACCTCTGATATAGTCCTCCCTGCTGGAGTCATACTTCTGCCACTGAGAATTCAGACCTTGTACCTAAAAAAGGAGCAGTTACAACAAAAGGTTACACCTTCTAATCATGCACCATGTTCTAGATTACACTCTGATGTTGAAGAGAGTATTCAGCTGATACTGAATGTAAGCACATTTGTATTGAATTTAGGAGTCATTTTAATTATTTTCTTAAAAAAAATAATAAAAAATGCCTCAATATCTTGTATAAATGTTGCTTTCCTTAGTGCCTGGTTGATTTCAGGGACGGTATTGTCTCTGAATTTAACTTGTTCTACTGGTGGTGAAGACTTACATATGCCACTCGCTGCTTTAGCTGTTGATTCTCCACCTGAAGTTGACAGATTTGGGTGTTAACACCACTCATGTCAGAGGACTCTGTCATCTGTAGAAAATGGTGGAAGAGAAGTTACAACAGGTGTCTCCCAAATAAAAAAAATAAAATAAAAAAACACAACCCCATGATAACCAAAGTATACAAAACACAGCCCAAGTGTCACACACCTCCTTAGCCTTTTGCTGATGAACCACAACCTCCACTTTCTCTCCCCCCTTCTCTTTCTCCAGCCTGGCCAACAGCTCCTGGCACACCTTCACTGTTGTGCCAAGCTGGCTGCGCAGCTGATCTGCCTCCTCCTCCAGGGATGTGCAGAGTACGGCTCTGGTGGCGTCAGACCGCTCCCTCTCCTCCAGGGCGGACCGCAGCCTCTGGATCTCCTGGTCCTTCTCGTGGTCCGGCTGACACCTGACACTCTCCAGCTCCAGCTGCTTCTCTCTGAGTTGCACATTCAGCCTCTGGATCTCCTGGGGACAAGACAGGGAGATGAATTGCATGACCACATCAGTTTCTACTGTGTAATCTTTTTGCACATGTATTAGAGATACATACAAATGCATATACAAATTAGATGCATTATTCTAATTATTGTTACTAATATTTGTTGTGTTTGATTTTCTTTCAATCACATGTCTATTTGTGTCTGTGGGTGTCCTTGAACATTTTCAGTAAAGAATTTAAATACATAGAACATCACAATAGCCTACAGTTCAAATCAATATCCCTAGCATGGTGACAAATAATAAAAAGTTAAATACTGTAAACTGGATTTGAGGGTTTTTAAAGCTGACTAGTTCTTGCCTAGAGACTTGTGGAAAGTGTACCCACATGGGACAGACCTGTGCCACTGTACTTTTTCACACACAACTTTTCTCCATCAGCCAATTTTAGGCTCCATTGACAGCACATTACAAGCATTTTCAACATATTTTACCTCTTCTTGTCGAGATGCCTTGAACTCCATGTCGTTCCTCTTCTGTTTCAGTTTGCATATTTCTTTGCACAAGCTCTCCAGCAAAGACTTGGACGGCCCGATGACCACAGACTCGTTATCTCCCACCGTCATGTAGATCCTCTCGTATCTTCCCAGCCTCGCTTTTAAATCTGCAATGATATTGTCCTTTACATAAATCTGTTTGTTCAGAAGGTCGATTTCCTGCCGCGTCTCGTGATACAGAGAATTCAGCGTGCTGTAACTCCGCATTTTGTCTTTCAGCATGTCGTTATCCGTGTTTATACTGACGTTATCCATTGCAGGCTCCGTAGATTTGACAGAAGGATCAGTCTTTTAATAATCCAGCATTTGACGCCTCTGCTTCCAGCCCTGTGTCTTCAGAAATGCACCGAGGAGATCAGTTGTGTCGGAGCTTTGGCGTATCAGTGTCGAGAATAATATCCCCGAACAGTCGGGGGATTTCCTAGGGAACTTCCCCACGGACTTTTTTGAGCTTCGTCAAACAGCCCTGTCTGCTTTCAAAGATTCACAGTCGACCGTCATTGGGAGGTAAAAAGGATTTTATAGCCTGTTGGCACAAATGGTAAAGTAAACAAGGAATAACAAATCTTAAATACAAGCTTTAAAAAAAGGTTTAAGCTAGGTAACGTTACAACCAACGGCTGAAAAAAAAAACAGTGATGCTGCCTTCACGACCATCGTAAACTTGGCCTCTTGAAGCGAGCGAGAGGTGCCATTTTGCAACGCACCTAGTTAACTTTTGATTAGCATTAGCATTAAAGAGTGTTATATTTTTACAAATTGGGCCACATAGCCTGGGTGTGAAGAGGAAAAAAAAACGTTCCTATAATAAAGCTCATAGATAAAATTGTTTCATCCCACCCAAAAGGCTACAAAACAGAAACTAGCTTCAAACAGACCTAAACACAAAGTCCCCTATAGTGTTAGCTAATATTTTTCATGGAATAACAAACAATACTTAGTCAAAAGCATAAATTTTCCCAACGGTAGTTTACAGGGTTTCCACGCATCCCGCCCCCTAAACGTCACATCAGTGTAGTTGGAGTGTCAGCAAATTTCCCACATACTACTTGTACTGTTGGTTTTTCGCCCAAGAGGTGGTGTTCATTTTTCCCATAGCTTTGAAGGCATCATAAATCTGGGCACATCTCTTTATTATGATGTAATTTAATTATTCTGTTTAACAGCCTGGGTTGCGCAATTACGGCCACACCAGTGAGTGTGTGATTGTCTTGTAGCCATCTAGACTGATTCATGCTGTATGACGGACCATTTTATGGCTTTTAATAATCCTTTGGGGCATTTCTGCTTTCGGAAATTTTGGAAATATACCTATATCTGTTACCGTAATAAATTACTGAATTTACGTTATTAACATTAGGACTTAGCCTATAGTTCCACCATGATAGATAAGATATATCATACAGTATAGTGACTTTATTCTTGAAGATTATGCTGGTATTTCACAAGGGAAATAAATATGACAGGCTAATCCACAATCTAATGAATTAATTGATGTTGCAATTAGGCTACACATTTGTTTGACATGTGTTCTACAGGTAAAATTGTTACATTGGAAAAATGCAACCGATTTAATATACAGTACAGTGATGGAAGGTGCTGTACTTAAGTATCAATACAACAGTGTACAAATAATGCAAAGCTATTGATTTGTTACAAGTTGCATTTTAATGTTGTAGCTGGTCGATTTGGAGCTAATTTCATCCAATTACTGTTTGGTAGTTTAATCAGTAATGCTCGAGAGTAGCTTTGAAATTGTACTTAAGTACAGTACTTGAGTAAATGTACTTAGTTTCATTCCACAACTGTGTATGAAAGGCATCTAGATGAAACCGATTTGCAGGCCCAGTCCTTGGTTAGGCTTTGAATTTAGTATATAGTGACACATGTACTGCCCTTTTGCAGGAGTATTATACAGGATGAACAATACTTCACCTATAAACCCATTGCCTTCAGGGTTGGACCCTGGACTACAAGAACACTGAGCATTATCAGGTCAAAATGAAACTACTGTCTAGACTGTAGGTGTAGAGTTAAAAACTTTTTGGCACTCACCCAGGAGGCCTGATCAGTTCTGCTGGACGGTGGGGAGTCCCAGGTATTTCTGTGTCACCATAATGTCACATGAGGGGCTGTGGGAGGTGAGTCATTGAGGTGACATGGCAGTCATGTGACAGTTGTCAGAGCCACATGAATCAAGGTGTGAAGTGTGTAAAAACCATGTGGGAAGAGGTGTGGTCAGGGTGGCATTGAAAGTGAATTAGTTCATTTTTTAGGCTACCAGTTACTCTTCACTTTCGGTGCAATTCAGCAAGAGAACACCAGTGAGGTTCCTGAATGTGATGTCCCTTTCACTGGGGACATTTCTGAATATAGGCAGCCTGAATGTTTTAGGCTGTATCCTACAATGGCATCCTGATACTCCTTATTTAGTGTCACATTAATTCACACCTTGATCATCTGACTCAATAACTCAGCAGTTCATGTGACACAGGGCGGTCTAGGTAGATGCCTGGGACTCTCCGCCACTGATTAAACCTTTTGGAAGAGTGGCAAAACGTCTACTTCTATAGTCAAGAGGATAGTTTCGTTTTTTACCCGTTGATATAACATCAGTCATCCACGTAATACAGTTCCAGGTAGTAAAATACCTGGATATATGAGGTGCAACTACCTAGACACATTTCACTGCATTACCTCACGACAGCATAAGTTAATGGGTAGACCTGTAAGTAGTGACACGTTAGTTGATAGAAAATTAATCACCAGCAATTTTGATAATCAAATTGTAAGTAATCTATTAAACAAAAACGCTCATGAATCATGAAAATAACCATTAGTTGCTGCCATAGTTTGATGTTTTCAAATATGTCATTGTGTGGGGCTATAGAGTGCTTTTTGGGATTAGGTAAGTAAAGACAAATAAAGATTGACTTTGTACGGCATTAAATTAAACCAGTAATAACAGAAGACAAAGTAGCAAATACATGATTTCAAATTGAGTCTTAAGTTGTTGTTTTTGAGGCAGATTGAATGAATTGGATGATCTTAAAGAAAGAGGTACAAACGTTTCCAACGTTTATGGGCAAAGACAATAAGTGTGCCTTTTGGCATCTGGATTGCATGAATAAAGTGACTTGGAATAGGCTTCATTCATACCCCACAGTTTGTGAGCAGTTCAAGCATTTCCCACAGTAATCAAAGTACTGAAAAACAAATGGGTATCAGGAACAAAACAAAATACATGCCACAACAAGCATGAAAAGCCTAGATTCAAGATGTCTTTTAACTGACACTGGGCTTACAGGCCAATATTTATTTAGCATTTTAAGCCTCAGTTAAGTTCAATAATGGTGCAAATATTTTATAGGAAAAACTGTAAATACAGATCTGAAGTGTTGCAAAAACATTAATGACAAATATTTTAATAAATACACTAAGTATTTGTAACTAGACACACCAATTGCCTCATATACATCCAATTGTTACCCATGACCAGATTTTACTATTGTATTCCACTAGATGGTGGTGTTTAATAATACATACTGTAGGTTTACTTTCCATTTTATAACTGTGACCATTGGGATTATTTTTAAATTCTTTTATTTTATTTGTGAGTATATTGGTTTATTGCCGCACACAACAATGAAATTAGTAATTTCAAACATGTCGTTGGCAGCTTTTAATCGCTGAAAACTTTATACACGAATAAAAGACAGTATTTGATATTTACACGGTAATACTTTCATAAAAATACTTTTTACATTGCACACATACACACACGATTATTTGCGCTTAACAAGTTACTGCTCATCAAATCAACACTACCAACCCAAACTCAGATATTCATCACTAATGCCAAAAATAAACAACTTGTGTCACTCAAACAGGATGAAGATGCAAACCAAAATTTAACATAAAAGTTTAAATGAAATATGAAAGTCTGGAGTAGAAAAATATTAGTTTTTAATCATACTGTGGTAGAAAAGTATGGAGTGGCTCAAGTATAAAAAGATTACCAGGAATTATTCAAATGTGGAGCAGGAAGAGAATATAGCCAGCTATCTCTCAATTTTGCTTGAGAAAACGGTAGGAATACAAAAACCCAGACATTATTTTGTCTTTGAACATCACACTTCGCACACGGGGATCACAGCTTCAATCAATATCCACCACACAGTACTGTATGAATCCATTTTTGTACTCGTTACAATTACGGAAAAGAGGATGCAAATATTTTATTTAGGAAGACTTTAACTCCCCCAAAATATCTTGCCAGAGCCTTGTTATTTACTTGAGTACTTTAATCATGGAGTTATATCTTAAGAAGTCAAGCCCTTTGACTCTTATAATGCAATTTGTTACTTATAGGAGTTTTGAATAGTCCTAAACAAGCAACTGCTGATGATTTAACCTTGTTTAAGGAATGCCCCATGAAAAAAACAAGTTTCATTTTTAGGTTATGATGCAGACCACAGCAGAAACAGATCCCAGGGAATACCAGAAAAGAAAAGGAAAATGTCTTAAACTCACCCCCATCGCAGGATTTAACAGTACGCCACATCTGCCAATGATTGTTTTTTTTTTTTTTTTAGAGTGAATTATTTTTAATCCTGGATTCAAAGCTCTGTTAGTTTTCACTCTAACCATGTAATTAGTGACTCCTTTACACCTGGTACACCAGCTGAGTGCAATTAGCTGCAATTAATGAGGTGACGGCAAAGACTCCTCCAGGAAAAGACACACCACTTTAAAGCCGGCCACTAGGGGGCGCCCAGTGCTAAATGAATGGGAGTCAGTGGATGAACGTCACAAAATCTCACATTACTACAATTTAAGGGACTTTTTTTTCTGTTTGCTTACTGTACCAGATATACATTTTAAAAATATTGTGGCCTTATTGATGAATGTAGCTTGAGTGTATTGGAGCATTGCACCTTTCAGAACATGAACATCCATAAGAATTATAATTGTGGAGTCAAATAAATGCAAGTTTTTTGGCCAGCCCCAGATATGCTATATATTGCCTTTTTTTAAATACATATATAGGACATTTGTTATTATAAACCAATGGAAAACACAGGAAGTGGTGTGTTTTCCAAGGCCAAATAAACATCTAGAGAGAAATCTATGAACCATAATTGCAACTTGTGTGACAACTGGAAAGGGGTAATTGGAAAGAGCTCAACTAAACTTTTACTTCAACTGTGACACATGCAGTTTCCCCCCCCCCCCTTTCCTAGCACTGCAGCTTGCGGATGCTGCGGGAAATCCTCTTAAACTCGCGCTGTCCCTTCTGCCAGCGCTTCAGCGAGGTGATGACCAGATGGCCGTCCATCTTCTGGCCCATGACCAGGTAGGCAGCGTTGATGTCGTTCATCTCCTCACAGATGCACTGCAGGCCGTCCTTCAACCACAGCACCGTCTTCCTCAGGTCACGCTCCGTCACGCCGTTCAGCTTGTAAATGGTCTTGCTCTTGGTCTCCGGCACTATCTTGGTGTCACCGTTGATGTAGGAGATCTCCTTAACTTTGATCTTCAGAGCTTGATGCAAGCAGGAGAGAAAAATAAGGAATGGAAACGCACTGTTTTCACAAAAACTGTGTCCTAATAAAAGCCATCTGAGATCCTTAAGGCCCATTTACATATGGTTTAGTGCTAAAATGTATGCAATAGGGGAGATAAAAGTTAGGAGGGAAATCCTGGTCACAATACACACTCTTTCTTTGGACTTTCTAGTGAATGAAGCACATTCAACAGTGAAATTTCTCCTCATGTTGCCTGAAATCTCCTGGAACCTCCCTTCATGAGATCTTGGGGCCCCTGAGCTTCACCTTGGGAACTACTGCTCTAATAAAATAGATGGATGGACTTACCAAAGTCATTCTTACACAGGTTGTCAACAATTTCGTTGTCATTTTCATCTGTTTCCTTGCAAGCATCGCACACTCTGGGCACTAAAACAGAAATTAGACATAGTAAATGTTACATGATCTGCCATAATTCAACACAAAATGTTATGTACTGCGTGCAAAAGAAGTAGGACACACATAGCCAGATGTGACCACAGTGGATCCTGGTGCAATAAATGGACAGATGAGTGGATATATTGAATAGAAAATCATGCTGTTCACACATGCATTGTATAAAGCAGCAAAGGTCCGTACATGACCTATTCTTTATGTGCCACTGAGGGAATTTGGCATTTATGCCCAAGACTTAGGGATGGTAAATCTGCTTGTAAAATACAGTTACCTTACAGTTACCAGAAACCTTACCTTCTTTGGTGACTGGCACAAAGTTCTCGATGCCTGCAGGTGGAATGCACAGGTCATTGTCGAGTGGGAAACGGTCGCAGTCCAGCATCTTTGGCCAAGGAAAGCCAAACGCGGACATCACGGGCGCGCAGCCGTGCTTGACGCTTTCGCACAGGGACCTGCACGGCTGTATGGGCTCATCCAAATCGTCCAGACAGACGGGAGCGAAAAGGGAGCAGAGGAACTTTCTCGTGTCGGGGTGACATTGCTTCTGAACCAGCGGGATCCAAGACGAAGCTTGCTGCATAACTTCATTCATGGTTTCGTGTCCGAGCAGGTTCGGGAGGCGCATGTCTGTGTACTCTATATCGTGGCACAGGAGGAGATTTTCAGGAATTGGCTTGCAGTTATTCTTTTTGTAGAATAGGTCATGCTGGCCAAAATTGTACAATCCGTGGATGGCTTCCATGCAGGGTATTGTTATCACCCACAACACTGTCACTGTCGAAATAAAGGCTCTCATTTTGTATGCGCGTAAAACCTGCAAAATATAAACGCTTAATCAGGGGTTGTTGAGCATCAGTCAGCTTGGATGGAGCCTCTGTCAGTGGCCAGCTCCTACTGTAACAAGAGGTTTTCTTCCAGGCATCTCTGGGAGGAGTCTGTACATTGTGCGTAAAGACCGCTTCTCCATTCAGCACTTGGTTTCCTCATATCAGGTGAACCTTGTGGACAGATTTGTCTCCTCGGTCAAAGAAAAGCGCAAATTCTCACTTGCTGCTCCTCTGGGTCCGACAGGCATTTTTGATTTCTAATTATAGCTCATAATATTTTATCACCAGTCGTTTTCCTGACATTTTCCTTCTCTATTTCATCCCCTGCCCTTCATGGAAATAATAACAAAACGTGTCTGACAGGTTTTCCTCATTACGCCCAAACCAACAGAAATATATCCTGAGTGATCCCTTCACTTGCTGTTTTTAGACCCATGCTGTAAATAGTTTGGAGATGTTGTCAGTAGGGGCATTTAGCTCAGTTCAGTGGAGCGTTAATTTTCCATCATTAGGAGTTTAGTGGTGAAATCCTCCGGGCAGGTCTGCAGGTTCATACCACATGGTGAAATATTGTTTGCCCTGGTGTGAGAAGCAGACCTCCACTCAGCGCACCCAGGGGTGAAACCAAATCTGCCTCCTCCTGCTCTGCAGCTCTGGCTCCTATCCGCTCTCAGACCCCCTTGAGCTACAGTCTGGTCTGCAGACAGCAGTGTGGTTCTTCTCAGACTTGACCTTCCTCTTGCTCCCTCGGAACAAGCTGAAATGAGTGAACACTTAAATCTCGAATGTGATGTTTGTGGAATTTCTGGCTAAAAGTGTCAGTTCACCCAAACATTTTCCCACTTTCCCCTTGTGGTTTTTAGATATTCAGATATTTTTGGTTTTACTTACCCAGATTTAGAGATATCTGTCACTGAGACTTCTGCTGCCACCCCAGTACAATGGAGGTGGATTGAAGTTCATTTGTGGTGCTGAAAACTCAACAGCAACATGTTTTTTTCCCCCCAGAAGCAATGAATTGATGAGCATTAATCTATCCTAAAACCCATCTAGTGTGCAAAGTACCACATGTTGATTCCTGTATTGTCACAAATCAGTCTCTCAGAACCTACCTTCCCCACTCAGCAGCTCCTCCAGTCATTCAAAAAGGTTATGAGTCACTTGTTTTAAGTAGTAGGAAAAAGAATTTGAATTGAAAACACAGTTATAGTGTATTTGCCATGAATTAAACCTGCCATTAAAGTTTATAGCTCTCCCTGTGCCAACATTTTTTTTTAGCAGAACTGAACAAAGAGGATATTCTGGCAAGAGGTCCCACTTCACATGTTTTTCTTTCCGTATGAAAACAAGACAGAACCTATAAACAATTTGGTGAACCTGGCATATGAATGAAATGCTGCACCCTTAAATTAGGTGTTAGATTGTTTTGCTGCTGAGGATACAGTAACTGCTTCCCAACTCCAGAACAAAGGAATCTGAAATAAATTAGATGCCTAATACTGACTCATCAATCGACATTATTGACGAGTGACATTCACAGTACATATACTATATATTGCTCATTTCTAGAAACTGATTACTATACAGGAGAGGAATATAGTAGTAAGGGTACATGTTGTAACAGCTGACTGATGGGCTATGGCGAAACTTCTTTCCAGTATGAATTTGAATAATTTTTCTTTATGTTTAAAGGGTCAGTTCGCCCAAATTACAAAAAACATATTTTCTCACTTACCTGTAGTTGTATCTAGCCATGCAGGCAGTTTTGGTTTTATTTGCAGAGGTAATGATATACGTATATGTCTCTGGAATTTAATGTGTGGTGCTCAAAGCTTTGAAAAATGACATTTAAAAAATTCAACAGCAACATCTCTGTCCAGAAACAGTGACATTATTACTCTCAGTAATCCACAGAACATGCTATGGACACTTTTCATTGGGGCTGTTTCTTCAGGAGAAAGTGGTTTCAATTGAAACTGTCCACAGGGTTGTCCCTAATTTGGGTGAACTGAAGAGTTTGCTGATTATTCTCTGTGGGTTCATCACTACGTGTGACACCTTTCACATTACACACAGTCATTTGATCCTGTGGTTATTATAAAAATACTGGTTATAGGTCCTATCAGGATGAAGCTGGCATTCAGAGCTAAAACAGCCCTGCTTTAAAATAACGCATGGGGCTGCGTTGGTGGGGGTGTGTTGCTTCAGGTACCAGTGAGACATGAAATACGATCCAGGAAGTCGCTTGAGTAACAGATCCATCAGTTTGAAGGATTATCAGATGCCAAGACACTGCACAGCGGTTTATAATACTCTGAGACAAAATTATACAACTCTGAAAAGTTATCACGCTGGCAATTATCATCTGTTGCAACGACTGCAAGGTAAACAGTAGAAATACAGCGTTAATGTAACAAAGTAGTCCACCAGGAATGTGCGCTTGCATGTATTCGATTGGATGGTTGAGCTGTTTTTTTTTTCCCATAGCCCTCTGCATTGGCACCCCACTGTGCTGTGGCCTCATTCAAATGAATGAGAGGGTTGCGGTTTTTCACGTAGAGCCAAAGTTGGTCTGAATGCGACCACTAGAGCAGGGACCTAACTGGTTCTTCAGTCTGTGTCAAAGGTTTAACTTACTTTTATAGGGCAACTCTGCCTCTCTTATCTCCTTTCCTTCAAAGTGTGTTAATTCTATTCAGGTCTCTGTAGAAACACTTATACGGCCATTTAAGGGCTAGAGCCCCCCATTAACCTGCAACTGGACTCCCTTTAGCTGAGCAGTAGGTCAGCTGGCTAAACTACCTGTTGTGTAGCTGTGATGCTAACCTTTCCTGGGCGACTAAATGTGATCAGCTGTAAACAGAGTCATGATGCACTCCTGGGCTGTATATGGGACATACACTGAGGCATCAGATATATACAAGTTAAGTAGTCGAAGTGATACATCCCAGATGCTTCAGCTCTTCTTTTAAAATGACAAGAAACAAAGGCTCTAAATGATAAAAAGAACCCAAAGGGGGATAAATGGACTGCAATTAGGATTGGATCAAACCTTACCAAGCGTAAGGCTTTAGTTCTCTAAACACAGATAACATGCAGTCTCTATTAACAATACGGTTTCACAGACAGTTAAGGTCAGAGGCTCGGGATAGAGGTAAGCTGATCCTAGCCCTGTGTTAAAGTCACCCCAGAGGGTTCTCATTACAACTCTGTGTGAAAATGAGACACAGCTTGTTGGACCTAGTGGTCCATCTGTAGCCCACTAACCCTTCGTTCTTTCTCTTCCACTACCCTCCACCCTTTACCCTTGTTCTTCCTTTTTTCATAAAGAAGGGCTAGACTACTGTCAAAAACGATCACAGAGCACATGGTGCAGGTTCTAAAGAAAGCCAACCCCCAGTGGAAATGTTTGAGGAATCAATTTATTGAATGTTCATGAAGACTCGTCTCTCAGTGTGAGGAACATCAAAGCCATCAGGACTGCTATAATGTAAACCAAACCTGTTTTTGAAAAGGCCTGTTCTCCATAGTCCCATTTTTATACAGACAGGCTACCCAGCTCCATACAGGATCTTGGGATTTGGGCAAAATGACATCTGATAAGAATAGATTAAAGGTCTGGTGATATTCTATATTTTTCTTATTGTCAGCAAATCCCATGAAAAGACCAAAACCAACAATGAAGTGATCCTTCTAACAAGTACTGTCTGTCTAGTCAAAGCCTTATTCCTCTGTGTCATACTGTAGCGCTCCATTGATGACATAACAACTATTAAAAACACATCAATGAGCCACAATGTTCCTTCATTGCCATGAATATGGGCCCTGTAGTTTATTTTGAATCAACCCCACATACACCGTTATGCTGACGTAAATACTCGCTAGTGCACCAAATGTGTATTAATCCACAGATGAAAATAGTCCCCAACTAATGCACTGTTGACTCCTGTTTGAGTGCTGTTGGCTAAAAACTACAGTGCCCGGCTGTTTTAGGAAATTACTACATTTTTGTGACAGATTTTTAAAGATTTATGACTTCAGTAGGAACAAATGGGCTTGGGGTGCCATAGACAGGCTGGGGAAGTAGGAGAGTATAGAGAGACAGACTAACATAATGTTGGTTTTGATCTTCTGATGGGATTTGTTGACAATAAGAAAAATGTAGAATAAGGAAAAATCAATTTTACAGTATAATTTCATTGGTCTGAAATCTCAAGTTTTGAGTTAACGACAGACACTTGGTATGTAAAGATGGACTGCAATTTGTCACACCTTTACAAAAATGGTGTTATCTGGTGAGATTATTTAGTACAAGGCACAGGGCTTCACTGTTAGGACAATTAGTCTTTATACTTATCTTCCACGGCCCCTTGACTGCCAGCTGAGAATCAACTATACAGCTCTGAACATTGTCCTGAAGTGCACTAATGAGCTTGTTAACTTCAATCACCCCTTCTACATTGACATTTGGGAAAGAATTTATCCCATCCAAGAAGAATTAATCTCATTATAGCTCCTGAGTGATATAGATTGTGCCTGCTTGGCGTAATTGATGTTCCTATTGTACAGGTCTAATTGACTCAGTATGGGGTTTCAAAGCAGCTGTGGGACACGTAGACGATTCTACCAGACTTTGGGAGAACCAGGCGCATATTAGAGATGTGTGCACTGTACATAGCAGTGGACAAATATGTGGAGAGGGTACAAGATTATTTGTATGTTCTGTTATTGAAGCATTGAAATGTAATTAATAAATGTTAGAAATATGTCATGTAAATTGATCAGATATTTGTGAGTCATTTAAAAGCAATATTTTGACATTTTGGGAAATGTACCTACTTGCATTTTTGCAGAGTTAGATGAGAAGATCGATACCCTCATGTCTGTACAATAAGTTTAAGGTGACAGCCAGCAGCCGTTAGCCTAGCTTAACTTAGCATAAAGACTGGAAACGGGAAAACAGCTAGCCCGGCTCTGTCCAAAGCTAACAAAATCCGCCTGCCAGCACCTCTAAAGCTCACAAATTAAATAATTAACAGGTTATATCTTGTTTAATCCGCACAGAAGCCAAAGTGTAAAAACTACAAGCTGTGGTTTTATGGGTGGCTATGTGGCAGACTATTTCTTGGCTGTGACAAGACTTCAGGAAGTTACTTATCATTTTTACATGTGTTTTTTGTGCAGATTAAACAAACAAGGTATAACGTGTTAATTAGTGAGCTTTAGAGGTGCTAGTAGGCAGATTGTGCTACCTTTGGACAGAGCCAAGCTAGCTGTTTCCCCCTGTTTGCAGTCTTTGCGCTAAGCTAAGCTAACTGGCTGCTGGCTGAACCTTCATGCTTACCGTACAGACATGAGAGTGGTACTGACCTCGTCATCTAACTCTTGGCAAGAAAGCGAATAAATGCATTTCCCAAAATGTTGAACTATATCTCTAATGGCTTGTGATGAAAATCATACAACCATGTAGTTAGTATGGAAACAATCTGGTCCAAGGTCCAGCCAGATTTGCGTTACAGGACCCAAAACAGTGACATAGTACCATAAAACACAGCACTGACCCAGGCGGGTTTATGCTTGCAGGATGTCCATGGATCAGTGTGACAAGCAGATCCTTCTGTAGGGCCCTGCTCTTTGACCCCTGACCAATACTGAAGCTGCAAGACCCACACTGTGAAGGGCTCTATGGGGATATTTTATAACTTAGACCAAAGAACAAGCAGCTCTGCCGTCAGAGAAGTGTTTTCTGGATGACCCGTACCTGATCTCAACCCCATATGGAGAAGGGCACCCCATAATCCTGCTCCTCGCCACCTTCACACATTCCTTGCAAAAGGGATGCTGCTGTTCTCTATTTAATGAATAGATGAGCTTTTACTGAATCTTTCATGAATGAAAATCAGAAGAAGGTTTAAACCCTTTAAAAGATACATTTATCTTCAGTGAGGGGAGTTCCCTGCTCTTTTAAGGAGGTTTCAAGTCAAGTTCTGTCCCGCAAGTCCCGTATTTATTTATAACCGCTAAAAGTGAAATTTTGGAAATTCTTCACTTTTCCCCCTACTTGCAAATATAAGAATAAAACCTATTTAAGTTCAAGTAGATCCTAAATGACTGCAGCACAGAAACAGGGGTGATCACACACCTTCTGAGACATGTTTTGGAGTGATTATAAAATCTATCATTGGTTATGAGGAATAATATGTTAGCTGAGGCAATGTGTGTAATTCAGAATTGGGTAGTTTTAGCCTATTATTTGCCTTTTATTTACACATTTGATATGATGTTACACCATTTGTCCTATACTAGTTTGGTTTTCATTTTGTTTCCATTTTGGCCAGTTTCCTATAATTTCATCTCTATTTCTATTTCATAAATATATTAGATTGTTGTTGATTTAACATATTAATTGCTACTGGAGATACTAAGGATTCTGCACAAATAAAATGTACTTTTTAAAAATTAAGATTACATATTGGTTTTGCACATTTTTTTATCTAATTCAACAATATGGCAGATGTAGGGTGAATCTCTTTGGGAGTTTTTCTGCTCTGGGCATACATGTGATTATATTGATAGTGTATGATCACTTTAATTTTGCTCTTAAAGGTTACTCTTACACTCCGCTGTAACTTGCTTAGTAAATGTGCATTATTCGTTACACTCCCCAAATAACTTTTTTTTATTCCTAAATAGGATTTTTAGCGCATTCTTAAGTGAAATTTTTAGGGAGGTTTGATAAATGTGGGTCCTGGATCTTAATCTGCAGCATTGCATTTTTTAATAGTGTCATGCTGTTGGACCTTGAGGTTGATTTGGTTTACTTGTACTTTTACTTTTTAAAAATATGATGATTTATTGTTTGATTTTCTTTTATTTGTCCTTTTCGTTTTCATATAGATACATGCTTGTTGTTCTTACATCAATTACTATTTAAATGTGCAATATTCTGAATAACAAATGACATGTTTATGGAATGTAAATGCAGATGAAAAAGACAAATGATTTGAAACATGCGTTTGTTTGTTAAGTCTTTAAATTAATGTACTTCCTACAAAGACAGGTTCTCCATGACATGAACAAATTACCGCTTTGGAAGAAGTCATGGATCATTTGTCTTTTGACAGTTTGTGTTGTGAAATATAATCTCACATACCTTCATCTCAGGAATTTGGGGGTTAGAAAAAAGAAAAAAGAAAAACCACCCCTCTTAATTTTAGCGATGGTGGCAGCGGGTTAGCAAGTGACCCGCAGTGACCCCTGGAATACCAGACACGGGCTCAAGTGTAAATAAAGGTTTGGTATTCATTCACCGTTGTGACACCACAACAAGGACACATTTTGTTTGGAGGTATAGCTGAGAAGTGTGTGTCCCCTTAACAGAAACAGACTTTACACCAAGTTCAGCCCAAACTCTGAACAACCTCTGCTCACTGATTCAACCTCCAAACTTCAAAACAGCCACTCTGAACCATGAAACAAGATTTGACTTGTAGTTGCTTTCTACAGTTTCAAGAATGAGACAAAGCCATCAAAATATAACAGTCCTGCATAGTACAGAAAACAGATCTCCAAGATAATCAATTTTTCATTTTCCAGATGTATGTGATGCCATTTTTTTTCTTGACACTGTAAAATGTTTCAGTTTCTCCTGGTGTACTACAAGTAAGACCGATAACTCCATTCAACGTAAGTAAATGTAATTAAGGGTAATTTTATCCAGATACCCCTGACTTGCCAAAAACTACAGACATGCATGAGTAAACAGAACATATTATCGTCTTCTAGGAAATTTGAACGTGCTCTGGAATGCAAATCGTCAAGATAAGAGCAGAAGGAAAACAACACATGAAATTGTATTTGTTGGGTTTTAAATGTTTATCTGTTTTGTTAATATCTGAACTGTGTTTTACTGGTTGATCTTGAAAAGCAAATGTGAAGAGAAGTTTCATAAGAAAAAACACATTTTATATTTCAAGACCACGAATGAATACAAAATCAAGATATCAACAACATACATACACGTCAGAAAAGCAAGGTAGAGAAGGGAAGGAGTCATTGCATGGACATTAGGAAAACCATAACTAAGTTCACTATCTACAACACTGAAACACATAAAAACCTTATTCATAGCATGATTCTCATATCAAAATCCACATTAAAACCATAGTCTGCAAGAACCCTAATGTATGCATCCAATAGACTACTCTTTATAAGTCTCCTCCTTTTGATTAATGTACATGCTTAATACCCTAAAACAGAGCTACTGAGCTACAGATAATATATTATACTATGAGAACAAGGCTTAGATGAAACATAAAGCTTTTATAGTCACTGATCTTTCATCCTTGTGACAAGACATTTTAGCAGATAGGTAACATTTATAGTGTCACATGCAATGCTGCCCCTCACAGGATCACATTTATCTCATCTCAGATGTATAAAGTCAAACATTTATGGGTATTGTTAACATTGCACACCGGCCAAAAGGATAGGATCTTCGTGATAGTTTGGTCTGGGCCAGTACGCAAATTGACCCTATCCAGGTGGGTGCCTGGATAGAGTCTGGATAGTATAGATCATTTTTAAATATACTGCAATATGATTGAATGGCTCTGAAAGGTTTGTAGCTTGCTCCTTCACAGGGGACATCAGCTGCTTGGATTCATGGCAGTTGCAATGGATTCCAATGGCAGCCCAGTTTCATGATGAAAAATGTCCCCATAGTGTAACATCTCAAATCATTTCTCCAGCACAATCTCTGCTGTCTGTCTGTTTGCTTATTATGTTCCAAACACTCGACAATTTAACTACTTTAGGCTAAATATGCTGCTTCCATTTGTCACTAGCACAGTCAGCCGTTTATGTTTGTTCTTCACGATGACCTGAAATGGAAGGCGCGTATTTAGCCGTATTTTGGTAAAGATGCTGACTTCCTGAGCCAAAACGTGTTTTCAATGGAGTTTTTCTTTAAAAAGCCCAAAAAAAATGAACAAGACTACATTATTATTTTTACTCTCAGCCCAGTCATTTGTTAATAAGACCGATAGAGCTCGACTAAAAAAAGCTGGACTAGATTATTAACCTCATCAGCCTCAAAGCTACATTTCTTGATCTATTTTATTTATTTATTTTATAAATGTGCTCTGTACTTCATCTTTTCATACTGGTCAAAGTTTTCCATCATATAATGTCTGGCATTCGTATTTCACTACTCTGCAAAGTTTATTTCATAGCTGATTTCCAGAACAAGTAGACATGTTCTCCCTCATAGAAGTAAATGCTTTTGTCAAAGTGCCAACTATGAACATTAAGTAGTGTAATGGACCCATCAACATGTCATCATTGCTTCCCTGTTGTTTTCATATGAAGAAGGCAACATTAAAACCCCACGTGCTGAATTCTTTGGTAACAGAGGAAAGCACCCTAAATGCGGTCAGAGGGAATCACCAAGCCCTTTATTATTCCTCAGTATACTCCCAGAAGAGAGCATGTTAGCACTGACTTACAGTAGCCTCACTACCTTGTGTGTGTGCGTGTGTGTGTGTGTTTCTGTCTAATGGTGTGCGGAGGCAGATGGAACAAGCCCGAGGCAGTGCACATTAAACCTGCAGAGTCCTGCTGAGAGGAGGAGGAGGAGGAGGAGGAAAAGACCCTGAGTTATCCTAAACTCTTTGGGGAGACACATCACTGCACACACACTTAAAAACTGGCCTCACATTAACTAAATGATGGCTCCCCTTTAGCGCCGAGGGCTTTTCCAACCTCAAACATCCAACAAAACGACCTCCTCCAAAGTGCTCCTGCTCTAATCTTTTGACATTCTGATTGTATTTTGTCGCAGAGGGATGAAACAGAAGCCCTGTGAAAGTGTTTTAGAGCATCACCACTGCACCACAAGGCACATGACCAGAAAGTAAACATTGCCGTGCTTATCTTTCACCGTGGTGCTTAATTAAATATTCTGCAAATCTTTGCTTGACAGTCCTGGTTGAATTATGGTGATGGCACAATTTCGAGTTATAGCGTTCCAACCAAAACATCGCCCTGGCTCTGCCTCACACTGCCAGAGGTTACGTATGCCCTATCAGATGACACATTCAGTGTATACAAGCTTAAATATAACATTTATTCTAATCTATTCCATGCATGATGTCTGGGCTTTAAGGCGGCCATTACAACTGAAATGGTAAGCAAGAAGTGACAAACTTGCTCAGTGTCAAGATGATGAGACTGCTTTGTTTGCTTTATGTTTTGAAGAAAAACTCACTGTTGCTCTGCCAAAGGAGCATAATAATAAAATATCCCACTGCTTCTAAGAAATATTAAAACCAAAAGCTTCATTGTATTCTGAAAAATCAAGCTGGCTTAAATGTTACTCCAGATTACCTAATATTCAAAACAATTTTAGGGTTGGTGAATGTATAATGTATAATGCATACTGAATAATAAAGTCATTGTTCTTTATAAAGATTCCTTTTAAGGTTAAGCCTTGGCGACCAACTACTTTGTTTGCTCCAAAATTCAGACGTTGCAACATGACATAATAAGGCCAAATATTACATGCAAGCTCAAATGTGTTTCAGTGTTTTAGAAACCTCAAATGTGACCTTCATGAACTCCACATTGTACAGTGAGTTTACCCACCTGCACAGTCTATGCATGCTTCATAATAACAGACTCAAGAGATGCAACATCAGTGAGTCCATCGCTCTAATTTGCTTTCTTTCCAAGAGCTGAGAAGATTGGTACCAGCTGAGAAGATTGATACCAGTCATGTCTGTGCATTAAGTATGGGGCGAGAGTCAGGAGGCGGTTAGCTTAGCTTAGCATAAAAACTTGAAGCAGGGGGAAACAGCTAGCTTGGCTCTGTCCAGTGTTCAAAAATACGTCTCTATATAGCTCTAATAGCTGTAAAGCTGGTTTTAACTGTTTCTTGATGAATAACGTCTTGATGCCTGGCAACCTCACTGTGACGACAAGACAGGAAGTCACTGTGCCCACCAATAAATAGACACAGCATGTGACTCCCTGTAAAACCACAAAATGTAACTTTTAATTGCTATTTGTGTGCAAATTAAACAAATAAGACAATACATACTACATACTATACAATGTGTTAATTAGTGAGCTTTAGAGGTGTTGGTAGGCATATTCTTGAATTTTAGAGAGAGCCAAGGTAGCTGTTTCCTCCTCCTTCCAGTCTACAATATATGCTAAGCTAGGCTAATTGCCTTCTGGCTCTAGCTCCGTACTTACTTACTCTGTAATGCACAGACATGAGAGTGGTATCGATCTTCTCATCTAACTCTCAGCAAGAAAGTGCTGCAGCCTGACTTTACGATCAATGTTAATTTTACATAAATACTGTCTACTGTAGCTTTAATAGACAAAGAAATTATGTACAACATGTTGAGAATTTTACAGACATGAAACGACTCAGAAAATCAAACTGATGTACAAATAATTCAAGATACATGACCATGGGACCATGAACTTTATCCTCCACAACATCTTTTTGCACTGCCAAGTCACTCTTGCACGTTCATAGTGTATATATGGAGCCTGTATACTTGTCTTGTACATAACAGCTGCATGTTTACTTGGCTGTTTAACACTGCCTATTTTCTAAACTTTCAGCTACAGTATATGTCTTTTTTTTTGCACTGTATATAGTCTGTATATAAAGTCACAATCCTTGTATATGCCAGTAAACTAAATGCACACATGCTTTATGCTTCTACACTCTGCAGATTATCCTCAAAGTGAAGGGATAAAATGAGCTCCACATGGGACACTGTGCATAGTCCTGCGCAACCACTTTCATAGGCCTGGGAACCCCCAACACACACACACGCACACACACGCGCACACTCCCCTTCCAACCTCCCTGTGCAGCCGAGGCACTAAAAGGCCCATCAAAAAACTGCCGGGGCCTCTGATTCTTGTTACCCTGAGCTAACTGATGGAGATTTCACTGGTCAGCGGATGAACTCATGCTACTCACCACCTGTGTTTATTCTACATGGTCGTTGTGGCTGGATTGTGTATATGAGTGTGTGTAGAGGATGGTAGAGCGGTTTGAACAAAAAAAAAACGTTGGTTGTGGCTTCTTCAGGGGGCTGAGGAAAACTATTAGAAAAAAGTTTTTGGTCTGTTTGTTTCAGTCTGTCTGCCCTTAATTTAAGCATGCTGTTGAAGTTGGACATAAAAAAAAATCCATTTGTTTTTGCAAATTTTTTTGCACTGCACATAACATCCTCTTTCCTTTGTTGAGCAGGGCAAAGAGTCAAAGCTAGCACCACCAGAAAGATTGACACCTACCTGTACTGTTTCAAGTTTATCTACATGACACACACTGAGGGCCATCCAGTGAAGAAAAGGAAGACGGTTAGGTTGAAAAAACTTGACCCTAAAGTTGTTTGAACCCCTTCATCCTCCTGATGTCCCCACAGACAAAAATGGATGGACTCCTTTTGGACTAGAAGGGAGGAAAGCTGTCATTGCCACCTTGTCTACGCTGTGTCAGATGCAGCCATCTGAACCTGAGGTTGGAGCATAAATCTCCACTCTCGAGCCAGCCTTGACATTCTGTTCCCAGATGGTGCCTCCCCTGCTGTGGACTCTGCCCCAAAGGGGCCTGGCATCTCAGCCAGACCCATCCATCACAGCAGAACCAGGCCCCTTATACTGGGAGCAGAGGCCCCAGTAGGGAGCACCTGCCCTCGTGTTTTCACCCTTGTGGCTAAAACAACCCCCATCCCCCTGAGTGCACTTCATCCCCCGCTGCTTTCCTGAGGGGTTAGAGGTCATTTGAGGGTGTGAGATAACTTTGCATGTCCAGAGACACTCTTTTAAGGTGACATTCACACTCAGGTCTGTGGTTAAATCTATTAGGCCTCATATTACAAGCAGGTCAAAGGTTGAGATATTATTAATGTTAACAGAAGGCCACACAAGCTACAGACAAAACATGAAAATTATCAGTACTGGAGACAAACTATTTGTATGCTGAGAGTGAAAACTACAAAACAACATTTTAAAGAAAGGCTACAGTACGAAACATGGACAAACAACCTCTCAGAAAACAAAAGTTAAAGCTGCAAAGCAAAGGTCAATCGCCTTAAAAGAAAAAGAATGCTACTTCTTCACTCTGAGCAGCTTTTATGCAAAAGAATTGTACTCCTCCCCTTTTTGGTCCATCTGTTTTATATATTGTGGCCAAAAAACATCACTGATTTGATTGGACCCAAATGTGATGCTTGAGGCTCCTTCATACATCCAAAGCCTGTTTGACCCTCCTTCTCCTGCCCTCCACCAACAAAGCCCCCTTTTCCCTCTCCCCACTCGTCTCATTCGAGGGGCTCCAGGCCTGACTATGTGTGTGTGTGTGTGTGTGTGTGTGGGTGTGTGTGTGTGTTGGGAGGGGGGTTTAGGAGTCTTGTCCCAGCTTACTAGGCTGCCAGCTAAGGTCTATACTGTGAGGAATACTCCACCGAAAACCTATGATTTAAGTATCAAACCACCTGTAGGCTTAAAGGTGGCTCTGAAAAGTTTGTAGTCAGCTTGGATTCACAACAGTGACCCACTGACTCATATTTTCACCATAATATGCAAAAACATGCCTAAATACACAGCTTCCATTCAACGGAAGCACAGTTGGCTGCCTGAATGCCGCATGCAACTTCCTTTGCTAACGTTGGTAGGAAGTGACAGACATAAACAGCTAACCACTGGTGTCATTTATGCAGGCATTTGGTTACAAACTGAAGTATTGGACAAAATAAAAACAATCCAGCCAATAGCTGTTGCAACATTTCCACTCAGAACCACAAATGTCAACCTCACGGTGGCACTAGAGACAAAAGTCAGAGGATCACCAAAGTCGTTCAAAGATTAATTCTCTGTCATGACAATGCATCCAGTATTTGTTAATGCTGGACCGAACGCTGCATCATATTTTTAAAGGTCATCATATGTTTTGTATCTAAAATCTTCAAAGTAAATAGTAACTGTAGTCAAATCCGTGTAGTGGAGGAAAATGCACAATATTTACATCTGAAATGTAGTGCTGTATGTATAAATAGCATAAAATGGAAATACTCAAATAACGTACATCTATCTTAAAATTGTACCTAAGTAAAGTACTTCAGTAATGTACCAAAATACTTTCCACTACTTGTTGTGGTTTGCTATAGTTTAGGAGTTATGGAAGTTTTGTTTTCCTAAAATCGATGTACTGTCTGCATGTTGTTTTGGAATGAAACTCCACAGTTACTGTAAAAAAAAAACAAACAAAAAAAAACAAACAAGCCCTGCTTAAGAGTCTGGAAAAAATCTGCAAAGCAACAAGCCAGTTTCTACACACTGCATGTTACCATCCCCGCTTCAAATCCTTGTTCCCAGCTCTGCTCAGCTCTGCTCCCACATCATGTCTGTATTAATTTCCATCAGGACCAGGCACAGCAGCGCACTCTGGCATACATCTGAAAATAAGATAGAAAGGATGTTCCACATGGTTCTGATAAAAGCAGAGGTAAGCTATGGTCAGCGCGGTTCACTCGTTCCCGTTCTGTGATTAATTCTTTATGTAAAGTGCATTGTGATTCCTTTGTTAAGATTATAAATGGCTGTGGGAAAAATGGCTGTATTATAAATAAATGCTACGATTGGTCCCCATTATTAATAAATCATGAGGGTTAACATTTCTGTCTTCTGCTGTCAAATGTGCCCCCTTTTTGTTTTGGGAAAAAAACGGTGGAAGCGAGAAAAGACAGAAAACATTTGGATTGTTTCCAGCTTGCAAATGAAGCATAACGCGTGCTCTCAGTGTGACAATGTTTATACAATCTTTCAGCAACACAGCTCAGATGAACCTACAGATTTATGGAAAAATATCAAGACTCTGATGTTGATTGTCTGGAGTCAAAGGGCCCAGTGGTAATTTATGATACTGAAGATGATTTATGTTTTTGTCACAAACCTGCTGATAGGCCGTAAACAGATTGCGGCTCTCCTGTAAACTAAAATAATATCTGAATCCAATGAAAGATTCATCAGTGCAGATATAATTCTCCAGTAACCACTTACTCCACACTGATAAGCAAAACTGTAACTGTGTTGATCATTGTATAAATAAAAAGTGGATGATCTCATTAAAGTTTGGATTGGATTTAATCTCTAAAAGTTGGTCTAAAGTTCATTCTCATCACTTGTGTCAAAGTTAATCAAATTTCCCACTCAATAAGTTTCTTTTATAATCACTAATATCAAAATACCAATCTCCTTGAAGACTACAAGTTTTAAAATGAATAAAATCTGGGGTGTGGAGTTGGAAAGAAGTGAGCTCACCAGACCTCTGTATCACGCTCCTCATCTCTGCTTGAGGCTAGCAGCTCGAGGTTACATTAGCTGCTAGCACCCAAATATCCAACCAAACTGTCGATGGTTGAGTTGCATTGTGGGTATTATAGGCGCCAGGTTTTGACTGGGAAGAAGATTGTGGGGAATAAAAAAAGACAATATCTCTGGTTCTGAGGCATCAATTTTGATCCTTTTTTATAAAAAACTGTCCGTCCTGAGTCTGACGATGTTATGGAAGTGCAATGCTAAATCAGTGGCATACTCTTTTAACTTTTCATCTAATGCCATTAATTTAATTTGTCAAATATTTTAGTTTATGACCAAATAAGTAAATGACATTTCCATCTGCTTCAACTGCACTTTGTGTTTAGTGCTAATTGGCAAATGGTAGCATGCTAACATGCTAAACTGAGATGATGAACATGGTAAAGATTATGCCTGCCAAACATCAGCATGTTAGCATTGTCAGTGTGAGCATGTTAGCGTGCTGACGTTAGCATTTAGCTCAAAGTACAGCCTCAGAGCTGCTAGCGTGGCTGTAGACTTGTCTTCTACAAAAGCTAATTTTCATTTAACAAAAGAACCAAAAGTTCTCAAATGTTAAATGTTGTCGAAGCACAAAGTCACAGAAGGACTTTTTATAATAAAATTTAGTCTAAACGTGGTTAATTTTCTGTTGAAATCAAGAACTATCTGATCAAAGAAGAAGTGAACACGATTATGAATCTGCCCAGACATTTAATGCTAGCTTTTGGTACTTGACAGTTTTGATACTTGGTCCTGCGGTGATACATCTTGGTTGGTACCAAAAACGTGTCGAGGTTCAATACCCAGCCCTCTTCAGGCCTGCAGTGCATTGTCAAAGTTAAATACTAGAAAGGTAGGTAAGAGGCAGATTGTCCTGTTTGGAAAAAAGTTGAGGGAGAGACTTTGATGGGAGGCAAAGTGATCATACTGAGGAACTTGTACAGTTGAATAGAAAATACGTGCATTTTTTTTAAACTTGAAAAAGTGCAATATATTAAAAAATATGCACAATTAAAATGGCTTTTGAAGACAGAAAGCTGGTTGCTCACACAATAGAATGAGCTGCTTCTGCTGTTTTCATTTTCCAGCCTAAGTTCAGTCTATAATCTGTACCATATTTCATGTAAGAGAACTTCAGAAGAGTTCCTGGATGCTCTTGTTATAGTTTTACTTACAACAGGTGGAATTTGTAATGAAAATCTCATGCTACAAAACTCCATTACATACACAAGGTGTTTTTTTTTACTGTTAGTAAGGTAAAAGTCAAACAACCCACTGTACCTCTGGCACCGAACATAACAAACCAGGAACAGACTGCTGCAATTACGTTTAATTAGATTTTATATTTGTCAAGATTAAAATATAAACACAAAAAATATGTCTACCACATTCTTTATATCATCTTCTAGTCCATCAAATCATATGAGCCAAGAGGAAAATTTAGCAATCCATCAAAACCTTTAACACTGATTATGAAAACAGTTTCAAAACAATTTATTATAAAATCAGCTGTCACCCCGACTGCACTTTCCCGCTCAACAATCGTTTCTCCGCCAAGTAAATGCAACCTAAATTCCTTCACTGCATCATACAGCCTCAAGTCCCCTGAGAAACAAGCCAGAAACCACAATGCAGAACTTGTTTAGAGGCCAGTACATATCTCAATAGAATGCAAATAGAGGTAAATATAAAATCCAAGCCAGGAGGAGAACACAGCTGTGTTTTATTTGTCACAATACCTCCTCTTCCAAGTGACTATCAGACTGTACTATCAGATGATAATCTTTTCTTCTTGCTCTGCAAGAAAAGACGGCTCAGGGGGGAACATTAGCTCACCCTTGACCAGATTTGACAAGTGATGATCTAATACAAATGACTATGCATTCTTGTGGAGCTAAGAGATCTTTGCCTTCATTTGACTGTGCCTTTTTGACACTGCTCTGTTCACCAGTATCATTTGCTCAAGTGACACTGATGTATTTGGGATCAAGGCTGGATAACCAACTGCCCTGGGGCCCGAGGCCCTCATGGGCTCCAAAAGCCCCGGGCTCACTGTGTGTTTAACAAGAAACAGAAGTCTCACTCTGAAATCTCGCGAGAGGTGAGTTGCAGGAAGACGATGGGGTTTCTGGTTAAACAAAAAGGATCTTACTCTTTAACAAAAAGGTCTGTCTCTTTAATCTTTTCCATAATGTTGTCAGACACGTAGAATAACAGTCTGAGCCTGTCAGTGGCAAAAACAAGCACTTTTAGTGGATGTACTTTGACGGGCGGAGTTGCCCACAAGGATTACATTGCAGCCATTGCAGTCCATTTCTCAGCTGCCAGCTGAGGCGATCTACTGGACCAGTTCCAAAACTTTTTGAACCTATTAGTCATTTAGACCCCAAAATATGTTTAAGGGCCCAGGTTTAAAAATACTGGAATTACCCTTTAAGTGCATGTAAACGCATTGACTCTCACACTGTATAATGAAGTGAAAACAAAATGGCAGTTCATGCTGATTATCAGACTATCCCTGTGTCAAAGTCCAGTTTTATGACCTTCAATTTTTTCATTATTGTGCTAACATCTTGCATATTCCTATATTCATTTGTTTAATTTATTGATTAGTGTTTAAAAGAAGTTACCAAGCACCAAACATGGTAGTTTTCCAGCATACCATTCACAGTGCACATAGTGGGAGGAACAGGGGGACCAAGCAGCTCATTTTTGACCAAGGGCTCCCTAGCAGGTAAATACAACCATGCTGGGGATTACAGTCAGTTTCCACATGTCTGCCTTATGGGAATAATCTCAAGTATATATTGTACATAAAAAAAGTGTTTCCGCTGATCTGAAAACGTCTCCGTCTTTATAGAACTGCCCAGGAATCTTATCGTACTTGAGACTCCCTGACCTCTCTCAGCAAATGGAGTTGCCTGACTGACAGGCAGCATTTGATAAAGATCCACTGAGCTGCTCTTTACTCCAGTTGTGGGGACTGTTGAGCTGTGTGCGGAGACACAGAAGCTTGTTTGGCCAGATCACCTGATATGGCGAGAGATCTCTTCCATCACCGTGATCCAGAGGCCAAGGACCTGCTGAAATCACAAATACCGAGGAGTGCAGAGCTTGTCAAAACCCACTGAGGTGCAGAGGAGAGACTGAACTGAGTCAATAAATAATTACGCACCTATCAGTGACTACATGCCGGACACTTGGCTGGTATAGTTCAGGGCCCAACTGTTTATTATCTTTTATGAAACTATCTGATAAAGACTCCTCAGCTTCCTCAGCTCATGTGTTCCCTGAGGGCAGCACATTTGGATTAACAGCAGACCAAGTGGAGCCATGTTGAATCACTTTGGATTTCTTTACTTTTCTTAGAGGAGCAAAATTCTTAGATGTTCAGATCACTGTTCACAAGCAGCAAAAATAAGTCTCCGAAGCTGTGGAGACTCTCTCATCAGCTTTTTTAAGAATACATTTAACTTGCACCGATACTGGATGAAAGTGATGGAGAGAACAAATACTGCATCTAACAGATTTATGTTAAAATGATACATGGATACAGGGGGATATATAATAAAGTGTCAAATTAATAAAAAATAATAATATGCCTGCAAATTCATATTTCACTCAAGCATGATGATAGTCTCAATGAAGCCTTGAGACAAGCAAATAAAAGCAGAGTTCATATTCGATAGCGTTGGTCTCTACCACATAGAAATGTTTTCATAAATTTAAAGCGACTTAGGAAAACATGAAAGTTCAAGAGGTTAAGATCATGCTTTTAACTATGGAAATCCCATATTTTTGGGTGTGATGCAGTATGAATTGATTGAAACTCTTTCACCGTTTCACTTTGGATACTTCTTGAGAAAAACCACGGGAAAATACTGAGGGTGGCCATGTCAATAATCAATTTAGGAAAAAATGCCCATTGAAACCACAATACAATTCTATCATACGTTTTAAATAGAGGCACTTCAATTCAATAAGAAATCCTGTCTTTGAATATAACATGATACACATACTGTACATGCACAAGTCAATAAATCATCCTGAAAGACAATCAGTACCACAACATCACACCTTTTGACTGCTGAACCCAATAAATACACAAGAAAGTTTCTTTATTGCAAATTTATCTTAATATTTAAACTTATACAATTCTCTGGAAATTGTACATAAAGTGCTGTTTATTAACAGGGTGTCCATAGTCTACAGTCAGCACACACGAAATCAATCATGAAAGGAACAGACCATTTCTGTTCATGAGAAAAAGTAAAACAGCCAGAACCTGGAATTGGTTTATGAAAATCTGCCGTCATGCTGACCGGTGACAGCAGGACAATATAATCCCATTTCTTGAATGCGTACAAAATTAGTGTCAGTCAAGAATCCCTCATATTTTTTTTGTTTTGGATGATGTCTGCATAAGCCTCGACGCTTATCTAGCTTTGAAAGACTGAACAATATAATATTGAAATTAAGAACTGTCCTAGATTGAAGTTCTGTTCATCATGGCATTTTATTGGCATTTTATTGGCAGACTATATTAAAGAAGAGGGAGGCAAAAAATGGGTCTGTATTCAAAACACTGTTTTTTTATGATTCCAGGAAGACAGGCTCAACCACAGAACAATGTTGCCTTTCTTCAGTTATTAAAGTTAAACCAACCTTAAAAAAGTTTCCATTTAGAAGCTGCAACCAAATGCAATAAGAAAGTGTTTCATTTTCTGCACATATAAACATGTTTACAATAAAACATTCAATAATTAATTGCTGACTCGAACATCTGCTCTTATTCAGAGTGCTGCATTATAAGAATATAATGCAAGACTGAGCTCAGGCTTTTCCAGATATTAGTTTTTATTACAGAAGCGAGTTATGAAATCAACCTCAATCTAAGTAATTAACTGACTATATTATGTTCAAATGACAACCTTGCCTGGTATCGCCCCTTTGAGACTAAACTCATGACGCCCATGAGTCTAAAACCATAAAAATGGGGACAATGGGGAAATAAGTCCAGGACGTTTTTATTCTATCTCTGAAAACGTTTGATATGTTGTATTTAATGAGTATATTAGAATGTTATCAATAAACCAAAATCAAAACTAAACTGTGCAGTGTTCCTTAAAAATACTAAGGAAAATACTTTCAGATGGTGAATGGAAGATGGAATTGAATGTCACAGATAAACTTGGTCAAAGTTCGTGTCTACACCTGGATTTCTGCCTCCAATAGGCTCGCAGTGAGGGGCCCTGAGTCAAATCTGATACCCCCCACCCCGGTCTCAGAGACAACTGGTGAGGCACTGGGGGTCCTAATGGTGAGAGAAGACAGCGATGGGGAGAAAGTGGGCGTCATGGCTGAAGGGGTAAGTCCTGTGTTCCTCGCTAAGGGGGAATACGCATATTTGGGGTAAGAGGGCTTCCTGCTCAGGCTTGGCAAACGCCCCGGCTTTCGTGGAGGCACAGTTCTAATGCCAGGCTGAGCCACTCCCGTTATAAGAGGTGGTGGGTACATGAGACAGCTTGCCTCTGTTGCTAAGTCCTCACGACCGCCTTGAAGCTCCTCGTCGGGGAGCATCCCAATATCGGTGAAGACGGAGGCCAGAGTCTGGAAGCGTGGCTCCCAGTCCAAAATGTAGTCCCAGCTGTAGCTGCCCTGCAGCTGCTCCTCTAGACACACCAGTGAAGAGAGAGAATCTGCAGAGACGTGGGCTTCCGAGAGGGGAGCGTACCCATTTGTCCTCATGCTCTCCTCCAAATCCCTCACCCTAAGTATTGCAGGAAGTAGTCCCTCACCTCCTCCCTCCTCTTTGAAGTGGTGGAGGCTTTCTGTGCTGGCCATCCCTGAGACTAAACATTTATTGACAGATAAAATGTGCTCCGGCCCTGCATCGATAGAGTGGAAGGAGATGTTGTCCCCAGGTAAAGCAGAGTCTGGGATATCCGTGGTCTGGTTGCCTTGCACAGATTTGTCTCTTTTACGGCAGGGGTACTCATTAATCCACTTGATCTCCTGGTCCTCAGCGGTCTCACCTTCTGCTGATCCACGGCCGCTCGAGTCTGACTGATTATATGGGTTCGATATGTCCCTCTTGGTCACCACGATGCCGGGCCGTTTCATCTCCTGCAGAGAGATGGCACTTTCCGTTTGGCTGTTGGATCTACCGAATGAGCCTGTGCCGTGGTTTAAGTTTGCGGCAATGGCAGCAGCCTTTTTGATTGCCGCTTCCTTGATCTTGTATCTGAGAACCAAGCCCACAAAAATGAGGAGGACAAGGAGGAACATGATTAGTGAGACACTCAAACTGAGCATGTGCACATCAAGAGGCACGCCGGTGAGTGCCTCTGCTGAGCTGGAGATATTGACGAAAACTAGGCAGGTGGCGGTCTTGGAGGCCAATCTGGGACTACCTGCAGAGACTACCAGCTTCACCATGTCCTCAGGGGCATGGCTGCCTCTTCTGCGATATACAGGACCTGACACAAAAATGGCACCAATTGTTTTGTTTATTGAGAAAAAGGGTGATGACTTCACAAGCGAGTACTCCACCAGCCCATCCACCCCTCCATCATGGTCCATTGCCATCACAAAACCAACTGTCTCTCCAGGCTTGGCATTTTCTGGCAGGAGGAAATGGTACTGCTTTTGGGTGAAGACTGGACTGAACTCATCCACTCCCTTGATGGTCACCTGCACTCTCACTGTAGCTGCTTTGTCGCCTTTGTCTCTGGCTTCCACTATAAAGCAGTACTCACTCTCGCGTTCGTAGTCAAACGTATGTCTGGTGTGAATGTCGCCTGTTAGGGGGTCGATGGCAAAGGCCTCCCTCTTCTCAGGGTTGCCGCTGCCATAGTCCATGAAGCAGGAGGACAAAATAGAGTAGGTGAGCTGGCCATAGTGGCCCAAGTCATTGTCAACAGCATGGACAGAACAGGTGTGGGTAAACGCTGGGAGGTTCTCCAGCACAGAACAGTTAACAGTAGGGAACATGAAGTACGGAGTGTTGTCATTTTCATCCAACACTGTGATGAAGACCACTGTAAAAGCCACTTTACGTTCTTCAGATGATTCACCACCATCAGATGCTCGGATGGTGAGGGTGTATTTTGAGTCTTCCTCGTAGTCAAGTGAGTGGTTGACCACCAGAAGGCCAGACTGAGAGTCGAGCTTGAGGTGACCTTTGCTGTTCCCTGAGATAATGTCATACCGCAGCAGGCCGTTGGTTCCCAGGTCAGGATCCTGAGCACTGACCTGGACCAGCCTGCTACCTACATGGCTGTTTTCACTCACCTGCGCATGGTATTCTGTGCTGGAAAAGACGGGGCTATTGTCATTGCAGTCTGTCACAGTCACCATAACGACAGCAGAGCTGTTCAGTGGAGGCGTTCCTCGATCAGACACGCTCACTGTTAGTGCATAGCTCTCCGTGGTCTCGCGGTCTAAAGGGTTACACAGAACGAGTTTTCCTACATTTCTCATCTGACTCTCAACCTGAACCATTTTTACTTCCAGACAGAATCGCTTCTCCTCATTTCCCCTGATGATGGCATAGTCTAAATGGGTATTTTCAGGGCTCCAGTCTTGGTCCTCTGCAGACAGTGTGAGTAGGGTGGTGTCTGTGGGTGTGTCCTCTGGGACGGTGAGCGTGTAGATGTCCTGGTGGAACAAAGGTGCATGGTCGTTGGTGTCCAGAATCAGCACATCTATGGAGGTGACAGTAGACTGCACAGGATCGCCTTCGTCTCTGGCCTCAACCAAAAGATGGATCAGGTTGCTGTTTGTGATGGCCTTCAAGGGCTTATTGGTGAAAACAGACCCTACAAGAAAAAATATGTGTTCATGAGTGAATTAGTTTTTTTTAAAGCTGCACTAATCAACATTTTTTTATATAACAATGGATTCAATGACCAATGAATGTGCAAAGGAGTTGCTCATAGTGACGAACCCACAAACAGTTACCACCAAACTCCGCCCCGTTCTATGGCGCTTTTTAGTTGCTTTTAGCTAATTGTTGTCGTTTTCTGACCCACTGAACACTACCTGCTCAGCACCAAACAACAGACAGACAAAGTTAGCAACTAGCCGTGAGCATCTAGCAAGCTAAAGAGCCAGATATTTTTCTCAGGAGTTGGTAGAAAGTAAAACAAAGCTCAAGGGTTTGTCAGGTGATCAGAAACATGACTCCAAATGAATGCTGATGTTGCTCTGTGTCTGCTGGATGTGTAAATAGGCAACAGTTTGCTAACGCATTTGCCATAACAACATAACAAGGAGATAATATATCAGATTTCAGTGGCCAAAAAGATCAATTACTAAAATGCGTTTCACTTCAAAACATTATATTATATATAGGCATGTTGATTTTATCTTACAATGAAACCGCTTCTATGGTAGAGACTATCTCACCAATGCAAAACTATAAAACTCTTTTCAATTGATTTAACAGATGGTTTAACAAATACACCAATTGTTCCTGGATTTGTTTCTCTTCGGAATAAAAACTATAAATGTCTGCTTGTACGACAATATATTGACAGTTAAATCAAAATTGTCCTTGTCATTAGACACCGCAATGAAACATCATTTCCTGTGTGACTATTCTTTAATGAATTCCACATGTAGACTGTAAGAGCAAATTTTCTTCCTGGATGACAACAAAGTGTTTGTCCATCCAATTTATTATTCCACTTCACTGCCACTTAAACGTTTCTACATGATGACTTTATTCATTCTAAGGCTCTACTCTAAAGCAGCACGATTCATTGTTTGTAAAGAAAAAAAAAAAAGAAAAGAAAAGAAAAGGCATGGAATAACTGAGAGGCACCACACCACAAAAAGCACCGTATTAAATTTTTGGATTCTTTTTAGAGAGCTTCAGTCAACACTGATGCAAATTTCACTTTCCATTAGTGCTCCTCACCGCAAAACAGGGCAAATACATTTCTATGATATTAAACTTTGGAGTTCAAACATGATAGAAGCCCATAAATCGCACTTGAGTGGAAAAGAGGAAAAGAGGAAAAAAAGGTGGTTTCCTTTCAGCTCTGCAGGATTTATCTTGTTTCTTGGGTTTAGGGATTTTTAAAAGGGAGATAATAGGATAGGCACGGCTCCTCTGAAGCACTTTATCTCAATGACTTCTAATTGCCTTCTCTGCTGCTGCTCTTCCTCTCTGTCCAACGAACCCACTTGCACATCCAAGGCTACAAAAATATAAACACTGGAGAAATATACTGCTACTGGCCGAATGACAACTCTCAGTAACCTCTGATACTGTGTGCTGACTTTCTCTGTGCCCTTTTCTTTGGCGTGTGCCCCTTTAACTATGCCAGAAAAACTGATTTTAATGGAGGGAATAAGAGGGATGAATATGAAAATCAGACCACCAGACAGTCATAAGTCATGAAACTTGTTAAGCTTGAGGTAATGTCTTTTACAGAAGAACTACATTACATTTTGTTTTATCCTTCTGGTGACTTCTTAACCTCTCATTTTTCTATATATATATATATATATATATATACACACACACACAGTATACACACACAGTGATGGTTTGTTGTCAATGAGACATTTATATCAGAGCTATTGCAGGATGTCTTTTCCATCAGTTAAGCTGTTCTTACCATTGTCTGGCTCGATGTAAAAGCCTTGTAAAGGAGATGAAAGCAGTCTGTAGGTGATCTTGCCATTGAGTCCAGAGTCTCTGTCGGTAGCGGACACAGACAAGACTAACGTGTCTGCTGAAACCAACTCTGACAACTCCACCTTGAAGAGAGAACAAACAATGAGTCACATCTGCAACAAGATCATGATGTATACTTTATATCCAGTCAGATACCACTTTCTAAGGTATACTTCATAAAAGGGTTATAATTGTAACAAAGGCTTGACTACTGGTTAATAAATCATTTATTAATGCTTTATAACTCAGCATTTGGGTTGCCAGGTTTGAAAAATCTCTTCAGCTGGTATGTAACCTTCTTCAGCAGAATTTGTCTTTTTAGTCAACTCTGTATCTCACTGGAGGACGCCTCAAATGGAAAATGGCTGCAGAGTATCTGGAACAAAATCCATACATCAACATTTAAAAACATTTAAAACTTCTGACTTTCTGGATTATTGAAGTGGAAGAACCCTTTATCAATGATTTACTAATATTTATAACTACACTCCTCGTGGCTCTTTATAAAGTGAGAACCTTATGACCCTTTGTTGAAGATTTTACACATTAACTTCAGTTTACTAAAGTCTGAGAATATAACCCAGATGACATCATCAGGGTTACCTCAGATTGGGTTTGAGAGTTTTTTTTTAACAGAAATACTGCATTAAAAACTGGAGCTGAGGGGTTTGAAAAACGTGAGTATTTATGCGGCAAGAGGAGCCTAATGGAAGATGCTATCCATTCCCAGTATGGAAAATGAAGGATCCATTGACTGACCCATACTAGGGGCTAAAAGTATATATATATATATATATATATATATATATATATATATATTGTATCTCATGTGACTTCCCCAACTTTATGGAAGTGACAGACCAAATCACTGCAGTACCTCTTTAATGACTTAGTCACTTTCTAATAAGCCATCAAGTCTGCAGTTAATATTAGTAAGTCATCAATAAAGGGTCACGATTTTCACCATCTAATAAGCCATCAAGATTCATGAAACAGCTAGCTAAAAAGACAGATCAAGTTGTGCTGAAGGATAATGTACATCAGGCACCTGGATTTTTACAATCTGGCAACCCAAAAATCCTCCTTATTAATCTCTTTGCATTAATAAACAATGTGTTTCCCCAATCAGTTGATATATGCTCGGCCTTCTACCTTTTTAGCGATAAATATATCATCTGTACCTGGTATGAGACCTTGGTGAAGACTGGAGCGTTGTCATTGACGTCAAGCACTTGAACTTTGACCTCTCCAGTGGTCTGGTGGAGGGAGTCAGACGCCCAGACTGTCAGCGTGTACTCTGTCTGCTCCTCATAGTCCAGGGCTCGAGTCAGGGTAACCACACCAGTATATTGGTCAAGAGCAAAGGGAACATTGGTGCTGCTGTTGTCTGAAAAGCTGTAGGTGATGGTGGAGCTCAGGTCCACGTCATTTGCAGTCACCTGAGTGACCATGTAACCTGCTGGCAGATCTACAGTAAAACAGAAGACATTCAAAATAAGTCCACAAATACACAAAGAACACAGACAGTGTTTATATCCTAATGAGTGTTTATAAGTCAAAGCAGTCAGAGAGCAGTGGGGGTTGGTCTTACTCTCTGCTATAACCACAGGCTCCATGGGGGGGATGGCAGGGCTGTTGTCATTGACGTCCACCACTTGGACCCTGATGGTGGCGGTGCTGCTGAGCGGAGGGTTCCCCCTGTCTGCTGCCTGCAGAACCAGCCTGTAATATAAAGGCAGTAAACAAATGATGCCACTTAATCCAAACGCATATTATGGATAGTGTATATGTGTATTATGCTGGGTTGGAAATGTACTAATTATGGTATTCTGAGTAACAGAATTGAGCAGATGTTTCAGGTATTTTTACTTTTTGAGTACATTCTAAAATCAGTAATTGTATGTAGTCTACAGTAATGCCGAATCACCTATAGGAATCACATATTCCATTTTTGTTCGATTTGAATCTCTTTTGCCTCGTCAGGAAATCTGTCAGACAGATTTCTAATGACGACAAGATAGGCAGTGCACAGTCATAATGAAATCGCTGGATCAGGATGAGAGGCCCATTTCACCAAACTTCCTAGATGCAAGACGCGATTTGCAACATGAGATCATTTCCTCTCACTCAATTACAGTAGACACATTTCACTAATTAAACTAGTATCCCATGCATGAGCTTGCAAGAGCCCCGTAGGACATATTTTTCTGAAATTTGCGAGCGACAGTGATTCGTGAAACATAATGCTGCCACCATTTGCCGTCTGCATGTACTTTATGTAGTGTTTTCAAATCACTTTGTGAAACTGGCCCTCTCACTGTGACCACACACACGAGGAGTTGACTTCCCATTTAAACTAAATTAAGCCCCTATCTCCAAACAAAGATAAAGCAATTATTTTTTGTTAGCATTCAACAAATACAGCTTCCACAAGGGTTTGACAGTGTGTCAATGGAAAAGACTCATGGGATGTGTGTTTGTTGAAAATCCCTGTATCATGTTTCAGCTTTTTAGATAACTGATGAAAAAAACTATTAGAAAACTCACAGATGATGGTGATACAGATGCTAGCTATGACAGGGAATGAGACTCTACTCTATAAGTAGAAACGTACTAATCTAGTTTTGCCTTGACCATCATACATTCTAGAAATGGTTACATAACACTGTTTAATATGTGAGGTCGGCGTACTTGTATGAGGGGATGATCTCGCGATCCAGTAAGACATTGGTTGCAAGAATCCCACGAACAGAGTCTAAGATGAACGCTCCATTAGGGTTTCCGGACACGATGGAGTACTCAACCTGTCCGTTCATCCCGCTGTCAGCATCAGACGCAAGCACCTGCAGAAAATATGGGCAGTGATTGCTATTAATAAGATCTTATTGTCAGTAAACAACAAAATACATGTATTCATAGTAAATATTCATAGTATCTACCTGCATAATGTAGGTGTTGTGCACTTGCCCCTCCCAGACAGCTGTTCTGTAGATGCTGTGTTCGAACACTGGTGCATTGTCGTTCACATCCAGCAGGGTGATGGAGACCCTGCAGTGAGC
Source organism: Macquaria ambigua (assembly GCA_008360985.2). NCBI lineage: Eukaryota > Metazoa > Chordata > Actinopteri > Centrarchiformes > Percichthyidae > Macquaria > Macquaria ambigua. The sequence continues at coordinate 246,694 of VMKM01000208.1, forward strand.
GGTCTGCAGCCCGCTGTCAGCCAGCACCACAAGTTGGATCTGAGGGCTCACCTCAAAGTCCAGAGAGTTATCTTTCTGCACACGAATCTCACCTGGATGAGAAGGAAAAACAAAGGTACTGTGTATCCCAAAGACTGTGCAAACCATCAGAGACTGGTATAGCCAATTTTATTTCATTTTATTTAAAGTGTAAAGTTTATTCTAAAATACAGTATATTCAATATTAATAATTTCAAATTATAATATTAATATTTGAATACACTTTCGACTTTGGCATCAGCCTTTTTCACTTTGGCTTTGTAAATGTGTCTTTTTGTGATCAGGGAAAAATGAAAAGAAATGGAAAGGAAAACATAACTTTTAAACTTATAAAAAAGGTGTTGACAGAAGCTCTTTTAGGTTTTTAGTTTTTGTGGTAACCCCAAAAAAGTATTCAGACCTATGTCAGTATAATATTGTGTATTTGAGTGTCTACTTCATTGCTTTATGTAGACATTGAAATCCAATCCAAAAAAAGAGGGTTTGGAGTAGAATATGATAAAATCAGGCAGGCAACAATCATAACTCTTTAGGAAATACTTGTATATAAACAACCAGATGAACCTGATAAGTTGAAAGTCAATTTTGAGACACAGAAAATAACAAGAGGGTTGGGTTAGAAGCTCTGATTGGTTAGACGTAAACAATAGTGAGGACTGGAAATCAAAAGTTATTTTCTGGATACTTTTGTGGAAAATAAAATGGATGAGTGAATGAGAATTTATGCTATTAGCATAACTTAAATGATCAAAGCATGCATGACGTTCCTGCAAATACATAACAAGGATGCCATCTGCTAATCATAACCAGTGAACAGCTTTGGATAGACTGCAAGAAAAAGGAAAAAAAGTAATGTTTTTGTTTGCAAAATTTCACGTTTCTTACCCGTGTGACGGTTGATGGAGAAAATGCGATTCTCGTTGCCACTAAATATGGTGTATGTGATCCTCTGTCTGCTGTTGGTTGGGTCACTGGCCTCCACTTTTGCAATCCAAGTGCCTTGACAAAGAGAAAGTGAAAAGGTTGATGACGTTTTTAATGATATCAGTGAAAACAGAAGGAACAGAGGTGGTAAAACGTACCAGCTCTACTGTTCTCCTTGACAGTAGCATTGTACACTTTGTTTGTGAACTGCAGTCCTTCGTGTTCTCCCTTCAGATGGATAAAAACCAGGCAGGTGGAGGTTAAAGCAGGTCGTCCTTGGTCTGAAACCACAACCTGCAGCTTCCTCCCGGAGAAACCTGCTCTCACTCGTCTTCTCAGCGAGATCTCTCCTGACTTGCTGTTGATGTCAAACAGATTTTCCTCATCCGACAACACAAACTGTATAGTCCCATTCTCACCCTGGTCACCGTCTGTTGCCGTCACCGTGGTAACTATCTGGTTTGGTAGAGTCCTCATGGAAACCCATGCGCTGATGGGATTCTCGTCACAGACTGGCACATTGTCGTTCACATCCTCTACCTGTATGGTCACCGATGCCACAGAGCTCAGTGGCCCTTGAGTGCAGCCGTCAGTAGCCACAGCTTTGAGGGTGTACTGAGCCCTGCTCTCTCTGTCCAGAGACCTGGTGGTGTGGATCACTCCTGTGAGAGAGTCTACTGAGAAGGCCCCCTGGCTGCTGTCCTCCGTCAGAGAGTAGGTCACGTCCCCGTTGGACCCCTCGTCAGGATCAAAGGCGCTAACACGCAGCACCTCAGCTCCTGCAGGTAGGCCCTCGCTGATGGAGGCGTGGTAGCTCTTACGGGCGAAGGAGGGGATGTTATCGTTCTGGTCCAGCAGCAGCAGCTGGAGTTGGGTGGAGGAGCTGAGCGGGGTGGGGCCATAGTCACGTGCCTGTATGGTGAGTGTGTAATTCTGCCTTTCCTCACGGTCAAGGACCTGTGTGGTGCTGACAGCACCTGTGTGGCTGTTGATGGTGAAGCAACCTCTGTAGTCTTCACCTAAAGACAGAGGATAGAAATGAACATATAATTCCGGTTTATCCCAACAGGGGTCTTATTTTTGTAGATTTGCCCATCACTTCTGTAGATTATGGTAACATTGTACTCATCGAAAGAAATGCTGAGATCCCGACAACATTACTATGACTAAGTTCGACACGAGCGGTCAGACATTCACACAGGTTGTAAACAAAACAACAGTCTTTATCCAGATTATCTAAACCACTTTATTTAACGGTAACCAAAAGAGAGAACACCTGAAATGTCGCTAATAATCCCTAATTGCACAGAAAAACAGTGCATGCACAATTATGGCAAGTGTGATAGCTCAAAGTTGAACCCGTAAGTTGGTCTGTTAACTGGGATGGATGTTTACAATGGGCAGTTTGGGTAGTAATTTTAAAATTTGCCTCCATTTTCAGGGTTTGTTTAAAACCTGTACGATTGCTCAGTTTCTTTCCCCTTTGGACTTCTTCTTCACAAACATCCAAGCAATTAACTTGGTGAGTATAATTTTATTACCAAGGGAAATGGCCAAAACTACAGAATAATGATCCAAATAGCTTGACATACAGAGCACTATGTGGTTTCCTTACCTAATATGGAGTAGTGTATAGTTCCATTTTCTCCATGGTCTGGATCAGAGGCCTGAGCCGTGTGGACAACCCCAGCAGGCAGGTTTTCTGGGAGGCTGATCTGGAAGGATGACTGCATGAACTCTGGAGGGTTGTCATTGTCATCCAGCACTGAGCACAGCACTGTGGCCGTACCCGACAGAGGCCGCGTGCTGCTGTCACGAGCCTGGACTGCAGACAGGAATCGATTGGAGTTCACACTTAACGCACTCTGTAGAAATCTTGGTATCATTTTTATTTGATTTTGATAGCCATGTGAAATCAGTAATCCAATGTTTGTTCCTGCTCGAAAAAAACACCATTAATTTGTTGGGCTGGAATCGAACCGGGGACATTGTCATCACAGTATATGCCTCTCAACCACTTGGCCACCATGACACCCCTGATCTAATTTACTTCCTGGACAATAAGGCAACATGACTGAGAGTCTACAGCCAGGCTAGCAGCTCTGTGAGGCTGTACTTAGGCACAGTGGTGCTTTGAGCTAAATGCTAACATCAACATGCTAACACGCACACAATGACACCCCTAACATGCTGATGTTTAGCAGGTATGTTTACCATGTTTATCGTCTTAGCTTAGCATATTAACATTTGCTAATTAGTGCTAAACACAAAAAACAGCAGAGACTGATGGGAATGTCATTAGTTTTGCAGGTATTTGGTTATTAACAAAAGTATTGGACAAATTAAAATTTTGACCCTATGAAGGCGCTAGAGGAAAAGTCAGGGCAACAACAAAGTCCTCAGGATTCATCCTCTGGGGAACATGGATATGTGTAAATTTCATGAAAAATCATCCAAAAGTTGTTGATATTTCATTCTGGACTAAAGTATCAGACTGACAATGCCATCCATAAAGCCATGCCGCTAGCACGACTAAATATGAAATACAACTATTGTTAAACAGCTCAAAAGAGGCCCCAGACTGTTATAATAATAGCTCCTTCAACAGTAATTTACTGTACTTATTGAAATATGTCTCAGTCTCTAAACACCACGATGAGCCGATCTTATTGGTTCCATCTCTGCTGACCAGAGACTGAAGCCAGATCAGACTTTTAATAGCAGTACAGCACCCTAAGAATCCTGTCAACATAAAGTATACTGCGACAGCTTTTAATACATGCTGAAAAGAGCTTGGTATTTTATTTCTTTCCACATTCATATGCAGCCAGAGAAAATTGTCCCCACATATTTCAGTATTTCCCAGTAAGCCCCAGTGTGATTCTGGCACAACTTCAAGACATTCAGGCTTTCCTGTTATTATATTTTGTTATTATATTTAATTGTTCATCATACTGCTGACTGTACAAATATTATGACAAAACATCTGAAAGCAGTTCATCACTAAACACTGCTGAATACCTTGAATGTAATTACTGACTGTATGCCCATGAGAGAGTGAAAGCCAACACTTCAAAAAGGCAGAGGGTGCGGCAGCGCAGTCGGTGGAGGTTAGATATACTGTAGCCCAGCCCTTTAAAAGTCTACTGTTTCCTTAACATAAATCAATCTGCTGAATAATGTTGCCTTCATACAAAAGGCAGACCTTGAATTCTTTATGACTTTGGCTGTGAAGCATGACAAGAGAGAAGGTAGAGAATGAGAAACAGAGGGGGAGTGTAGTAGAGTTCGATAGAGACTGTAGAAGCCTACTTTATATGTTTTGTTAGGTTTTGATTTTTTTTTAGATAACCTTTTAGTAGGAAGGTTTGAGTCAAGTATTGACTTAAATCTGTACAAAGAACAGAATCACAGGCTTTCAAATAGTTGGTTGCGGTTGTGCTTATACTTCACACTGGAGGCGATTTCATTAAAAGACGTTTTTCCTTCAGGAAATCCTGATCACAGCCATTGATGATACAGGTCTAGCTGGTCAATACAAACTTTAAACTTATATCAACTCAATGCAGACTCTGAACATGAGTCCATCTTGTGATTATGAAACTAACTTCAGCCTGGTGTCTGACCTGTTCTTCTAAAAACAGATGAATTAAAGCGAAGAAAATGTATAATGTGATTGATCACTCACCTGCTGAGCTGAATTGGGCAAATCTACGTATCCACATAGTTACAAGATGGTAGTTTAAACATTTGCCTTACTCATTAAATACATGGCCTTTGCTGTGTGACGTAGCACCACTGCTCATGTTCCCTGAAGCTTAATAAGCCTAAAATTGTATTTCATAAAAGTTTCATAATTTCTTCTGACACAAAGGCGGGGAGCCTCCACTAAAACATGCTGTGGGAAACCCTGTTATCTCAACGTTCATATGTTTTTAACCTTATCTTCAACAGGTTTCTGAAAGGGTCGAATTTTCTTAAATTACAAGTAACACCCAACCCTTGAAGCGACAAACATGAACACCTGAATTGCAGTTGTCGCTTGACAACAACAAGAGTGTGTTTCAGAGCACTATTCCTGTTGGTGTAACAGGTTTTATGTGTGAACAACAGCATGTGTGTGTGTCCTACCTCTGAGAGTGAAATATTGCTGCTGCTCTCTGTCCAGGTAGGAGGTGGTGGTGATCAGACCGGTGTACGGGTTGATGCTGAAGAGCTCGTAGCCGGGGCCGGGCAACAGACTGTACCACACCACGGCATTCTCCTCTGGAGGAGGGACACAGGAGGTTTATGTATGTTTCACAAGCTCTGGAGTCCCGTTCCCACTGTTACAGACCTCAGAACAAATCCCCATGTCATTGAACGTGAGGAAAACTACTGGAACTAAGCATAAAAAAGAAAAATTAAGGTCCCATTATTATTAGTTATTATGGTTATTGATTTATTGTCCTGCACCACCTGGTGTCCAGCTTCACATGACCACATGGCAGATCATAATGTACAGATCCACAAATTCAAAGAGGAAACAATTCAAAAGACTTGCATAACAGACATGCCCTATTGCTACGGATACACGGTACTCTGTCTTCACACAACAAAAATCTACTCATTAAAAAGCCAACTCAACATATCAACTTAAAACAAAACTTCTGTCTCAGTTAGCAGGAGTGAGGTACCTCTACCTTCTCTGTAAATTATATTTAATACATGTTTAGTATATGTTCTCTGTTGTAATCTGTTCATTTGAAAGGAATTTCTATGTATTTGGCTTATTCCGGATATCATCTCTATAGTGTTTATGAATCTGAAAACGAATACAACCTTAATGGATGATACTTTCTACAATAAAATAAATGCATACACGTGAGAAATAATGAATTATATAGCTTTTTCATGTCTGAAACAAGATAATACTTTCCCACAATGTTCATGTTCTCCATCAAAACCAATAAATCTTAGTGTTTATGTCAGTCAGAGGTTGAGTTTAGCACCTCATCAGGTGAGTTCATGTGAGTTCTGCTTCCATTTCATTGATGCCAAATAGAAAACAGTTCTCAGTTTTATGTTTGTTTTATGTCTGCAACCATTTTTCTTGGACAGGACACTCTTGAAAAAGAAATTTTTAATCTCAATGAGTCTTTTACTCCTGGTTAAATAAAGGTTAAAATAAATAAATAAACAAAAAAAACAGGTCTTGTGGTTCTTCTATTGGCAGCCACTCATTAACCAACAGAAAAAAAGTTAGCTTTGAAGTTACACGCAAACTGTGGTGGCGAGGCTGCAACAGAATAAGGCACGAGTTATCTGAGTTTCAGAGGATCTCTGCAGGAGTTGTCAGGAGTGCAAGTGAAACGTTGGACTGTCCTCCGTTTACCTGTACTGGACAATGACAGGATGCAATGTTCACAGATATGAAATAGTGTGGGAGCTCTCAGTGTTTGGTGCAGAGAAAACAGGATGACAGGTCATGTTTTAAAAATGAAAAAGAATTAAAATATCAGATCAGTTTTTAGTGGAATTACTTCCTACCAGATAAATAGTTCTTATGAAACCTGTCGAAGCAGAGTAGGGATGTCTGGCAAAACTTCACCTACTTCCAAGGTGCATGGGGAAGGAAAATATTATTAAGGGGTTGTGGTCTCACAATAAAAGTTTTTTCTTTATACTATATAAGTACTATACTTATACAGTAAGTGTTCCTGGAGTCTGACCCTTTATGAAACATATTCACGTTATCCAGAGTAACACGGACAATATTTCTCGACAGAGACGTTGATGTTGAATTCACCTCCATTGTATTAGGCAGAGATCTCAAGAGACAGTCTTAAAACCTGTTCATGTGATGTTTGCTTGTTTTCTGAAATTTGGGTTGTATTTTTGACATAATTCCAAGGTTTAATAACATATATGTTGCCATTTTCAGCCATTTACTTATTATTTATTAACTGTTTGCTTGTATTTACATTGTAGTTTTCAATTTAGTGGCTAAGCGGGTGGGCGAGCTACACAAATGTGTTGTGTGTTAGTTACTTCTGAAGTGGCAGCGTGTCCTTTATATACTATGTGCTGTGTCCTATTGGTTATTTGTCACAGTAAACACTAAACTAGTTTCCGCTCTGGGGATTAATAAAGTCATTTAATTTAAGTTTACATTTTACTCAGCACATAAGAACACGTTGGATATTCATCAAATAAACTGATTTCATAACGTAAACAGCAAATTCTGTAATTTTGAGATTCAAGAGAGTTTCAGCAAAAAAATGAGTGAACAAATAAAAAATAACAAAAGACCAGCATTAGCATGTCCTAATGCAAATGTACTTGGTAAGTCTGATGTGATGGGATCTCACCGCAAAAGTTCTCTGTGAATAATAAAACTGTGTCTGTTTTCTCACGACCCTTCTTTCTTTATAAAAAAGAACATGAACATTTGCTCAACAAAGTAAAATCCAGGACACGCTGAGTAACACAAAGGTTAGCTGTCACACTCGTTGATATTGCACATCTCCTCTGACTGACTCCAACACATGGAAACTGGATACAGAGACCAACACAGGCACAAAACAATGGTCATCTTTGGTGAGTGTTGGGGGGGTGGCAGCGCAAATGATAATCAAATAAGACTGGTGGGAGAGCGGGCTGAGCTGCCAGACGCGGCGATTTGAGGAGACAGATGAAAACACGACGCCTATTGGCACAGATGGCTTGGATTATGGAAATCATCATGAGAGAGGACCTTTCAAATCTCCCAGAGGAGCTGTGTGCTTGCTGTTCTTGGACAATTCTCACCCCCAAGAATGTTAGTTCACATCGAAATCCCACCTGTACAGATCCTCCTGCCACATGCCCTCCACCTCCAGCATTTAAAAGGACTCGTACTGTCAACACGACGAGACGAAGTGGGATTTAGGAGGCCCCGTGCGCAACGTGTTAAAATAAACAGGACGGATGTGCAGATTTGTGAATATGATTAGGGGTCAGATGAATGAGATTTGCTGGGATGTACAGTGAACTTAGCACATGAAAAAGACCCAAATGGAGCAACACACGAGGAGAAAAGGGCAAGGGTTGGTTTCAATTATACTGCTAATGGAGTGAAACAAAACAGACAATAGCTTTGATTCACTGCAGCGCTGAAGTTTAACCAAAACATGGCAGGGTGAGCTGCTACTCAACTGTATTTTGCCATGTGGTACTATGCTTTAAAAATAATAAAAAGGAAGTCTTATACTACTGCTTAAACAGAAAAATGTTGTAGGGGAATTTCCTCTTTTTGCCATTTAATACTGGTTTTGTGCATATTGTCTATGGTTTGAAGCAAGGACACATGCTGGTGCTGCCATCTAGGCTCTTTGGAGGCATACTGCCATCTCCACTTCTACAGAAGGACTGTTTCAGGCTAAATTTAAATGCTACTAGATGAAAACTGTAGCTCATCTAACAGTTTCCAAATAGAACAAAATTAGAGAAGAACAGACTCAGTTTATTTTCTCATAATTTCCAGTTAATTAGTCTTTCAAGTACATTTGATCTATATAGCCCAAAACTTCACATTTATTTTAGAGGGCTTTACAACCTGTACAACATGCAGCATCCTCTGTCCTTAGAACCTCATATCAGATAAGAAAAAAAATCTCCACAAAAAGGGAGAAATCAGCAGAAGAGAGATTCGTCTTCCAGGATGGACAGACATGCAACAGGTACCATATCTAGTACAGAGCAGACGCTCTGGTCTCTGGATCACAACATTAAAATCCAGGAGTCTGGCCAGATCTAATTCAGCTTCATCATTAGGAGCTGAGGTGTTGCTGGGTCATCCTGGTTCCTACTTCATTCTTTATTTTCTACTTTCATGCTCCCTCAGAATTAAGCCAAACACATACAATATGTGTATTTGGAAAATCACTCTATTAGAAAACATAGAGATGGGTGCATTTTTTAAGTGACTGCTTTCCTTTTCCAAGGAGAAAACAATCTGGCAAATTTTTTGCCGTCACGTTATACATATTCAGCCATATTTAAGTTGTGTAATAAAAACTGAACCAACTTCATGACGCGGATGCAGGCCATGAGATGTGGTTGAAAGCTCTGCAAAAAGCTAGCAAGTGAACCTTGAGTTAAGATCATTTTATCATCGTTGTCTTTAGTCTGCAAGTGTTGGTTGGACAAAACACAACTGGACCATCATCTTTTGTGAAATTGTGATGGGCAATTTTCAATATGTTTTTACGTTTTATGGACCAAATGATTATCCAATTAACTGAGAATTATAATCTGTAGGTTAATCAACAACAAAAATAATCACTAGTCGTAGCCCCAGATTAAATATCTGCTAATAGTCTGCTAAACAATTAACTGTATGCCTTTTCCCCATTTTAAGTTTTATATGATAACATCAACTTACGAACACATAATCAAACCAAAAACACGATATAAAAAGCTGATAATTATTACCTGAATCCTCATCAGTGGCAGAGACCCTGATCACTGGTTCTCCAGGGTCTCTGTTCTCCGCCACACTGGCGTTATAGATGCTCTGACTGAAGACAGGTGGCTGGTCGTTCACGTCCCCCACCTCCAGTGTCAGAGTCTGGGTGGAGGAGAGCGAGGGCAGGCCATGGTCCACTGCACGGACCGTCAGACGGTGGAGACGTTGTGTCTCATAGTCCAGAGGGGCCGAGAGAAACAAGAGGCCTATAGAAGATGGAAGAAGATGGGCTTTGAATATGACAGACAAGAGGGGGGGACGGCTTCTTACTCTTAGAAGGAGAAGTAAGTTTTAACCTTGATTGTTGTTTATTTAGTCACATAATAACTTCCTAATTATAATAGAGAAAAATGTAAGATTTGAAATAAAGTTTCCAGGTGCTTGAACCCTTTAAATCATTCATTATCAGTATTTAACTAAAAACGAAAGCCCGACCAATACTGTATTTTAAAGGCCAATACCAATATCAATATTTGAGAGTTTTAACTTTTTTTTAACAACATCATAAGGATTCCTTAAACTTATTTTTTTCTAAAGAATTGTACCCCCAATATGTACTGACCGGGACATTTTAAAATTAAAAAAATAAAGTTGTCAGTGCTGCTCTGGTGGGCATGTAATGGAAACACTGCTTCTAAATTTTTTGTTCTTTCTTATCGGCCGACATATACGCCAATACAAATATAACAGCAGTAAGCAAACATCTGCTGATATATCAGCTAATATATATCATATTTATCAATCTAGCTCTACTAAAAATAGTCATTAATTCATTATAATCCCGTAAAAATCCTACCTGTTTTCTCCTCTAGCGTGAAGAATCCTTTCTTGTTTCCAGCCATGATGACGTAGGAGACAACCCCATTTTCACCTTGATCTCCATCTATGGCCACAAAGTGATGCAGCAGACTCCCCACCTCCGCATCCTCCATCACCTGAGCTGTGTCCGCTGATACAAACACCGGCCGGTTGTCGTTCACATCCAGCAGGAAGACCTGAGCCGTCACCGACGTCCTTTTACGCTCGTCCTTCCTCTTCGCCTGGTCGGTGGCTGTTACAGTGAAGGCGAAGCTGGGGGTGGTCTCCCGGTCTAAAGGTGCTGCTACAGTCAGGCTCCCTGTGTAAGGGTTGATCAGAAAGGGGAAGCGTGATGAAGACCTGCTGAGTTCAGGGTCAAAGGTCAGGGAGTAGCGGAGGGCACTGTTAGGAAAGGTCCCATCAGCATCCCTGGCATGAAAAGCCAACGCCAGAGATCCGACTGCAGCATCCTCCCACAGACCGAACGTCACCAGTTTATCAGGGAACCAGGGTGTGTGGTCGTTTACATCCTCCACTATAACACTGACCAGCACAGACATGTTCACTCCAGGAGCGAGTCCTGCATCTTCAGCTCGAACCATGAGGAAGTACTGCATGGCAGACTCGTAGTCCAGCGGCTGGTTGATGTATATGTCACCAGAGGAGCTGTCGATGCCGAAGTGAATGCTCCCGTCGCCCTCAGAGATGGAATAGTGGAATCTCCCTTTATCTGAAACACTGGCAGAGCCAATGACAGTCGCCGGCTCCGTGTCCTCTTTCACCGTAAAACGCCTCACGATTTGGTGGTCAGAGCGGCCGTACACAGCCTCTAATCCATGAACCTGCAGGTGAGATACATACAGTGTGATATTGTTTGTTGGTTTATTTGCACCATATCACAATTTTAAAAGTCACAGCAACATTATAACAGGTCAAAATACTAGGAAGAATTAAAAAGTTGAGGTGGTAGGGCCAAAAGTGTATCACGTGGCTCCCCCTGAAGAGAGAGAGGGGTGGTGATTTAGAGAAAAATACTCTCCAATGTGAAACACACCAAACACCTATGGTCTAAACAAAGATTTTGGTATGAAACCCTTCGTAAAAAAAAACAAAAAAAAATAATAATAAATGTCTCCACCTGGTGCCAAACTTAGAAATGTGTTCTTTTCTTGTGCAAAATCACAACATTGTGCTTATGTTTTTGTCCCTGTACATTTGTAATCATTTATATTATATATATCATGCATAGGCTAGAGCGGACAATTACTTTGTGTTTGTACAGTTTATACACATAGCACTTAGGAGCTTGCAATATTTAGTGTATGGAGCACCTTTCTTCTTTCCCTTGAAAGTAAGTGAGTAAACATCAAATCTCAGCAGCAAAGTACCTGTGCAAACAAATCTGTGCAAACCCAAAACTTTTGTACTTTTTAAAGTCACACTGAAAGGAAACATGCAGTGAGCAATGAAGACTTTCTCAACATGTTTTTAAAGAGATGAATCTAAGAGCAAAGAAATTCTAAATTGCTCCAAATACTACAGACAGAAGGCAGAGTGTTTTAGAAATATGTAGAAACAAACAATAGTTTGGAAAACAGAAAATGGCGATCTGTGTGGTCCCCATGTTCTTCATCTAATACAATTCTAATAAATCTTTTCTGTAATATTTTTTTCAATTTTGTATAATGTGTCCTCGCCCAGACTCTACTGCAGTAACATGAAAAGGTAAATTATATAATTATAATATCATTAATTCAACAGTTAAAGACTCATCTCTGAAGCTGAGTCTGAATCTAATACACTATATCATATATCATATAACAGAGTATATCCAGCAGGAATTTCACATAAAAAGAATAAGTCATAGTATGAAGTGGAGGAAGGACTGTACCTGCACATGAACGACTGCAGTGGCCTGCAGAGGTGCGACTCCGCTGTCCTTGGCACTTATTTTCAGAGTGTAGTACGGTTCAGCGTTCTGGCTGAAAAGCTCCGTTGTTCGGATGTCTCCACTTGTCCTGTCAATCTCAAAGTGTCCCGGACCCTCATCCTCTAAACCAACTGAGAGAAATACAAGATGGTGACACTCAGGAACTCATCAATTAGTGGCACCTATTGTAACTGTTAAAGTGCATACTGTTCAGCTCCACAAAACGACAAACAAACTATAATGTTCACAACTCACATGTGACCAGTGAGAAGGTGACTGTTCCATTTTCTCCTGCATCTAAATCTTTGGCAAACATGTTTGTCACCAGGGATCCTGCTGGTAGACCAGCCCATATCTGCAATAAAGAGAGGAACATGTACAGTGTGAATTACATCGGATATAACAACATATCAACACCACACCGCACTTTAAAGATATATATCTTTGGTGCTGATGTCTTTCCTGCCTGTAAGTCAGTGCTGATGTATTTTTTTGTTGTTTTACATCATTATTGCTACAAACCCATGGAGTAGAAAGAGAGAAACCCACAGAAACAATCTCATCTGATGAAAATATTACTGTTAGTGCTCCAAATGAGTCATTAAGGTGCAACACAAAACAGCTGCGTAACATAGCATCAAGTCATTCAACACAATGCTATTTACAGAAGAAATAGTGACCAAAATGTGCTGACAGGGGAAGCAAACGTGATCAACTTGCTGCTTTTCTGGGAAACAGGACAGTGGCGTAATGCTGACACATCGACGAGTGTTGAGATGCAGGTCATTGCCGATTGTGCGGGTTTACATAGTAAACAATGGGAGCTGGTGTTTTGGCGTGCTTCAAAACTATCCAAAGACAGGAAGTAGAGGACAGTTCCTTAGGGGTTGCATTATGCCACCATTCATTTTTATTGTTCTTCCATGAAATATGATTTTGAAGTTTTAGGCATGCAAACTGGTAGCCTGTTGTAATGATTAAAAAAAAAGGCCAATGTATTGAGATTGAAAGTTCATTTGTGACCTTGGAGACAGCAGCTGACACAAAAGTCTCAGCAGCTGTTCTGGAGTTTTTCATCTCTATCGCAGCTTTCAGGACAGCCACTGAGTGGACCCTTGTGGTGAGATTGTTTTTAGTCAACTACACTTTTCAAATGACAGTCCAAATGAACTTTTAATCTCAATTTGTATGCTAACATGGATGAAAAGTCCTTAAAGTGAATTTAAGCCTCTACAATTCTTGCTGAGGAAGTTTGTGTGAAAAAAAAGAAAGTAAGAAAAAATGATTAAAGATATTTTGGGATTCACTCTTAGAACAGTGAAAAACTACATAATTTCAGTCTCATATTGAGTAAAATAAAATATTAGAAAAAGAGTAATAGTGTCCTTTTTGTTGTATTTTGTGTTTTCTCCCTTGTCAGACACTATAATCTATATAAAAAAATCTTTCTTACCTCCATAAGAAACTGCCCCTGAAGGATTCCAGGATCACACATACTCTTGTAGTACACCATACAGATAAAATCCCAACATGTTTACCTGAACGTTAAGCTCCTTGCTGGCAGGCAGGTGTGTAAACTGTGGAGTGTTGTCATTGATGTCAGTGACCAGGATGTGAACGGTGGCGGTGGCATTGAGATGAGGGTGGCCCTGGTCTGTCACCATCACCTTCAGACTGTGCTGGCTGTGCTGCTCCCGGTCCAGCGCCACCCAGTTGATAATTTCACCTGGAAGGGTACGGAGAAGAGACGGACAGGTGAGGACGCACGGCTGCACAGTGAGGCGAAATATGACCTTGAGGTGGTGTGAATCTTTTTACCTGTTTTAGCGTTGATGCGAAAGAACTTCCCATCTGAGAGCAGGATGTAGGACAGCTGCGCGTTTTTCCCTGAATCCTTATCCATGGCCTTGACTGTTCCCACCAGGCCTTGAGGCGACGACCCCTCTGACACAGTGAAGTAGTAGACCTCACTGCTGAACACCGGGGCGTTGTCATTGATGTCCAACACCAGCACTGTCACTGTGGCTGTAGCTGTGACGTTAGCCAGCGAGGCCTCCCTGCCTGCGGCCAACACTCGAAAACGAAACATGGATTCTGCCTCATAGTCCAGATTGTGGGAGAGATACAACCATCCGGTCTTTGGGTGAATCCGAAACGGAGCAGGAGGAAATCCGGCTTCTGCCTCCAAGGAGTAGGTGAGGCCTGAGTTCGACATGTGAGCTCCCCGGCTCCGGTGTGCCCTCACCTGGATGACCCTTGAATCTTTCCTGTAGCCCTCACCTATCTCCACCTGGTAGACTAATGTCTCGAAGGCCAGGCTATCTTCAGCAGCGGTGCGGTCCACATTGACTGTGAGGGTCAGTGTCGAGGTCAGGGAAGGTTCTCCTTCATCTTTAGCCACGATTTCCAGGCTGTACCTCTGCTGATGATCCACCTGTAAACTCTGATTCAATGTAACTGTTCCACGGTCGTGGTCAACAACAAACGTACCATTTCTGGTACTTTTCAGGTAATACTGCACCCTCCCATTGGCACCACTGTCATAGTCGTGTGCATGAGCGATGAACAGCACCGTCCCTGGGAGTGTGTTTTGAGACACTGTGATGGTGTCGCTAAGTTTGGGAAAAACGGGAGCGTTGTCATTAATGTCAGCAATTGTGATGTTGACCTGGGTGGTGCTGTAAACTGGAGAGGTGTCAGTGTAGGATTGAAGAACCAGCAAGGCATAAGGCTGCGACTCGTGGTCCAGAGGTTTGATGTTGCTGATCAGGCCGGACTTCGGATGAACGGAGAACAAACCGTGAGGGTCTCCAGAGGAGATTCGGTAGGATACTGATTCTGTGAAGTCTGTAAAGACAAAGAGTTTTTATTGATAGATAAACAACTGAACATTAAAGTGTAACTACACCCTCAAATTCTGCTAGAACCTCTCCCAGCAAATTACAAATATGCAACAGTGAGGGAACGACTGTAGGGGTCGTGGCCTCATGGCTACGTAGAGCGTGGTTTAAAACAGTAGATGGCGTGTTGAGCCATTTTCAACCTATGAAATGCTGATAGAAATGTCAATATTAACAACAGCATTTATTTGTGTCATCACAGTAGTCATATCATTTAGTTTACAGCTCAAAAAACACGTTTGAGTGTGCAGTGCCTCTTTAAAGGGTTGGTTGTCCTAAATTACAAACAAAAAATTTAAATTCCCCTTACTTACCTTTAGTGATAGTTTTGGTTTTATTTGTCTAGGCTTTGAGATATCTGTCTCTGAAATTTCTACCTCCTCTCCGAAACAATGGAGGTGAATGGAATTTCTGTTTTAGTCCAATATAGTAAAGGATCACCACACTCTCTCTTGTTGAACTGGTGCGTTTAAACCAGGCAAAATCAACAATGCCCAAGTAGAGTTACACTCAAAATAAAAAAATAGTCAATATGATATTAAGTAACAGTTGCAACATGTGTTTTATGTTAATTGTTTGTAATGCAAAAGAGTAACTCAGTGTCCGACCCACATAATCTACATTTTTTTTATGCACATGGTGAAGAAACATACTACATGTAATACAAATGTACTACTTTGCTTGCCGCATGAATACACAGCACACACACAGTAATTACAGAGCAGGTCAGAAGATCTCATTAATCCCCTCCAAGTGTTTGTTGCACTTCAACAGTAATTACAAACCACTGAAACAAGCGGAGAGCTTAAGGGTGCCCGACCCCCGTCAAACAGGCCCAATTCTGTTGTTTCCGCTTTAAGTTGAAACCCTAATCCGTTAATTGATTAGACAACCTTGAGTGACTGTCTAGTGTAGTAGAGTGGTTTAGCTGTTGAAGGGAGTCAGTGGAGTCAGTGGCACGTGTGGACTGTGAAGGGATAATCCTGGAAAACTGGGGAGTCGGGAAACCTCAGAGAGAGGAGAGGAGTCTGTGTTACCGTGGATCAAATATTATATCGAATACAAGCTTCTGTATCTCCGTCACTCAGTATCCTATTTGTTTTTATAATATATAAAACGTTACTCACTTTTACCTGCACCTACATCCTACACCAGTCCAGGTGTATATTTATGACTCTAAGAATAATGATACAATATAGTGTACAACTGTCTTTGACCCTTTATCATCTGTCATCTGTGCATGTGGCTAAGCAGGATTAAAGATTAAACTGCAGCCTTCCTCTTTACTGCTTGCCTCTTCATGTCTGGAAGGAGATTTGAACAATGACAATGAACGCTCAATTGTCTTTGTCACAATCATCTGTCTGGACAAATCCTGCTTAAATACTGCATTTCTGCAGTGTTCAGTGTTGGAGAAATTTGCCTTTTAAACCAATTACCTTTTACTTTTTAACTTTATTTTGATATTTCTTTTAACGGAACTGGGCAAATTAAAAGTTAGGGTTAATAGAAATCATAATTTGAGTACATTTGCTTACTCTCCTCATATATATTAATCAGCAATATGACTTGCACTGAATGTGTTAATAAGCGTAAGTGTTCATTTTCTACACCTGCTTATCTGCAGCCAATTCCAGCACAAAATTTTAAGTTTCCAAATCACCTGACCTGCATTTCTTTGAACTGTGAGAGGAAACCGGTGCACACAGACACTGGGAGAGGTGACGGTGATTACAACTGGGTCACCATGCCACTGAGGTAATTTACAACAGATGGAACTGGTTTGCTTTCATTTTAATCAAGAATACGAGAGGAATCTTTCTCTCACAATTGTGGTGCCTATAGCCAGATATGAGCTGATAGGAGTATAGATCACCTTCTTTTTCAGTTTAAAACATGTACAGTTCACTTTGTGGAACTGGGGCTGTGGTAACACTTCACTTCTTAATTATAAGTGGAGATGTTCATGCACCAATATTCTTTTTAACCATGTGCCACATGTATTGTATTATATTGCTCTAGAGGGTCTATAAAATTGTGAGGCAAAGATACTGAGGTGAAAGGGACAGGTGCGTGCAGGTGTTCTAAAAACAACAGGAAGCTCATGGAGGCAATTAAGGTACTTTAAAACCCTTAGAGCCTTTTTGCTGTAATTAGGGTCAAAATTCATACTCCTTCTCTGAGTCATAACTCACTCACATCTAAACACAAGCATGATGCACATATTTTTAAATTCCATCACGAATAAACCATAAATCCACCGTATAACTCCAGAACTTGCCTGGGAATCATCACATTTTTTAGTTTTCTTCAGTATCAGAGTAACCCAGTGATAGCTGTCTGTGCATCCATGGGTACATTGCAAACAGGAACTGCTAAGAGCTAATTCGGCATACTTTTAGTGGTGCCAATATGCCAAAATGTTAACAAATATAGGCTAAAAAAAAAGTTGTAGCACACAGGTAACTTGCTGACAACATTATACTTTCTGTTTACATCCCCCAAAGCCCATAAATGTTTAATAAAGTACATATTGATCATCCCTACCTGCAGAGGATGCAGAGAGATTTTCACCTTTTTGCTGATTTAAAAAATTGTGTTAAGTAGTCTGATTATTCTTACACCCATCCGTGGTAATTAATATGAACCTTCTCATCAGCCCCCACCTCTCATCCAGCTGCTCTCAGACTTGCAAACGAGGACGTGACCAGATATACACTCACCTGCGGGGTTTATGGCCTCCACTGTCCCCACAGAAGTCCCTGGCGGTGTGTCCTCAGGCACTGTGAAGGCGTAGCGTGACCTCTGGAACACAGCTGGAGCCTGGGCGCTCTGTAAAACATTGATGGTGACCTCTGCAGGCCTGACTGAGGTCAAGCCCTCCCCATCCTGTGCTGTTATTGAGAGCTTCACACTGGCTGCACCCAGGTGGGTCAGAGTGGAGGTCAGGAAGAGCATTCCTACAGGGACAAAAAGGTTAAGGTTTTATTCATTTAGCTTTAACAGTCAAATCATACAATCATTCCAAAGTTTGTTTGTTTTGCTTAATTTGAGTAACACCTACTTAACTGAAGGTCTGTCATGTTTCTTTCTTTCTTTTCCTTTATTTAACCCAGTCAAAGTCTCATTGAGATTAGAGCCAAGACTAGTAATAATAATAATAATAAAATTAATCAAGAACTATTTTGATCGATTGATCATTTCAATCATTTTTCAAGCAAAAATGCCAATTCTTCCTCTGGTTCGGTTTCTCTCATGTGAAATTTTGCTCTGTTTCATATCAATGTAAAATGCTTTTTTATTAAAATAAAAAGAATTAAAGAATTGTTTTTCTTTGGGCTCTAGAAAATCATACTGAGCATTTTTCACTTTTGTCTGACATTTTATAGACAAAACTATTAAATCAATTAAATGAGAAAATAATCATCAGATTGAATTCAATAATGAAAATGACTATTAGCTGCAGCCGTGATAGAGATTAAAACATATTTTTAAAGAGAAGCCTGAGGCAGCACAAAAACAATGTTAAAAAAAATACAATAAAAAAAAAACTACACAAGCAATATCTAGTTAAGATGCACATGCAGGTATTTGAATTTTCAAAACAAGCCCCAAATAAATTTAAAACAATGACCAAAGGTGCTATTTTCCAAATTCTTTAAAACAGATTTTGTTCACAGCCAAATGTGCAACATGCGCATTGGTAATACAACATTTTGTTTACTGCGTTAATAGACAAACAACTGCGTGATGACAGATGGGTCAGGAACGTGACTCATATTTGTCACCTAAATTTACCTTGCAGTCCCATCCATAGCAGCAACTATTATTCTGGAAGCCCCACAGAGAATCAACACTACTGCTCATTCCTTAGTTAGTTAGTGGAAAAACATTCATGTGCAGGTAGAACTACTTCAAATAAAAACTGCACTTATTTAAAAGTTTATTCAGTATTACATTGTGGCTGAGCGCAAATCTTATCTTACACCCCACGCCACATGGGGATATAAAGCTTTGGGCTTTCTGCACCACCCCTGCTGAGCAGTGACACTGGCAATCATATCATGGGGACTTACACAAAGTAAGTAGTTGTTTATCCCTGAATACTGGGACTGCCAGTCACACAAGTTACTTAAAGACTAGTGAGTGTGACAAGTCACTGGAGTTGAACTGTAACTATCCACCTAAACACCACAGTGATGTGTAACTGTTGTGTTACTGTTAATATGCAGTGATTTGATTATGACGGGCTTGTTGGCTGGTGAACGTAAAAACTGAAGAACAAAAAGTAAGTGCCACAGGTACGGAGGCCCTGAGGGGCAAAACACAACAACATTTTAGAAAACATATTCATAAAAACTAACAAAATAGGTGTCTCAGTCAGTGCCAGTTTTCTCTACTATTAACCGTTTTGCGAAATTTATTTTTTTATTTTGTTAATGTGTTTCGTCCAATGTTGTATTGCTTTGCCCCTAAGGGCCACCATACTTAAGACATATAGACAGAAAAGCACTACAGATTTATGAATTGAGAGCAGTGCATACATTTTTTTAAATTCTATCTTGATAATCAGTTGCTCTGTTTGAAAGTGCTGTGTGGCGTTTTCGCTCTTTTGTTCAGCACATTTTCTTTTTACTAACAGCAACACCACGTTCTTCTACTTAAGACACTAAATAAAGACACTAAAAATTCTCAGTTTTCTTATGTCTGCCTACCTGTTTGTTTATCCAGTGCAAACAAACTGGACACGTCACCAGGAAGGAGGCCATAGGTGACCTGCCCAAACCTGCCAGAATCTCGGTCAGTAGCGATGACGTTGAGGATTTCTGTGCCGGGCTGCGCGTGGCTGCTGATGCTCATGGTGTACTCATCAGGGTTAAACACTGGAGCGTTATCATTCAGGTCTTCTACGTCAATGTGCACGTAGGTTTGAGCGCTCAGGCCTCCCTGACGTTGGGAAAGTGAGAAAGGAAGAGAATTTTGTATGAAGGATTGAATTAACAGTTTGTGAGTCAAATACAACCTTGAAATCGTGTTGTGATCGCAGTGCAGGGAGTAAATTATGATGGTTCAGAAATGAAGGTCAGGTACACAGTATGCCAAAACAAAAGAAGTCCACTCACTGGATCTTCAGCTTTGATCAGAATGTCGTGGATGGTCTGTCCCGAGTCTCGATCGATGTCCTGGGAGACACACAGCTCTCCAGTCTGTGGGTGGATTTTGAAGAGAGGGTGTTTGTCCTGCTTGTCAAAGCCGTCCGACAGAGAGTAGAGCAGCGCGCCAAACTCGGGGCTGTCTGCATCTGTGGCAACAACCTAAAGAAGAAAAGAAGACAAATACAGTTTCATGCAAGCAACTGAAACACAGTCATTAAAAAAAACAAAAACGTGTTTAAATAATGTGTTTAGTTTAATAAAGTATTAAGAAATGGGAATCTGGAATTTGGTTCTCCATCTCATTGATTTCAGAGACACTCAAACATCCTCTTACTGAGACTGCATTCAATGACTGACTTAATAAAAACAGAATAAACCCAAATGAAAAAACCTGCAGTGACTGATAGTGTAATCTTCAGTTGACGTCATACAGAAGTGATGACCAAGTTTATTCTTAACTCCACTTACTAGCTTTTTCCAGAGCTTTTGACTGCCTCACAGCCTTATTCAGCGAATGGACATATATAAGTCTTGTATCTATATGTAAATTTGTATTCATGTACTTGAAGCAGCTATTTCTTGTACACACTAACTCTCATTGTCACCTACCCCTTCTTTCATTACGTATAATATAAATATTTGTATTTTAAATAGAAATAGATGTGCTGTTCGGCCCTTGTAGCTACATATCTGTTATTAACGGTAGTACTACACTGCAGTAAGCGTCATCTGTCAAATATCAATGTTTTAGATTTAACCTCTGTAGTAACTGTGAATCATGATACTTTTCTTGTTCTTCCAGTGAAGGTCAACATAATAAAAGCATAAAAAATCCCCACAATCAAAGGGTGAAGAGTATCATTAAAGTGGAAAACGTTAAAGACACGCCTCAGATCCGACAGAGCTCCTTTCATGTCTAACTGCGGCCGTGACATCAGACACATCTTACAGATAGAGCGCTCACTTTCCTGCCATAAAGATGATATCATCTGGGACTTTATGAGCTCTGATCAGAGGAACCTTTGGAGACATGGGTCAAGGTCTGATTAGATGTGAAACACACCCTACAAGCTTTTGAAGCTACTTCACATCTAGAAACATCCATATGTGGTTACCAGACTTCATTTGGTTGGCATTAAAGGCGCCGCACTAGGCTGGTTTAAATCCTATTTATCGGATCGATATCAGTTTGTACATGTTAATGATGAATCCTCTATGCACACCAAAGTTAGTCATGGAGTTCCACAAGGTTCTGTGCTTGGACTAATTCTATTTACCTTATATATGCTTCCTTTAGGCAATATTATTAGGAAGCACTCCATAAATTTTCATTGTTATGCAGATGATACCCAATTATACTTATCGATCAAGCCAGATGAAACCAATCAATTAGCTAAACTTCAAGCATGCCTTAAGGACATAAAAACCTGGATGACCTGCAATTTTCTGATGTTAAACTCAGACAAAACTGAAGTTATTGTACTTGGCCCCGAACACCTTCAAAACACATTATCTAAAGATATAGTTTCTCTAGACGGCATTGCCCTGGCCTCCAGGGACACCGTAAGGAATCTTGGAGTTATCTTTGATCAGGATATGTCCTTTAACTCCCACATAAAACAAACTTCAAAGACTGCCTTTTTTCATTTACGTAACATTGCAAAGGTCAGGCACATCCTGTCTCAAACAGATGCAGAAAAACTAGTCCATGCATTTGTTACCTCTAGGCTGGATTATTGCAACTCTCTACTATCAGGCTGCCCCAATAAGTCCCTTAAGACTCTCCAGCTGATTCAGAATGCTGCGGCACGTTTACTGACAAGAACCAGGAAAAGAGATCATATTTCTCCAATATTAGTTGGCTCCCTGTAAAATCCAGAATAGAATTTAAAATCCTTCTCCTCACCTTCAAAGCCCTAAATGGTCAGGCACCATCATATCTTAAAGAGCTCATAGCTCATTACCCAACTAGAGCACTGCGCTCCCAGAACGCAGGGTTCCTTGTGGTTCCTAGAGTCTCTAAAAGTAGAATGGGAGCCAGAGCCTTCAGCTATCAAGCTCCTCTTCTGTGGAACCAGATCCCAGTTTGTGTACGGGAGGCGGACAACCTCCTCACATTTAAGAGTAGGCTTAAGACTTTCCTCTTTGATAAAACTTATAGTAGGGCTGACTCAGGTGAACCCTGAGCCACCCCTTAGTTATGCTGCTATAGGCCTAGACTGCTGGGAGACTTCCCATGATGCACTGAGCTCCTCTCTCCTCTCTCCTTTCTCCTCCTCTTCCTCTCCATCTGTACGCCCTCATATCCCATCAATGCTTGTTACTAATTCAACTTCTTCCCGTAGTTGTGCGCTTTCTCTCCTCTTTCTCTCTCCTTCTGTTGCTTTCTGCAGGTGTTTCTGCCTCCGGAGCTGTAGAGTCTGGATCTATGGTTACGACCACCTGCTGCCCCCGTGTTCCTGCTCTACACCCACTACTGCTATTACTGTTATTGCTCTTATTATTAGTATTACTATTAGCATTTTGCTCTTAGTATTATTTCTGTTGGTGTTCTCATCAGTACCATTGTCACAGCTATTGCTTTGCATCTCTATGTAGAACTGTACTGTGCTGCTGTGTGTTCTGTGAATGGCTACTGAACCACAAACAACTTCTGTGGCTTTAAAATACATCAGAAAATCACACAAATACAGTTGTAACGGTAACATTTCTTATGTTACATTTAGTGCTGAAATTATTAGTCGATTGATAGAAAATTAATCAACAACCTTTTTTTTTAGTCATCATTATTTCTCATGTGGAAATAACAAACCTTCTCTGGTTCCAGCTCGTCAGATGTAAAGATGTACTGATTGTCCCTGTTTTATATGCATTTTAGACTGTTGGTAAATTGTCAAAAGCAATTTGACAACATCACCTTGAGCTCTGGGAAATTGTGATGGGCATTTGTCACTGTTTTTGGACATTTCATAGACAGATTAATTGACTATGAAAGCAGCCCTAGTTGCTTTCACTTTTCACCTCTTTTATCTCACGTCTGCCATGTTGTTTTTGAAGAATCGTAGCTCTTTCATACACCTGCTGAAGATCCACTGTTGTCTATTTGTTGCATACTAAAGGTGTGTATGTAGCTACAGATTGTGACCGATAATGTGCAACCAAACACCAGTAAAACAGCATATGTGTATTCTGTTTATAGAGTCTGACCAATGAATTTGATAGTTCTCTCATATTAGCATTTTTTTGAGAGTTTTTTGAAGGCATTTTGTTTTGGCATCTGACTTAAAAGTAAAGGGCCTTATGCAAAACAAGACACACACACTTGAGCTAGATCACTCTACAGCGAAAAAAAGACTTCACTGAAAAACAATGACTTGTATTATTTTCATTCCCTATTTAATCAAATTAAATGCCAAATATCACTTACGTCTAAAGAAAATGCATTGGTAAATAAGGCTTCTTTTGTAATGGGCTTCAGCTTGTGCCAGGCTGCAGGAGTGTGGTACCAGGCATCACATCTGTCATATCAAAGCCACAGTGCTGAACTGGTGTGCGTGTTGTGTGTGTTTAGAGGAACACTGACGTCTTTGTGCATACAGACTGAAGGCTACTTTTGTCTTACGAGACGTAAGAAAGAGACAGCAAGACAGAGAGCATAAGATGTTGAATGTTCACACTGGATACTTTGCTACACTGCTCTGGTTTGCACCCAAATCTTCAGCTTTTTTTTTTTGTAAAACCAAAGTTTGTACTTAATAACTGAGAGAATTGTAAAGTTGAAAGCAACTGTGCACCGGACTGTGTTGTTGAGCTGTGGTTCCCAAGATTTTTGCCATTAGAACCCTTAAAATAAAGCAATGTCTTCTTGTGTTCTTGTCAAAGGTTGCACAAGAGTGATTTTCGCTTCTCAAATATTGAATTTAATATTTTTAGAGGTAAAACTAGCCAGCATTTCACAAGAAAAAAAGCAAAGATCAGAGACATCTATTTTGAGCATCTGTGGTGACGTAAACTAGCATAACGCCTCTTGTTTGTCTGAACAACCCTTGCCTCTTCTGAATTTTCATGTGGTTTGTAGGCCTGAACAGGAAGGGATGAACTTGACTTAGTAATCGTTGGTCATTGTGACTTAAGTAAGGCAACTCAACGATATCTCAAAAGCTGGACAATTAAACAAAACTATTTGCATGGCAAGATACCCCTAAGGGTGGGAAAATGTTTGAGTAAGTACTTTGAGTAAATGGAGCCTTTCAGCTAAATATTCTCCAACATACTTGTAAAAAGCAGCTCCCAATGTCACGGTGCTCTGGTATGGACACGTTGTACAGCTGCTGCTGGAACACAGGCTCGTTGTCATTGACATCCTCCACCAGCACAGTGACTGTAGCCGTGGATGACAGAGCCGGTTCCCCTCCATCAGCCGCCACCACCAGGAACCAAACCTCCATCTGTGTCTCTCGGTCCAGAGCTGCAGCTGTTGTGACCAGGCCTGACTCCGGGTCGATGCTGATCAGGCTGTCCTGGTTGGACTTGAGGATGGAGTACCTGACGTTCGAGTTGACGCCCTCATCTGCGTCTCGGGCCTGCATCTGGATGAGGGAACTCCCCTGAGGAGCGTCCTCGGAGATGCTGATGAGGTATACATCCTTCTCAAAAGCTGGGTGGCAATCATTGGTGTCTGCCACCCTCAGGAGGAAGACCATCTCACTGCTCAGGGGTGGGCTCCCAAAATCTGATGCTTGCACCTTCAACTCATACAGATCCTCTTCCTCCCTGTCTAGCTCTGCATTGACACACAAAGCATACAGAAAATCGTCCGTCTGCTTCAAGGTGAACTTCCCATCACCCCCCTCAAGTGTGACAGTGACCCTCTCCTCCTCAAGGTCGGGGTCCGACACTGAAATCCGGGCAACATAGTCCCCAACCGCTGCGGCCTCTGACACCACTGCATCTCCGGTCTCACTGAGAAACAGCACACTGATGGTGGGAGTATTATCGTTGATATTAAGCACCTTGACACCCACGAAAGTGCTGCTGTACTCAGGCTGAGCCCCGTTATCTCTCGCTCTGATGATCAACTCATGAAAAGCCTGAGTCTCATAATCAAGCGGCTTGTTGAGATACACCACCCCACTGGTTTTGTTGATGGAGAAAACCTCATTTGGGTCGCTCTGCCGCCTGTTGATCTCATAAGTGATTCTGCCGTTGTCGCCCAGGTCGAGGTCGGTGGCGTGCACCTGACACACAGCAGACATCACAGGAGCATCTTCAGGCAGCGAGGCGTGATATTCAGTCTGGTTGAACACAGGAGGGTTGTCGTTCTCATCCAGGACGTAAACGTTCACCTGAAGAGTCCCCGTCCTGGCTGGGATGCCAACATCGAAGGCCTCAATGGTGAGGGAGTAGAAGTCCTGTGTTTCTCTGTCTAGTTTGCTTGTGAGGATGAGATCCAGGCTCGGGTGGTTCTCAGATCCACTGCGATACTCCAGGTGGAATAACTCCCCCATCTCACTCTCTGTGATCCTGTATCCCTGGGTACCAAACTCACCTTCATCTGCATCTTTAGCACCTTCAAGCTGAAATCGACTCCCCGGGGGGCTCAGTTCTGATATTTCCAAGTCAACCTCCCCTGAGGGAAACACAGGTGAGTGGTCGTTCACATCTTTCACCTCTAGTTTCACCTTTATCATCTCACCTGTGAGAGTGGCTGCCACAAATTCATACTTATCTCTGCTCTCTCTGTCCAGGATCACAGCAGTAGAGATGATCCCCGTGTCTGCGTCTATTTCTAAGTCTCTGAACACATAAGAGTCTCGGCTCTCTGAGATGAAGAATCCAGTGCTTGGCCTGCTTAACCCGGCTCCTAGATCTCCAACGATGGTTTTGGCAGGCAAACCCTCTTTAACAGACAGCGTCAGGTTGAACACCTGCCCGAGCGACTGCGCGCAAAGCAGCGACAGGACGAGCGTCCGAAGGAGCGAAGTTGCGGCATTTTTGCGACCCATCCCTTCTTTACACATGGCTTTGAGCTCTTGGTTTGTGAGTCGAAGATAACCTACATATTTCCGTGTCAAAGTCAAACTCCTAAATCACATTTTAGAGCGCTTCTCCAAACTCCAAACAAAAACAGGCAAACGCACCGTGCATTTTTGCGCACAGGAAAACAGCCAGCAGTCATTCTCCATCACAATATTTCAGCAGCTTGTTGCGTGATTTTGGAGGGCAGAAATCCACACATCTAGTAGCGCAAATCCCCTGCGCTTCTTCACACATCACGGCACTGAGTGGCCACAGAGCACCAACTGTGCGCATTGAACACACCTCCTGGCAGGCAGCACGTCCCACGCTGATCGGCTCCATCTGTGGCCCTGATTGCTTAAGATTTAATTAGGCCGAGAGATTACCTACAGTGCCGCGTGCTGACAGGTGGCATAGTATGTTTGACCTGTTGAAGATCATAACGTGTGCAGGGAAGTAGAGGAAGTAAAGATAAAACTCATGCAGATTTAACTGTAGTGAGAAAGTTGAGCTAATACAATCTGTGATTTACCACGCCTGATTTTGGTGAAGTGGTTAGAATAAATGAAATAAACAAGCGGTTTAAGGAGGTTCAGTTTTGGCCCATATAGTGTTGTGGCGGCTCCCTCTACTGGTAAAAGCAAGAACTGCAGGCACAAGTGAAACGCTTTTACATACACAACTGAAAAGCTCTCATAAAAACTAGTGAAACCTTTTACATAGACTACTAAAAAGCTTTCACACATACTCGTAAAATGTGCTCATAGACACAGGGAGAGATGCTCTCATATAATATTGTGAAATATAACAGTTCAGTAGTGAATACGAGCATTACAGTTAAAAGGGAAAGGCCTTCCTTTCATCTGAAGGAAACTGGAAGACTACACACTAGGAAGTGCATGTGCTCTTCAACCACAAGTTGAGAGTGTTTCAGTTCTGTATGTAAAAGCATTTCACTCGTATGCCTGTGTGGTTTTCAGTATAGTATGTGAATGAGTATGTGAATGTGTATGTGAGAGGAAAAGTTCATATACATGCATGGTAATTCTGAATAATCTCCCTAATGGCCCCTCATATTATCTGGCCAATTGGGCTCAAATAAGTGTCAATAAGATTTTAAGCGTCTGAAATGCTCAGAAATAATTTGTAGTCTATCACCTTTTGTAAAATTAAAAACTTTGAATGTGTAGAAAAGATTTGCATCCTTAAGAAATTAGGTTGTCTAAATAAAATCTGTGCATGCTACACAAAATCTAAAAAGTTTACACAATGTGTGTGCACTGAAGTTTTACACACAGACTGTTGGAAAGTTATGATTTTTGGCCCTGCTTTCGGCTGTTAAAGCAGTCCTTTTATCTCATAGTGTGTTGATATAATTAGTGCACATGTTATTTAGACTATAACCTTTCCAGTACATTTGCAGCACAAATTATTTTAAACCCATTCTTTGGTCACATAGCTCTATAAGCGCCTTGATTATCATATCGTGGAGCCCTCATTGGTCCCGCAGGGCTTAGTACCCCATCATTTATCCCCCCAACGGTGCTTGCAAGCTCTGTAACCAGGCAACAGATGTAACCTGAGCCGTGTACCTGAGTAAACAAGCAGCATAGTTACTGTGTCTCTCTTTGTCTGGGTCGCTTTGTTCAGCAACTCCACAAACTGTGAAACACACAGTCGTTTTTTCTCACAGGTTTTAGTGAAAAAGAGGGAAAATGCCAGCTCATATTATGCTCTCCTACCAGTGGGATGACCAGGCTCTTGTGAAAAGGATATACAACCGCCTCAAAGATGATGGTCTGCCAGTGTGGATGGATATCGAAGGAGGGGTGACGGGGAACATAAATGATGCGTGAGTACAGAGGAGTATGGTTAAACCTCTATTATAATCAATGATGGGATAAATTAATGTATGACTTGTGTTTCTACCTGTTGGAGTTAGATACATTAGAATACATTTGGGTCTCTTTAAGCAAAAGCTGTGTGTGTGTTTTCAGGATGGCTGCAGGTGTGGAGGAGGCTGTGGTCATTTGTCCGTTCATGACTCCAGCCTACCAGGCGTCCCGCAGCTGTAAGAAAGAGCTCAGCTACGCAGACACCAGGGAGGTCATCATCGTGCCGGTCATGCTGGCCAACAACTGGGAGGCCAGCGAGTGGCTGGGGCTGATCACTGCAGGTCTGCTGTGGGTGGACTTCAGGTGAGGAGACCCTTTCAACAAGGACATGTGGCACATTTTGAAACCACTTCATTCTCTCAACAGGTTAAAAGGATGAAAATTGACTTTGGTACAAAGAGTGTATCCTGTCAGTGAAACATTTGTGCTTAAATTTCATGTAACAATCTCGGTATTTCATTCATTCATTTCACAGAGACATAAAGTCTTGGCACTGATCAAACATCTGTCATCTGATCTCTCAGATACTATCTTACATCTGCTGTCAATATCTTTCAGAAATGCAGAAAAGGACGAGGAGCACTTTGAGATGTGTCTCAGCTCTCTGGAGGAGGAGATCATGTTTAACACCGGTCACCTCCTGGCAGCTGAAGAACCTTCAGGAGAGGCGGTGGATCAGCCAGAACCATCAAAACCCTGCCTGAAGAAGAAACCGGGCAGAGAGTTTCGCCATGCTCTCTCAAAGCTCTACATCCATGAGTCAGGTAGGTATGGATGTAAACGTAATCCATCCAGTAGTTGCTGAGATATTTCAGTCTGGAAAAAAGCGGTGGACCAACCGATTGACGCTGCCATCCCTAGGCTGTGTTTTGACACACAAACAGTTTTCATATGGACTCTGTGTTTGGTAGAAAGTAGTTCCATTGACAGCTGTGCACACAGATGTCCAGGGTTAAGTGGGACATTGTGAAAATGTTGCTGTAATCTTCTAACTGCATGGCTAGATACCACTTGAAGTAGGCCAGAAAATGTATTTTTTGCAATTGGGGTGAGCCTATGAATGCCGAAAACGGCTGTGCTTGCAATAATTTTTTTAATGCTGTTATCTCGAGATCACGAGGTAATTATTTGGTTATCTAGAGAAACCAATCTTTGTTATCTCACGAGATAATCAACCCGTTGTCACGTGAAAACAAAAGGTTGTTTCTCCTTATTAGCTTACTTTTGTTTATCAGAGATCAGGAGTGCCATGCCAGCATGCATAGATGGTGTCTTGGCAACTGAAGAAACCGATTTAAGCTAAAAATGTGAGATCAAGGAGTATCCATTATTGATCATGGCATCAGACTGTACTTCAATCAAGGTCTAACACAGGCAGAAATTGCATTATGTCTTTCTGTTAGAGATAACGTTCAGATCAGTCCTTGTCTTAAGGAGAAAACTGAGAAATGAACCCATTATCATGAGAAAACAAGCTTTGTTATCTCAAGATAACGAAATACTTAACTTGTGATCTTGAGATAACAGCATTAAAAAAAATAATTGCATGCACGGCCGTTCTCGGCTTCAGTATGAACCCCTTAATCTGAGTAGCAATCTGAAATGTAACTGCGTGGTTAACAATGCATCCTCTTGTGCCGTGACGTGATTTGACAGGCGAGCAGCTGACCGACCCAACTGGTGACCCCACAAGCACAGTGGAGCTCACCGAGACACCTGGAGATCATTGTTACTGGGAGGAGATAAAGGGCAACGGCTGTAAATACTACAGGAACGTCGTCTCCAACAGATACCTCGGTGAGTACAGAAACTGATCTTTACTGAACAAAACAAACAGCAGATATGTGAAAAACATGGTCTTTATTAAATGGAGCAAAACAAACTTCACATTGCAAGCCAGAAAAAAAGGGCAATGTTTGTTTCCATGTCTGTACATCTGGCAATTCTGTCGAGTCAATACAAAAAAATGTTTTCGAACAATTTTTCAAAACACTGTCTGTCCCTCTGCAGGGTTTGACCCCAGCAACAACCAGGTCTACTCTGAGGCCAGCCCATCTGTGTCTGAAGAGTGGCTGATGTTGGCGGATCAGACAGACCAGAGCCATCAGAGAGCTGTCGTCATCAAGAACAAACACTCGGGGAGGTTCCTGGCAGTCCAAAATGGCCACGTTATTGGTCTAACATCGTACAACGAAGACTGCAAGTGGATTTTAGAATAAGACGGGGCCAATTGAACTTAATTTCACAATGTGGTCGCTTATGTCAAAGACACATTAGCTATCATGAAAAAGTAGTAGCAAGAAAAACTTGATGGGTGTATCTACAACAGGTTTGGTAGAAATGAAATGAAGCATTGTTACTGTGACAAGAAGAACAAATAAAAAACCATTAGAATCTTTTTCTCTTGAGGATTTCTGGTTTCCAGTTGATTGGATGGCTTTCTTCCGTCTGCAAGAAAGAAAACACAGCTGTCAAATGATCCATCTGCTGCCTGGGAACTAACACTGAAATCTAAACTGACTTTAAATATAATACTATAACTTACAGCGGTGTCGTCCTCTCTGTACACTTTAATGGTCTTGTCGGCCTCGGCGGTGATCAGTCTGCTTTCTGAGTGGTCGAACATGCAAGCAAAGATGCCCGACTCGCTGTCCAGAGATCCAGGCTGCACAGCTGCATGAATCCGCTGGAAGTTGTAGCCTGTCCTCCAATCCCACATGTGGATGGTTCCGTTGTCGGCTACAGAGAAAACAAAAATGCATATGATGAAGATTGATTCTGAGCTTAATGTGTTTGTAATCCAGCACTGTAATCACCTGTTTCATTGAGTCAAGATTAATCCAAACAAAAATGATAATCTATTATTTAGAATTAAAGTTAAACATTTTCTGTAGACGAAAAACAAGCAGTTTAGGAAGAAAGTGACAGTGTAGCTGGTTATGAATACCTCCAGACACCAAGACGCCATCAGAGTTAACAGCTAGAGTGTTGATGATGGCGTTGTGGCCCGACAGGTTCTGGATGAAGTTGCCATCTGGGAACATCCACTGCTTGATGTTATCAGCAGAACCAGAGGCAAATGTGTATCTGTAAAACACAGGAAATAAGATGACAACATGCTGAGCAAATTACAAACTCTTAATTCGTTTTCATAATGGTATAATAATTATAATCCCATGGGTCAAACGTCTTACTGTTACTAATAATAACTCAACAAGGGCTTCACCTACTGATTATTTTCTATTATTAGGTTTCTTACTGCTTTTTAAGAGTAAAATTCAAGCACTTTCAAGGTATCTCAACTAAAAATTTCCAGACTCTCAAAGCCTTTATCATTACACCTAAATTCTTACTATAAATGCAATTGCAAAAAGTTTAAAGAATTCCTTTACACCCACAGCAATCAAATGAAAATTAAGCATTTTCCAAACTTTCAAGACTTTATTGATTCATTGTCCAATTAAGCATTTAGAACATCTCAAAACCACAAATGTATTCAATTTAATGACAAAACTGAGAAAAGCAACAAATCCTAAACAATGGAAACCTGCTAATGTTTAGCACATTTACTTGATAAATGACTTACAGCAGTTAATCAAATATTCAACTGCTGTCGACTTTTACTCGACTAATTGTTTCAGCACTACATTTAACACTAACTAATTACACAATACAGTATATGCTGGGGTTAGGTAACTGAGGCTAACTTACTGTCTGGGGTGCAGCACCACACTTCGAACAGACTTCTTGTGGTTTGTCAGAGTTGCTCTGGTTTTTCCAGCAATCAGATCCCACAGCCTGATGGTTGAATCGTGGCTGCCTGCAAGAAGTGAATCAGTTGTCAGCTGATGTTGATAGTTAAAGGCCAACCAATCAGCTACAACTTTAACACTTAATGATGATACGGAATAATTTGTTTGGTATTCTTAGACATTTAGTATTTACCAGTGATGATTTGTGGTTCTGCGGCCTGACATCTCACTGTGGCCACAGTGTTGGTGTGGCCGGTTAGTGTGTGCACGTTAGCTTTTGTCCTGATGTCCCACACCTGCATGGACAGAGAAGAAATCCAATTAGTTTAATTAATGAATCCTGCAGAGGCCTTTATTACTTACACAACATATTCAAAACACATTCAGCTACAGTCCCCTGATGGAAAGACGAACTCCACCAGTACATTCTGACACTTCTCCTCCTTCGGTTTTATTTAAGTGGGAGAGATTAATGCTGTTTGATCTTGGGTGCACACGACAGAAAACTACACCAA
Source organism: Macquaria ambigua (assembly GCA_008360985.2). NCBI lineage: Eukaryota > Metazoa > Chordata > Actinopteri > Centrarchiformes > Percichthyidae > Macquaria > Macquaria ambigua. The sequence continues at coordinate 279,109 of VMKM01000208.1, forward strand.
GACCATTTAACTGTTGTTGCATTGTTCAGTAAGGGCTGTATAGGTATAAGGTGACAGATGCAGACATCCAATGGCCAGACGTTAGTCATGTTTGTAAAACATAACACACGATAAAGAACTTAGCACAAAGCTTTTTGACAGCCCTGTTGCCTTCATCTCAAATTATTTAAGTATCTAAAACTCTGTCTAGCAGGCAGGTCATTTTCAAATCCATACAACTTTTGTTTACATGCTTTGGTTCACTTGTAATAGTGCAGAGGAAATGTAAATGAATAAAACTATAAAGATGCAACATTGACTGGTGAAAGTGAAGTGAGAAGCCTTTCTTAAAATATACTTACCCTTGCTGTGGCATCTCTGCTGCATGTCACCAGCACGTCAATGGTTGGATGTAGGTCTAAATCATACACAGCACTAAGGTGTCCATGGTAGTGCCTGATAACCTAATACACATTGTCAAGAGAACCCAGAAATACCATAAATCAAATGAAATGTCTTTTTATGACCTTTTAAGACTTGGAAGATACAGACGTTTTTTTTTTAAGTAACTCCATCCCATTAACCCCCCTCGTCGTACCTTGTTGTACTCCAGATCCCAACACTTGACTTGCTTGTCTTCTCCACAGGAGAACAGGTAGGGGCTCCGAGTGCTGACCGCCACGCCACGCACTGTACTGATGTGTCCGGTCAGGGAGAGTTTCAGTTTCCCACTGGCCAGGTCCCAGATCTGTCGAGACAAACAGCCCTCTAGTCATATTATGAGCATTTTAGAACATTTCCACAAATAGTGTCTCCACAGTGCCATCTTGAGGTGGCAGGAGGGACGTTATTATCGAAGGTGCAGCTGTAGATACTGTAATAATGCTGCTATCAGCTATTCTGGCATGCAGAAACTTACTGAAAATACAATGGATTAAATGAAAGCAGGAAAAGATTAATAAGAGAGGTGATTATAGAGACAAGAAATGATTTACCAGGGTAGGTGAGGGGAAAATAGAATATTTAAAGTTTTAAAGGCGCTCAGACATCATACGTCATTATCTCTTTCAACCGCATCTCAGATCAGAGTCAGAATCAAGTTGTCTCAGTTGACTCCATGGCAACTGAGACAACTTCAATTTGCAGATGAAGACCTTGAATTAAGTTTATTTCATCAAACTGCTGTCCCCAATGTCAAAAAGGAGCTTTCATGCTTACAATGTATTGTATAATATTGTTCTTATACATCAAAACAACCGAAGGATAAAACTTCTGGATAACATTTGTGAAGTTTTATACACAAAATAATTAATCAAAGAAATAACTGCGAGGAGATCATTGTTATTTTCAGCTTTACTCACCTTTATGGTTCTATCAGCAGATCCTGTGACAAACCACTGGTTCCCAGGCTCCACAGCGATGGACCTCACCCAGCCAAGGTGACCACTGATGACCTATCAGATAAAACATACTACTGTTAAAAATAACACAGAGGACACATTCCAGGTGCAGGCCCTCACTCTGGCATCAGTATATCAAGTATATGAACAAACAAAAAGGGAAAATACAGCATAAATTGAAAAAAGTTAAAATGATTTGCAGTTACCCGAAACAGTTTCCATGGTGGATGCCACTGGGGTTTAGGCATGGTTGGTGCTTTCCTCATGAGCGAAGAATTTCGGGTGCCGCCTCCCTCCATGAGTGACTAAAATAAAAACATTCATTATCGGCGCTGCACTTCTTTCACGGATTTCACAACAAGGTTAAACGAGATATCACATCACGTCAATGTGGAAATAACACTGTGACCTACCACAGCGGTGGACGGAGGGTGAGACCTCTCCGCTCCTCCTGCATGTCGATGGATGTCGCTGACACTGGCTGAGGTGCGGCTCGCGTCCTGCCTAAAATTCAACAACGTGAATGGTGTTTTTATATGAATAGGTTGTATCAAAATCCTGAAAAGAAAACTGAAAATGACTTCATCTTGAGTGTGGAGGGGGAAAAAAGGTTTACCTGGCTTGTGAGGGTGGCAAAGCCAATGCCATGGAGTGGATTCCTCCCTCACTTGGGTTCCTGTGCATCTTTGTGTCAGCCGTCAAGGCTACACCTGTTGAATGAAAAATACTGGTTTAAACACTTGAATAACGCTGATGCAGTTCACTGAATGGGCTCAGAACAATTACAAGCATGCAGTTTGGTTAGATTAATGGCATAGCACTTACCAGGTCCAGAGGGATAAGGATGTGTCCCAGTGATCAGGTATTCTGGGTCATCCCCTGAAACACATTGGAAAAAACCACCCACCCAAAATGAGCGTGTTTTAGAGAATCAATAGAAGTAATTATCTTAAAATGAGTCAAAATAAATTGCAAAACATTTGTAAATACTGGGCTTTCTGGAGGCATGAAAATAAAATTTCTGCACGCATGTTTTTCTCCATATTATTTTCTATTAATCGACTGTTATCATACTGAGCTTTCATCCTCACCTGGTTGTGTGTAGCTCTGGTGGCCTTGCGTGCTGCCAGGAAGCAGTGAGACCCTGTCTTTCCCTTCCTTCAGGACAGGCATGTGTAAAACTGCACCATACTCCGCTCTCAGTTTCACACCCATCTTTAACTTGAAGCTGCAAATACAGGAGACAACGATGAATCATTTTCTTCTTCAATATCACATACGTGCTCACTCTACTTGGCCGGATGAGCATCATATAGTCATATGATTTTGTCAAGTTTCGTCTGACATAATGCATGACAATACACAGTTCATTGGTTTGAACATCAGTTAGGTTATTTTACTAGGAGTAGGTAATATGGATAAAATCTTCTCTCATGATATATATTAAAAATCAGTTCATCTATTTTTGGTTTATCAAGTGAATGAAATACCTGAAAAAACGTACTTCATCATCATTCATCATACAGCAGTCTCATGATATATTTCATTATACCAGCCCCTACATTTTACATGTAATATATTTGTCACATATGTATTAATATTGGAAAAATATCCCAATTAATACTGAAAAATACATTTTAAGAATATTGCTAAGTTTAAGTGACTCATCTGTTAACTTAGTTCCCTTGCAAGCACACTTACAAACTAACATTTGGTCTTAAATTATAAGTAAACAAAACATTAAGGTCCATAGAAGGCTGAGGAGGGAAATTAAGGGAAATAATTCTCCTGTTTTAAACAGCTACTAGACCGAATTTTGTCTAGTCTAAAGATTTGTGAGCCATTTATCATAATCATGAAAACAGAAATAAGGGCAATTTCACTGTTCTTTTTCTCTGTACTGACCACTAGTCTAATTAACCTACAGGAAGAACTGCTGGACTTCAACAAGTCAATGCCGGACTAGACTAACATTGGAGAGCAAGAATACTTTTAAACCCAGTTTAAGATTTGTGAACCCTTTACTGTGCTTGTAAAAACGAAGGAAATACAGTTCAAACAGTTCTGCAACAGTAGATTAATGTAAGTAGCCACAATTACCTTTCGTCATCCTGTACGATGGATTTCGCATGGTCGGACACAAACATGTCATGCGTCCTTTTGAGAGATCTGAAGACCAGAGTATGGACTGAGTGCTTCTGGACATCCTGTAGAAGAAAATAGTTGTCTTAAAAATATTATATTTAACCAGTACAAAGACGGCAACATATATATAAACCACTCTACCCTTGAATATAAGTTACGCAGACAAGAAATCGTATCGTAAACGTAATGCGATCCAGCAATTAGCCGGGACCGACACGGTATAACAGAACGCACGCGCGGGAGCAAAGACAAAGCCACGACAAGACTTTAAATCTCGGCTTACCTCAGTCATCGTGGTGATATAAACACGGATAAAACAGCTGAAGAAACTACTTTTTCAATTATTACAGCTTGGTCGCACTCAAAAATATATCACAAGCCTAGAGACATCGCCACAAACCGACGACCACGCGCCCCGGAAGTAAACAATACCAACTGCAGCTAGTGGATTGTCAGCGCCACCTACCGGTCCGGAAGTGTAAGCCAACGCAATTCTGCAAAAAAACCCAAACAAACAATCAAACAAAACAAAAACAAAACCCCCTTCCAACTTTCCTTTCTACTTTTGCAGAAGACACTGATTCCAGAAATCTCAATATTTTAATAATTACTGTCAATATATTAACACAATGAATGCCATTTGAATGAATGTAACTTGCAGTGAGCAAAGGCCAAAGTTTGGTTTTTGCTGCCTCGTGTACCAGGCAGGCCATGTTTGCCTATCAGAGTACATTGATTAATGGTTATCCAATCCTTCAACGCCAAAAAAATGTACCTAGTTGGGGCAAAGTGTGTGGGCTGTCATGTTGTATCATAGTAGGACTTTAACTAAACAATCCTGTTTAGGACCAAAACATTCCTTGCAAGTTTAACTGTAATTATTGTGAGACCAATCTCAAAAACACCTATTGACTTTTTAGGGATTTAAGGAAGTGAGGGAGGCTGTATATCTGCCTTTTGCACAATTATCCCCTATGTCATATGGCACAACCATCTACAAAGAGCCAGATGGAATTTGGACTCTACATGTGGTTATCGAGGTGAGTGTGATGATGCATGAGGACAAGTACTACCAACACACAATGCAAAGTAGATAAAATGTCCAAATGTGGATCAAAATAAACAGGGCAGCTGTGACGTTCTGATAAGAACTTGGCCACAGTAACTAAAGTATAAAGTGGTTTTGGTGTCCTGTGTGATAGTGAAAATTGAACTATATAATTCCTGCAGTTAGTTTTAGAAGGCATTATTCCCACTGAAACTATTATTCTGTAAGTAAGCGTGGGGCGAGTTTATTTAAGGTAAATAACTTGTTTAGGATGAGCTATAAAGTGTAACCATGAGCTTTTAGTGAGGAAAATAAAAAACTCATTGCATGGGTAATTTGTTGTGGAAAATATGTGGAAATAAAGTCAGTGCTTAAACAATATATGTCTGAGGATTAAGGCATGCAGAACAGCATATTAAGTTGAACCTTTCTTTCTTTCAAGCCAACTACAGGTAATGAAGAGACTCCAAGAAGAACAGCACTTTAGTTTGAATAATTTAATAACATACTTCTTAAATTCATAATGTTTTAAAGTGCCTGTTAGAAGTGCTTTGAGGATCACTGCCCTGGTCAATATCTTTCAATTATTCATTTTATGGAGAGAATAGGCTGTAGATGGATTGTGTTTTGGTGCTTATAAAGCAAACTGACTTGTTTAAAAGGTCATCTGAGAAGTCAGATCACTCATTAATCAAAAAGCAGTTCATTTTGATATAAAGCAAATACGCTGCTATTTTCCCATGCTTATGTGCATGTGTATTATCTATAAGAATATGCATTAGAACATCCATCCATTTTCTTCAATTAACCTAACCTGATCAGAAAGCTGGAAACCCCTGTAGATTGTGATGTAATCCAAATCATAGGTTCTGTAATAAATACAACACCTTAATCATTTTAATGGTTATTGACAGTGTGTTACAGTGGTGTTAATTATATGAAGACAGCATAAGCAAATGAAGCAGACAAAATATTTACATTTAAGATGATATTTATTTTTAAGACTATTGCATTGCATTACATACAGGTGTATATTTCTGGTCACTCTGTGTACTATGACAAAACATTTATATTTTTTTGCAATCTCTAAGTGTGCCAAAGTGTTTCACCTCAGCCACCTACTGTGAAGCGGCTGAGGGGAATGAGCTTCATGGTGGTCTCTTTCAGGGAGTACCAGCGGTTGTGCCACGTCACCCAAATAATGCCGTTGTCGTAGCCGAATTCACCTGAATCCTTTTCTGTGTACCTGCCACCTAGATGAAGAGAACACAGACAGTTTAGAGTGGACCTCAAATAACTTTATTAATATATGTGCTTGGATAACAGCTTTGTCTTTGGGCTTGTTCCAGATTTGTTAATAAAAACATAATTATAGGGCCTTAAACAGCAGCGATCATGCAAATGAACACCAATTAAATGGTCTGGAACTGGTTTTAGCCACGTGGTCTTACCCTGGTAGTATTTGCCGTTCAAATGTGCAGCATGACATCTGTTCATCCACCAACCGGAGCCGTCCTGCAGAGCACAGTTGCCATCAAACTTGTCATTGTCCTTGTCGAAGGTACTGAATTGCATGCCATTGTGAGACGTGTAGAACTTGTCACTGGGATCATCACCGAAGTCATAGCCATCGAAAGCATCGCCAGCATCACCGCCAAAGTAGTAGCCGTAAGTTAGACGGTACATGTCAGTCTCTGGTCCAACTCTGAACATGGTGTAGTCGGCATACCTGGAGAAAGGAGGCCACACAGAGGAATGGAGGATTAATGTTTTTGGTAACCTCTGCTGAGTCCTATTTTACTTCTTCAAAGGAAACCTCATCATCAGGGTCATGTTTTCCTCATCAGCGAGTCCCTTTCTCTCCTCTTACATAATTTGTTATCGTGTGTGTGTGTGTGTGTGTGTGTACGTGCCTTTTGTCGCCCTCCCAGTCAACAAGCTCTATCCTCAGCACAGTTGGGATGGTCGTGGTGGCAGTCAGCAGATGCATCTTCTCGTTGCCGAGCCAGAACTCTGTGGTGTCATTTGGTGAGAGATAACCAAAGCCCTGCTTGTACTGGATCCAGTCCTTGTGGAAGTCCACACTGCCATCGCGTCTCTGTGGACACAAAAAAGTGATCGATGCAGTGCAAGATTTCTGCAGTTAGTCAACAAAACAGTTCCCAAATCCTAATAAGTTTGAATGGCATTCTTAAAAAAAGTAGTTCACTAAGTGACTGTATGAAAATTAGTAGTGTGGGGAGGGGGGTTAGAAAATGGGTAAGGGTTCTTTTTGCTGAAGAAAAGGTCTGAGTTTTTTTTTATTGTTAATTAATTTAGGTTACTTTTTATGCTTCACCTCTTTCACTCATTAATGGTGAAATTAATTGTCAAAGGGAGGGTATAAAGACAATGTTAATGACACTGGGGAAGGCTGTTTTTAAAGATCAAAACATAAGATTCAGCTCCCCCATCCCACCCTAATAATTTTTGTACAGTCCCTAATCATTATTATCAGTTGTTTTCTTTCAGGATTGACAAATTACATGCAGCTTTTCTGAGTATTGCTCAGTCCTTCTTCTTCTTCGACAAAACAATGTATAGGAATCATCCAGTGCAAGATGAAGACAGTGAAAAGCCATTTTCCTTAATTGTTCAAGTGAAGCATACCCTCTGTATTACTGTGAAGCCGCGTCCAAATCTATCAATCTCACAATAGACCAGGAACTGCTCTGTGGCTTTCGCTGGCTTCACATAGTACAGACCACTGGTGGTGGCACCTTTGCTTGCAATATCCTGGCAGTCTGATGAAAAAAAAATGTATAATGTAAAATACTGTCATGTTCATTCCAGACTAGTGCTGTTTATTATAAATCAAGACAAAAATCATCACATATTTTTTCTTGTTGTTGGTTTGATGTATTTTTTCAGTAATTATGTCCACATTTCTTTTAATTATAAAGTTTCGAAACAACTTATTTGAAATGAGGTCCCAACAAATTACATCTAGAATAAATCTGTTTACTTTGCACTGATGCACCGTATTGATTTTAGTCTCTAACTAAACACTGAACAAGGACAAATGTTGTTCAGATGAGGCATGATTGAGAAACTTCTTGTGAAATGGGAATGGCCTGAGCTTCATGATGTTTTGTTACCTGTTCCTGTGGTGGTCTGGATCTCAACGGTGTCTTTGCAGGGCTCACTGCATTTCTGCTGCAGCTGAATGGAGAGTTGTTTCAAGTCTGCCATTTTCCTCTCATTGAATGAAATTAAATCCTGAAGTTCGCTGGACAGAGGGAAACAAATATGAGTTGTATGTCTCAGTTTCTTACACAGTGAGAAGTACAAAACAATGAAGCTCTAATATATTTTACAAAATAGATAAGACAAGAATAAGAAGATAAGAAAATGAAATAGAAGCAAAAGGAACAAATGATGACTGAAATTTTGAAAAAAAGAAAGTGAAACATAATTAAATTTGAGTGCTTCTTTAAATGTTGGGAGTAAGTCTGAGTTCCTGTGTCTTTTGGGGGGAAAGATGAGTGGGTGGCAAATCGCCCCATGATCTGTGTTCAGTCCTAACTGTGTGGGTGAGGAGGGATGGTCTGCATTTATCTGGAGGTGTGGGCGGCTGCGTAAAATTGGCAATTGTTTCAAGTTCCCTTTGCAAATCATCCAAATCCTTGTTCACCCGGACATGTACCTCAGCAGGTTATGAGCCACTCCACATGTAGTAGGACAGTACTTTCCCTGAATACAGATAGAGCAAGTGAAAAACACTGATGATAGCTTGCTCTTAGATATATACATATACAATCCACACAGCAAAAACATATAAGCTTATTATTTATAACCGCATACTTACAACGGCGTCATTTTGGGTGCATGTTGTAAGGTTGACTACGCTGATTTGCTACACACAAACAAGACAAAAACAATTTAGATTTTTGTGCTAAACGACATGAGTGAAAAATCTAAAGTCAGTGACTTACTGCTGATGAGAAGGAGAAAAGTAACAGAAGTCCTCCTGCCGTTGCAAGAAGTGATGGAGCCATGTTGCTTTGGCCACCAGTTGTGGTCTTCTTGGACAATGAAGAGCTGCTCGACTATGTGGGATATTTATCTGAACAAGGTCCTCAGTTCAGTGTTTGATATGCAAACATCCCACTCACTGTTTTGAGACAAAGCTGTGGCTCAAACATCCAACAGATGTTGACAGATTTGACCGGGGTCTGTAGTAGTATCCACCAGCCACTGACAGAGAAATGTTCAAATTCGCCAGACACTCAATAGTAAATTAATATTTTGTATCTGAAATCTACCAGCCACTTTCATATTTTATCAGCATTTGGCTGGTGGCTGCTGCTAATTTCCATCCCTGTTAATAGACATCTGTAGTCAAGCTATCAGAAACCAGCCATATGTGACTTTAACAGAAACTGTATGTTTGTGTATAAGCCAGTGCTGGTAAGGATGACAAAGCAAGTCGAAAAGAATGATGACTTAGCTTTGTATATATCATTACAATATGTCCTTGTAAAACATTAACATCAGTGTGTTGTCAATAAAGACGTGCCAACAAATACTGAATGAACAAATATTTGTGAAACAACACCACAACATAATTCTCAGAAAATACTAATTTTGAATTGGCTAGCAGTTAAAATATCTCAATAACACATTTTAAATATATGGAAGCCAATTTCTGCCAGCAAAAGAAAAAAAATAGAGGAAGTTTCAGAAGAAAATTTGTTTTTTTAATGATAAGTGACATTGTGTTACAGTGGTGGTGATTATATTAGACAGCATAAGCAAATGAAGTGGACAAAATATTTACATTTAAGATGGTATTTATTTCAAGCTGTTGCATTGCATTACATACAGATCTGGTCACTCGGTGTACTATGACAAAAGATTTAAATTTTTTGCATTCAATTCGGACACATCTTATTTTAGTGTTCTTGATTATATCTTTTTACCAGGTGCTTTTATCTCATCTCCACATGGTTTTACCAAACAGCTGCTTGCCAGATGGACTTTACCTGGTTGTGTCTCCAGGCTGGCAGCCATTCAGTCCAAACTAAGACTGTCCAATGAAGTAATGACAAACCATAGTTGGTTAAGAAAATACATTTATTTAGTGCTCAAAACAACACTGAAGGAGAAAAGGAAAAATGTGAACATCAGTGTCCTGCTGGGTCAGATCAGCAAAACATGGACACATCATGAAGTCAGACATTTTCCATGGAGGCATGTTATTTCATTTAAGGTGGTTTCAGCGCTGTTGTGCTTAACACCTTAACTGTAGTCTAAAGAGACCACAAGCATTTTAATCTACTTCTTAAGCATCTCCAAGTCCAGCAAACTGTTTCACCCCAGCCTGCTGACCACCGCCTGCTGTGATGCGGCTGAGGGGAATGAGCTTCATGGTGGTCTCTTTCAGGGAGTACCAGCGGTTGTGCCACGTCACCCAAATAATGCCGTTGTCGTAGCCGAATTCACCCACATCCTTTTCTGTGTACCTGCCACCTAGATGAAGAGAACACAGACAGTTTAGAGTGGACCTCAAATAACTTTATTAATATATGTGCTTGGATAACAGCTTTGTCTTTGGGCTTGTTCCAGATTTGTTAATAAAAACATAATTATAGGGCCTTAAACAGCAGCGATCATGCAAATGAACACCAATTAAATGGTCTGGAACTGGTTTTAGCCACGTGGTCTTACCCTGGTAGTATTTGCCGTTCAAATGTGCAGCATGACATCTGTTCATCCACCAACCGGAGCCGTCCTGCAGAGCACAGTTGCCATCAAACTTGTCATTGTCCTTGTCGAAGGTACTGAATTGCATGCCATTGTGAGACGTGTAGAACTTGTCACTGGGATCATCACCGAAGTCATAGCCATCGAAAGCATCGCCAGCATCACCGCCAAAGTAGTAGCCGTAAGTTAGACGGTACATGTCAGTCTCTGGTCCAACTCTGAACATGGTGTAGTCGGCATACCTGGAGAAAGGAGGCCACACAGAGGAATGGAGGATTAATGTTTTTGGTAACCTCTGCTGAGTCCTATTTTACTTCTTCAAAGGAAACCTCATCATCAGGGTCATGTTTTCCTCATCAGCGAGTCCCTTTCTCTCCTCTTACATAATTTGTTATCGTGTGTGTGTGTGTGTGTGTGTGTACGTGCCTTTTGTCGCCCTCCCAGTCAACAAGCTCTATCCTCAGCACAGTTGGGATGGTCGTGGTGGCAGTCAGCAGATGCATCTTCTCGTTGCCGAGCCAGAACTCTGTGGTGTCATTTGGTGAGAGATAACCAAAGCCCTGCTTGTACTGGATCCAGTCCTTGTGGAAGTCCACACTGCCATCGCGTCTCTGTGGACACAAAAAAGTGATCGATGCAGTGCAAGATTTCTGCAGTTAGTCAACAAAACAGTTCCCAAATCCTAATAAGTTTGAATGGCATTCTTAAAAAAAGTAGTTCACTAAGTGACTGTATGAAAATTAGTAGTGTGGGGAGGGGGGTTAGAAAATGGGTAAGGGTTCTTTTTGCTGAAGAAAAGGTCTGAGTTTTTTTTTATTGTTAATTAATTTAGGTTACTTTTTATGCTTCACCTCTTTCACTCATTAATGGTGAAATTAATTGTCAAAGGGAGGGTATAAAGACAATGTTAATGACACTGGGGAAGGCTGTTTTTAAAGATCAAAACATAAGATTCAGCTCCCCCATCCCACCCTAATAATTTTTGTACAGTCCCTAATCATTATTATCAGTTGTTTTCTTTCAGGATTGACAAATTACATGCAGCTTTTCTGAGTATTGCTCAGTCCTTCTTCTTCTTCGACAAAACAATGTATAGGAATCATCCAGTGCAAGATGAAGACAGTGAAAAGCCATTTTCCTTAATTGTTCAAGTGAAGCATACCCTCTGTATTACTGTGAAGCCGCGTCCAAATCTATCAATCTCACAATAGACCAGGAACTGCTCTGTGGCTTTCGCTGGCTTCACATAGTACAGACCACTGGTGGTGGCACCTTTGCTTGCAATATCCTGGCAGTCTGATGAAAAAAAAATGTATAATGTAAAATACTGTCATGTTCATTCCAGACTAGTGCTGTTTATTATAAATCAAGACAAAAATCATCACATATTTTTTCTTGTTGTTGGTTTGATGTATTTTTTCAGTAATTATGTCCACATTTCTTTTAATTATAAAGTTTCGAAACAACTTATTTGAAATGAGGTCCCAACAAATTACATCTAGAATAAATCTGTTTACTTTGCACTGATGCACCGTATTGATTTTAGTCTCTAACTAAACACTGAACAAGGACAAATGTTGTTCAGATGAGGCATGATTGAGAAACTTCTTGTGAAATGGGAATGGCCTGAGCTTCATGATGTTTTGTTACCTGTTCCTGTGGTGGTCTGGATCTCAACGGTGTCTTTGCAGGGCTCACTGCATTTCTGCTGCAGCTGAATGGAGAGTTGTTTCAAGTCTGCCATTTTCCTCTCATTGAATGAAATTAAATCCTGAAGTTCGCTGGACAGAGGGAAACAAATATGAGTTGTATGTCTCAGTTTCTTACACAGTGAGAAGTACAAAACAATGAAGCTCTAATATATTTTACAAAATAGATAAGACAAGAATAAGAAGATAAGAAAATGAAATAGAAGCAAAAGGAACAAATGATGACTGAAATTTTGAAAAAAAGAAAGTGAAACATAATTAAATTTGAGTGCTTCTTTAAATGTTGGGAGTAAGTCTGAGTTCCTGTGTCTTTTGGGGGGAAAGATGAGTGGGTGGCAAATCGCCCCATGATCTGTGTTCAGTCCTAACTGTGTGGGTGAGGAGGGATGGTCTGCATTTATCTGGAGGTGTGGGCGGCTGCGTAAAATTGGCAATTGTTTCAAGTTCCCTTTGCAAATCATCCAAATCCTTGTTCACCCGGACATGTACCTCAGCAGGTTATGAGCCACTCCACATGTAGTAGGACAGTACTTTCCCTGAATACAGATAGAGCAAGTGAAAAACACTGATGATAGCTTGCTCTTAGATATATACATATACAATCCACACAGCAAAAACATATAAGCTTATTATTTATAACCGCATACTTACAACGGCGTCATTTTGGGTGCATGTTGTAAGGTTGACTACGCTGATTTGCTACACACAAACAAGACAAAAACAATTTAGATTTTTGTGCTAAACGACATGAGTGAAAAATCTAAAGTCAGTGACTTACTGCTGATGAGAAGGAGAAAAGTAACAGAAGTCCTCCTGCCGTTGCAAGAAGTGATGGAGCCATGTTGCTTTGGCCACCAGTTGTGGTCTTCTTGGACAATGAAGAGCTGCTCGACTATGTGGGATATTTATCTGAACAAGGTCCTCAGTTCAGTGTTTGATATGCAAACATCCCACTCACTGTTTTGAGACAAAGCTGTGGCTCAAACATCCAACAGATGTTGACAGATTTGACCGGGGTCTGTAGTAGTATCCACCAGCCACTGACAGAGAAATGTTCAAATTCGCCAGACACTCAATAGTAAATTAATATTTTGTATCTGAAATCTACCAGCCACTTTCATATTTTATCAGCATTTGGCTGGTGGCTGCTGCTAATTTCCATCCCTGTTAATAGACATCTGTAGTCGAGCTATCAGAAACCAGCCATATGTGACTTTAACAGAAACTGTATGTTTGTGTATAAGCCAGTGCTGGTAAGGATGACAAAGCAAGTCGAAAAGAATGATGACTTAGCTTTGTATATATCATTACAATATGTCCTTGTAAAACATTAACATCAGTGTGTTGTCAATAAAGACGTGCCAACAAATACTGAATGAACAAATATTTGTGAAACAACACCACAACATAATTCTCAGAAAATACTAATTTTGAATTGGCTAGCAGTTAAAATATCTCAATAACACATTTTAAATATATGGAAGCCAATTTCTGCCAGCAAAAGAAAAAAAATAGAGGAAGTTTCAGAAGAAAATTTGTTTTTTTAATGATAAGTGACATTGTGTTACAGTGGTGGTGATTATATTAGACAGCATAAGCAAATGAAGTGGACAAAATATTTACATTTAAGATGGTATTTATTTCAAGCTGTTGCATTGCATTACATACAGATCTGGTCACTCGGTGTACTATGACAAAAGATTTAAATTTTTTGCATTCAATTCGGACACATCTTATTTTAGTGTTCTTGATTATATCTTTTTACCAGGTGCTTTTATCTCATCTCCACATGGTTTTACCAAACAGCTGCTTGCCAGATGGACTTTACCTGGTTGTGTCTCCAGGCTGGCAGCCATTCAGTCCAAACTAAGACTGTCCAATGAAGTAATGACAAACCATAGTTGGTTAAGAAAATACATTTATTTAGTGCTCAAAACAACACTGAAGGAGAAAAGGAAAAATGTGAACATCAGTGTCCTGCTGGGTCAGATCAGCAAAACATGGACACATCATGAAGTCAGACATTTTCCATGGAGGCATGTTATTTCATTTAAGGTGGTTTCAGCGCTGTTGTGCTTAACACCTTAACTGTAGTCTAAAGAGACCACAAGCATTTTAATCTACTTCTTAAGCATCTCCAAGTCCAGCAAACTGTTTCACCCCAGCCTGCTGACCACCGCCTGCTGTGATGCGGCTGAGGGGAATGAGCTTCATGGTGGTCTCTTTCAGGGAGTACCAGCGGTTGTGCCACGTCACCCAAATAATGCCGTTGTCGTAGCCGAATTCACCCACATCCTTTTCTGTGTACCTGCCACCTAGATGAAGAGAACACAGACAGTTTAGAGTGGACCTCAAATAACTTTATTAATATATGTGCTTGGATAACAGCTTTGTCTTTGGGCTTGTTCCAGATTTGTTAATAAAAACATAATTATAGGGCCTTAAACAGCAGCGATCATGCAAATGAACACCAATTAAATGGTCTGGAACTGGTTTTAGCCACGTGGTCTTACCCTGGTAGTATTTGCCGTTCAAATGTGCAGCATGACATCTGTTCATCCACCAACCGGAGCCGTCCTGCAGAGCACAGTTGCCATCAAACTTGTCATTGTCCTTGTCGAAGGTACTGAACTGCATGCCATTGTGAGACGTGTAGAACTTGTCACTGGGATCATCACCGAAGTCATAGCCATCGAAAGCATCGCCAGCATCACCGCCAAAGTAGTAGCCGTAAGTTAGACGGTACATGTCGATCTCTGGTCCAACTCTGAACATGGTGTAGTCGGCATACCTGGAGAAAGGAGGCCACACAGAGGAATGGAGGATTAATGTTAGTTTTGATCTATGGCATTCTTCTTGTAACACTTGTTGACTTCTTGCTTCTTCACTGAATGTTTTGTTTATACGCCCCCTGGCCTTACGGAGAATACCGCAACGGATAGCGAGAATTAACACCTCTGTGCGCGCTTGTAGCTCACATGTCATCTGCAGAGGCCAGTGTCTCAAATAAACATAAACAAAGCTGTGCGACTTGCGGAGCCTACGCACTCGACGCAAGAGGCGCAATGACGTCGTCACTTTGGCGCGTGCACCCTTGTGCCGGGGACACTGCCATACACGGTCCTGCCATATGCTAGGTTTTGACCTAATCTTGTTTCTTCTTCAAAGGAAACCTCATCATCAGGGTCATGTTTGTCTTGTCAGTGAGTCCCTTTGCTCTCTTTTTACATAATCTGTTATCGTGTGTGTGTGTGTGTGTGTGTGTGTGTGTGTGTGTACGTAGCCTACTTTTTGTTGCCCTCCCAGTCAACAAGCTCTATCCTCAGCACAGTTGGGATGGTCGTGGTGGCAGTCAGCAGATGCATCTTCTCGTTGCCGAGCCAGAACTCTGTGGTATCATCTGGTGAGAGATAACCAAAGCCCTGCTTGTACTGGATCCAGTCCTTGTGGAAGTCCACACTGCCATCGCGTCTCTGTGGACACAAAAAAGTGATCAGTGTCAAAATTTATAAGGGCAGTGCAAGATTTCTGCAGTTAGTCAACAAAACATTTCTTAAATCCTAGTAGATTTGAATGCCACTCTTTAAAAAGTAGTTCACTAAGGGATTGTGTGAAAATTATTAGAGGAAGGAGGGGGTTTAAATTTCTGTCGCTGTATTTTATGTTAACCTTTTCATGTCAAATGTATTAATTGGTCAGACATCAGACATCTAATTTCATACATAAAAGGCCTCAACATAATCTGATCTGATTCATCTATATACATATATACATACATACATATATATATTTAAAAAGAAATTTAAATATGAGAATATTAACGTTTAAAAGTAGCTACACTACCTTAAATTTTTATGCTTCGCCACTTTCACTCTTTAATGATGAAATGAATTGTCAAAGGGAGGGTCTAAAGAAAATGTTAAGGAGACTGGGAAAGTGTTTAAAGATCAAAACATAAGATTCAGCTCCCCCATTCCACGCTAATAATTTTTGCACATTCCCTAATCATTATCAGTTCTTTGCTTTGAGTATTGACAAATTACTACCTGTTTTTCTGGGTATTAAGTTCTTCTTCAACACAATAATGTATAAGAATCATCCAGTGCAAGATGAAGACAGTAAAGATTTTTCATTTTCCTTAATTGTTCAAGTGAAGCATACCCTCTGTATTACTGTGAAGCCGCGTCCAAAGCTGTCAATCTCACAATAGACCAGGAACTGCTCTGTGGCTTTCGCTGGCTTCACATAGTACAGACCACTGGTGGTGGCACCTTTGTTTGCAATATCCTGGCAGTCTGATGAGAAAAGGGAGGAAGAAGAAAACAGAAAGTTCGACATCATTAAATGTATCACAACAAAACTGAAATCTTAATTTAATCTTAACTCAAATTACATATTTTTGTTTCTCCTGTTATTAAGTAATTATGTCCACATTTCTTTTAATTATAAAGTCTCGAAACAACTTATTTGAAATGAGGTCCCAACAAATTACATCTAGAATAAATCTGTTTACTTTGCACTGATGCACCGTATTGATTTTAGTCTCTAACTAAACACTGAACAAGGACAAATGTTGTTCAGATGAGGCATGATTGAGAAACTTCTTGTGAAATGGGAATGGCCTGAGGGTCATGATGTTTTGTTACCTGTTCCTGTGGTGGTCTGGATCTCAACGGTGTCTTTGCAGGGCTCACTGCATTTCTGCTGCAGCTGAATGGAGAGTTGTTTCAAGTCTGCCATTCTCCTCTCGTTGGATGAAATTAAATTCTGAAGTTCGCTGGACAGAGGGAAACAAATATGAGTATGAGCTGTATCCTAAGTAATTCATGTCTCAGTTTCTACAAAATAATTTAAAAAGTTCTAATATATTTTACAAAATAGATAAGACAAGAATAAGAAGATAAGAAAGTGAAATAGAAGCAAAAGGAACAAATGATGACTGAAATTTGGAAAAAGACGTGAAACATAATTAAATTTGAGTGCTTCTTTAAATGTCGGGAGTGAGTCTGTTCCTGTGTCTATAGGGGAAGATGAGTGGGCGGCCCCATGATCTGTGTTCAGTCTTAACTGTGTGGGCGAGGAGGGTTAGTATGCATTGACCTAAAGGTGTGGGCGGTTGTGAGAAGCAAAAGTAGCAAAAGCCAGAATCAAAAGTATCAACGGTAAAAGTATTTTATATACTATATTAAACATTATACTATATTATTATTACTGATACTTTCACGTTGAAACTGGTAGAGGTGGAGCAACAATTATATAATTTACATGCTGTGTTTAATCTATAACAATGCATCATGATTTATAAACTGTTCATATGTTGTGCATAAAAACAAATGAAAGGTACAATATTTCCCTCTGAAATGGAGTGGTATAGTATAAAGTAACATATAATAGAAATACCTAAGTAGCTAGAAATTGCGCTTAAGTACAGTACTTGAGTAAATGTGCTTAATTACTTTCCACCAGTTGGTATGAACGCTTCATGTCAAATGGTATAATTTCATGGCTAATGGTAACTTACAATATTTGCTGTTCCTGTGTGATGATGGTCTTTTCAAATCGAAGAACATCCTCCAGCATACTTGATGACTTTTTGAAGTATGAGTCTGAAATAAAAAAAGTCAGCATCATCATCTCAACGCAGTTTCAAAACATTCACCACAGTTTAATAATACTTTAAATATATTAACAGCAGTTTGTGCTTGAGTCAAGCCAAGTCAAATGAATGTATTCAATGAACACATTTAAAAACAAGTGTTGCCCAAAGTGCTTCACAGAGGAATTTAAAGTAGATAAATAAGTAAATAACTGTAACAGACAAAATTATATTACTAAGGGGACTCAAACACACTCGTATAAAGATGGGTCTTAAGATGAGATTTAATAGCACCAAACTGACTGCGTTACCTGGCGGGGAAGTCTTTTGAGCTGAAGTAGCAGAATCTTTCATGTAGACAACTGTTTCTTCGGCCCCCTGGGTCAAATTGGCAATTGTTTCAAGTTCCCGTTGCAAATTGTCCAAATCCTTGTTCACCCCAGGCATGTACTTCAGCAGGTAATCAGCCACTCCACATGTAGTAGGACAGTACTTTCCCTGAATACAGATAGAGCAAGTGAAAAACACTGATGATAGCGTGCTCTTAGATATATACATATTCAATCCACACAGCAAAAATATATAAGCTTATTATTTGTAACCGCATACTTACAAAGCCGTCATTTTGGGTGCATGTTGCAAGGTTGTCTCCTCTGATTTGCTACACAAAAGAAGACAAAAAATGATTTAGATTTTTGTGCTCAAGAAAACGACATGAGTGAAAAATCTAAAGTCAATGACTTACTGCTGATGAGAAGGAGAAAAGTAACAGAAGTCCTCCTGCCGCTGCAAGAAGTGATGGAGCCATGTTGCTTTGGCCACCAGTTGTGGTCTTCTTGGACAATGAAGAGCTGCTCGACTATGTGGGATATTTATCTGAACAAGGTCCTCAGTTCAGTGTTTGATAAGGGGTTCATATGCAAACATCCCACTCACTGTGTTGAGACAAAACTGTGACTCAGCGGTCATTTCCCAGATCTGTAATTGCAGCTGTAGTTGAGCTATCAGAACACAGCCATTATGTGACTTTAACAGAAACTTTATGTTTGCATATAACCCAGTGCCGGTAATGATGACAAAGCAAGTCGAAAAGAATGATGACTCAGCTTTGTATATCATATCCTTTTCCATCAAGTATGTGATGACATTTTATTCCTGTTGGACTTGGACTGTCAGTCACACTGAGCTTATTCCAGGTAGTAGGACTTGAACATACCATTCTTATTCATCATATGATAAAAATCAAAGACAGATGACAGCATGAATCATTCCTTACAGACACAATGTCATTATAACATGTCCCTGTTAAACATTAACATCAGTGTGTTGTCAATAAAGACGTGCCAACAAATACTGAATGAACAAATTGTTTGTGAAACAAGACCACAGCATGTCCACCGAAAATACTCATTTTGAATTGGCTTGCAGTTCAAATATCTTAATAAGACATCCTGAAATATATGGAAGCCCATTCCTGCCAGGAAAAGAAACAAAATAGAGGAAATCTTCAGAAGAAAAACAAACAATACTTACGGTAAATCAAAATTTACATTTGTACATGTTACATTTGTAAGTCCATATGATGAGATTCTAAGTTGACCTTTTGAATTTTTGAGTCATCATTTTGAGATAGTGAGTTAAAATGATGTCAAAATTTAATATTACTACCAAAAAATTTGGAATTGCATATTTGAAACTGTCCTCCCAAAAACAAAACACTGGACTCTGACACGGGAGACTTCTGTTAGCTCAACAGTCAACAGTGAACCATGACCACGATCGTTCCCTTACCTTAACCAAGTAGTTATTTTAAGCCAAACCACAATGTTTCCCTGACACTGACCAAGTTGCTTTTGTGCCCACATGTAACTAACCCATAACCATTGCTGTAAAATCAAAAAATGGTTTTATTTTTCCAACAGTAATTTGTAATGGTTTTGGAAGGTACTGACAAATGATGTCGCCCTGCTGATAGGGGTGTCCGATGCAGAAAATGCTTATATGTGTCATTCTGGAGGATAGTTACAACTGACGTGTTTTGTCATTTAATTTGGAGGACTTGTTGGTATGTTTGTATGGAAGCCCATTTCTGTCAACTTTGTATTTCATAACTTCTGTTAAAAATTCAAACTTTATTTAAAAATGAAAAATGAAAAAAAGATTGCATTCTTAAATAGTCATCTTTTTTTTTTCTTTTCCTGGCAGAAATGGGCTTCCATACAAATATACAATTTTAAATCAGCGTGCAAGGTACTGTATAATAAATGGCAGATAATCATAGCAACAGTACTTGTTAGAATTGCTACTTGCTAACAGTAAAGCTATCTCTGGTGAGACGGACTCTGGACGAACACTGATTCTCTTTTTGCTTGTGGTAAGTGGTTATGGTTTAAGCATCATAATATCACTCAAATGTGTATATTAAATGAAAAAAAAAATATGATTATGAGTTCTGAAACCAGGCTTTATCATGTCACTTTGTAATAGTTTATCTAGGAATAAAATACAGTATTTTTTTTCATTCTCATTCCTTGACAAGAACAATTTAAATCGATTAACAGGCAGAACAACCAACAATAATAATCTCAGTTCATCTAAACATCCATGTTGCAGAAATCAAAGGACGCCTGTTTTACTTGTTTATTTTGCAGGCCTGTCTTCAAGAACCTGTGTTGAACTCTTATTTGAAACTTGGCTGCAGTGGCAGGTAAAACCACTAGTGGGAGTGGAACCACAATAAACCAAACATACAGTGATCATCAGTGTGAGAGCACAACTTCAGATTGAAGACTTTATTAGCATTCAGAACACAGCAATGTAGTTTGACATTTTCTGTGAGATCTGTGTGACAAGATATACTTTAACAAATTAAGCTAAATCTTACTTACAACTACAATGAAACGTAATTGGTACACAGTATTTATGACAAACCCCACTGAAAAGCTCTGTGTACATGCGTCTCTGGTCATTTGTGGCACATAAGGAAGACAAATAAATCAGTGGTGGAGTTATCTTTAGATATTACGTAATGAATATCATACCTTTATAAAATTGTTCTTCATGGACAGTTTACATTGTATGTATTGTATTTCAGAAACAAAAGAGCATTCATCATTTTTATTATTGTTCAGTTTATTTATCAGGGACAGTGCATATTAATAAACATTACTGTAAATATGCCAGAATTGGTAAAAAAGTAAATTACACAACAGCTTTGCAAAAACAGACATAAGCAAAGACAGGTATGAGCAACGGGACAACAATATCACTAAGGTGGGTCAAGCAACAGGGCAGTTTAGCAGCATACAAGTTGTATATTGACAGACATTTGCCAAGTGATGAAGGCATCCAAACTAGTGCTGACATATTTGGTGGCTTATAAGCCATGTTCTTAACTGTCTAGAAAAGGACCTGTAAGCTGTGAGTTCCCTGATGTGGACTGGTACAACATACCATTCATGTGCTGCTTTAATTAAAAAGGCAGATTGACTGAAAGCGGATTTTCTTAGTGGGATAATGCAGTTTCGTCTTGTGACTCCTTTGAGCTTTTTTGTCAAACCCTAAACCTGTCAGATGATGGGTGAAAAATAAAAATAAGGGGTGCAATTTCCAAGCAATTACCAGCACATATGCAGGCTTGTTTGTAATTGGTGGTGGTACATATTTCAAGTGATATTTTAATGTTGTTTTCATAGGTCCTTTTGTGTAGTCCCACTCAGTCCATCTGGAATAATCTCATTAGGAATGTTATGTTAATCTGCATGAAGGGTGAGTACTTTTAAATAAAAAAACTTTCTTGAAGATTCTACAATACTTAACAAAACTAAACACAGCAATCCCCTCATTCAGGACACTGAAGTCATGATATGTTTTCTAGGAAATCTGAGGGTTTTAGCAACCTCAGGAGAGTTCACATTCTGCAATGTAGAAAAAAAACTTATGATGGGTACTTTCTGGACTACTTTCAGGCCAATAAATGAATAAATAAAGGATTTCATATTTCCCCATTATGACTTCATTTCTGGCAGTGTGGAGAGAGCTTTGAAACACAATTTAGACTTTGATTTACAACATTTACAAATAATACAACTGAACAGCTAAGTAAATAAAATACAAAACATCCAAATAATTTACTTAATATTTGGTGTCTGGTCCAAATTGTCTGTGGGGTGGTTGTCTCTCGGGAGAACCTGGTCTCAAGGCTCTTCGCCTAATTGGACGGGCATGTCGTGAGCATTTTATATTTTAATTCAACAGCATTGTTGGACAGAATTCAGGAATAAATTGATGAAAGAGTTCATTTAAATGTTGTGAGATGCTGCTACACTTGTTGCATCATGCTCTTCATGCAGAATTCACTTTTTTTTTTCCGATGTGATTTTCTATCTTAACCAATTCATGCATAATAATGCATTTGTGATTTAGCCAATAAAACACAGCGTTACAGTTACACTTATAGTTTTTGGACAAAAGAATTACATACTGCCATTACTCGCCATTAGAAGAGCTCAAGTTGTCTCAGTGTGGATGCACCAGTTGTCAGTGAAGGGGGCTACAAAGCTGAATAGTAGTGGGGTACGCAATGCACCATGGTCAGGCATGGCACAAGCCAACCTCCTCCCCATCTGGTTGCAATGAACAATGCAATAACCAGAGTATGATGGACTTTAGGTCAGAAATTAGACTCTGACAACATATGCTGGTAATCACACCACCGTGCTGCTGATGATTTTACTTATATACAGACAGAAATTGCACATACTGATAAAGTCACATCACCTCTTGTCTCAGTCATGTTTAGCTTCCCCACAGAGCTCTGGTTTCATGCTGCTGTGCTTGTTTGAGTCACAGTTAATGAAAATACAGAACAAACCTCTTGACGCCACTTTGTTTTTTGTTTTTTTAGCAAGAAGCCCACATTCTTAATGGAAATCTTTGTCTGCTGTGGATTTTAAGGTTAAAATGTCAGTGGGATCAACAGTATAGATTGTATGCATTCTTTACCACTGCTGGGGTAAGTAAAGTGCAATGTTTTACTTTTTTGACTGAGGAATGTTTGCAGTCAACTCCATACTGTTCAAGGCCACTTTACACTGGTCTAATATTTTGTATGCTGTACAGTTGTTTAGAAAGGTTAGCCAGTGGATATTCTTCAGGGTGCTCCAGGCAAACACACCTCGTTTTATTACATCAGAACAAACAGTGCAGATACATGTGACAAAATAAAGCTGAATAAGGCTTCATCTGTGGACCCCATGTTGACATTAGATAATAAATCTTACCTTAACTACCTCTGTGTGACCTGGTTTTATTATGTGGAAGAAACAGACCCAGGACGGATATAAAGCCCCGTTGACCTGAGGATGAACTGCCAGGCCCATGAACCTAAACAGTGCTGAACTTTTGCTGAACTGGCCTCTTTGTGAAGAAACACCAGATGGAAAGTGTCTCTTTCTTTCCCTAAGTGCCTTGAAGACATGGGCACTCTCTCTGAACACTGTGTCCAGGATGTTAAGACGTGCTTTGGGCTGTTGTTGTTGTTGATTGATGTATTCAGACACTAATGCCAGGCTGACATTCTTACACTGTTTGTACTTTATCAGGATGCAAAGCAACAGAAAAGCAACATTTCTTCATTACAGGTGGCAGCTTAAATTCCCAAATGTTTACCCTGTAAATCAAGCCGTACTAATATGGTGCTGAATCATTGTTGTTCATGAAAACATAGGAAATATGTCTGTCAGTAATCAACTTAAGTTTCAAGGCTGAAAAACAAAGTCAACATAGTTCACAGGTGGCCTGACCAGGAATTAAATTTAAAGAGCCTTGTTAGGGTCAGGGTTCAACCTATGGTCACAGACGGTAAGTCGACTCAGCTGAACGTCAGAGGAAAAAAACATGCAGGGAGGTTGACACACCATGAATGACTTTTGTGTAAATAAGCACATCATCTTACAATAAACATCTTTCTGTGCTCTCAATGATCGTGTTACTAAGCAACTGAGTTGAGAATGTATGTGTATGTTACTCTTAATATCAGCACTGCCATATAGATTTATTGCACTCTGCTTCCATGTTCAGTTTGCTTACACTCAGTTTGGAGTGGGTTCATTTGCAGCTGTGCTATAATAAAAAGATGTGGGACACGTCTTTCATGTTACTACCAGTATGTTAATACTTGTCTTACGTTGCCTCTTTCATGCATCTGTTGGCTCACTGTGCCATTTAAATCCCTATTATATATAGTATGTACTTGTTTTGTGTTGTCTCTGAGAAATAACATGTAGTTTGAAATCAACCTGTCAAGTTAAAGTATGATAAAATGAAAAGAAAGATATCAGGTATGGCTAATGTCATTGTTACCCTGAGAATTCCTCATGTAGATGTTTGATAGCTGTTTGTGGAGATTACAGACAACTCATTGATTGGTGTTAGGAACTTTCAGCCTTTTTTAGTCGGGTTTTCTACATCTATGACGCCCGTATGAGTAATGCAAAAGTACATTTATTTACCATCTAATTTTGGCCACTGCATGAATGCTCACTTTGGATTTAGACAAGTGGAGAGTACATTTACACATGTACTGTATCAAGTACAGTTTTAAGGCACTTTATTCTACATGCACTTTTTAACTCTACTGCATTAATCTGACAGCTGTAGTCACTACAGTTAGTTACTTTGCAGATTAATATTAATATGAGCATTTTATACATTTTGATGCATTGTTATAGATGAAACAACACAACATAAAGTAGTTAAATTAGCTCCTCGACAAGCTACTGCTTACTCATTAATGCATCAGTAATAATAATCCTACAATACTGCATATGATAACTAACATGATATAAGAATCTAAAAGGGACTTTTACTTTTAGTGAGTACTTGTAAATTTGATACTTTAGTCCAGTTTGCTGGCAACACTTATTTACATTTACTTGAGTGACATTGTGAATGCAGGACTTTTACTTGTAGTGGAGCATTTTTACATTGCAGTTTTGTAAAGTAAAGAAACTGAACACTTCCTCCACCATTGATTATGACACAAAGCACTGCAATATAAATCCAGTGTGTTTTTAAAAAGGCTTTCATTGAGACTAAAAGGTTCCACTTCGACCCAAAAAAAGAGTCTTTAAGTTAAAGTCTGACTGATAATATATTTGTGTTTAGTTTCAGTTTACCATCATATTGACTGGTCCAAAAAATAGAACAGCATAAACTGCATGAGATGTGTAGAAACTCAATGAAAGTATTAGTATTCATTTATTATTGAGTTAATTAATTTACTCAAGATTCCGTCAAGATTTGAGTGAAATAAGTGAGTTTGATGAGCTTCTAATTCATGAACGTATGCTTATTATTTTCAGCAGGTTAGAAGTTTAAGATTTGACCTGTACAGTGCTGGATACTAATTAATCACACACCGTTCCTCAAAAGTAGGATATGTATGCTTCGTAGATGAAACTGTTTTTCTCATAGTCTGAAAGAGCAGCTGGCTTAAGTTAAATACCAGCAATCATTTATCCCTTCTGCAAGGATTGTAAAGTATCTAGGTCAGCAAATGTACTGTAACAAATGATTCAAAGATCAAAAAGGCTGAAGTGTTTCTCAAAGTATTTTCTGGGTTAAAAGATGAGCGTGTAATTGAAGCCAAGAGGATTATGGTAATCTGGTCAAAGGAATGTATTATCTCATCATATGGGTCCTCTGAGAAGCTGCAGACCATCCAGCGCAGCCTGATCCTGGACTGATGATGGGACAGAACTGATTGGCCACTGTGAGTCAACAAAGTCCACCGCCCACCAACTTCTCTGCAAGTCATTGTCTGGAGGGTAATCAGCTTAATAGTCCAATTAGAAATTTGCTTCAAATCACCAAAAGTGTAAACAAACGCTGGAAAATCCACAACAAAACAAATGTTAAAATGACAACCATCAGTTTAGGACTGGAAAATAGTACAAATGAAAGCAAAGTTTTTTTAAATTTTTATCCTCATTTATACATTTTTTATTTTTGCAGCACCTAACAACTTTTCAATTTGTTATGGACCTCTATCAACCTAATTTTTGAGCCTGTATGCTTTGAGCTTGTAAAGATCAGTGGTGGAAAGTAACTAAGTACATTTACTTTACTGCACTTAAGCACAAGTTTGAAGTATTTGTACTTTAGTATTTCCATTGTATACTCTCCACTACATTTCAGAGAGAAATATTGTACTGACAGGAGACTATTCTGCATTATAAATCCTTACTTTAAGTACATTTTGTTGCTAATAATTTTGCACTTTTACTTAAGTAAAATCTGTCACAACTGGAGTATTCTATAGTGCAGCATCTGTACTTTTGCTTGAGCAAATTATCAGAATACTTCTTCCACCACTGTTTAAGATCAAGCAACTACTCCCCTCAAGAAATCAACCTGCTATCAATTCATAAAAAACACAAACGAGAAAATGTGTTCCCTTCAAACTGATGTAAGAATAATGACTTCAATTTATCAGTTTATCTAAACAATTAAATGGCATGTTATCAGTCTTCCACTTGTCTCTTGAAATGCATTATAAAATTTGGTGGTACATGATATTAAAGCAGTATTAATTGATTTCTTTTGGGCCATTGGGGGCAGCAGAACAACCTGTAATCACAATACTTGCATATCACTGTATACATTTGTTATTGTGATGTAAGCATACAGTTATTTAGAGTACACATCTAGCAGACACTGAAAAATACTAGCATTCATGTTGCCACCTTTCATATTACAAGTAGTCAGTGTATATAAAATGGTGATTAGTGCAGCTTTAAAGTAGATTAACAATGATTATGTTAGTGGGATTTTGTTTAGTGACAGCCTTGTGATGTGTCTGGCCCCAGTTTTAAATTAGATGAACACACGTGAGCACATTACCTGTTAAATCTTTACACATTCTTCCAGTACAGTGCTGCTGTTATGATGTAAATCTTGCCAAAATATGATATACTTGTATACTTGTAGATCTTCAAGAACGGTGGCTAGAGTCAGAACAACACACACAGCATTTAGCAGCTGGAACCAACGTTTGGATAATGTAATATGCAACTTTTACTTTACTCGCTTTCACAGCTGTGCCATTAATGATGAGTTATATTTTACTTTGTTGTCTTTTATTTTAAAAGAGAATATTTCAAAAATAATCGTTATATTTTCTCTGTTCAAACTGTGAGTTGCACGGTAGGCTAGATTAAAATGCAGCAGAAAAACATGCAAGATGCTGAAGAGGTCAGTGAAGAAGGAGAATGCGCACGTGCGCGAGGTCTTTCGTGGCCAATCTTGTCCTCGGGATTTCCTCGGAGCTTTCTCTCCTCCTCGTGCCAGTGAGGATAAAAGCTAATTTCACTCAAGCAAGTGCAGATATTTACCCCCGAAGACTCTCACGATGCTGCAGCTGTTGACCTTCCTGGTGGAGAAGCTCTCTCTTCTCTCCAAATTCAAACTTTTTGAGTCCAGCTGGCCGGACTGTGAGGACCAGGACCGGGAGCGGCACGCGCAGCGCGGTCCTCCGCCGCTCCTCCGAAGGGGAGACCTGCTCGAGGTCCCCAGAACCCTTTTCACCCACTATGGCATTTATTTAGGTGACAATAACGTCGCTCACCTGATCCCTGACATCCTCCCCGTGCTTACAAACGACAAGAAGCTCATCAGTTCTGTCATTACAAACAAGAGACTCATCCTCGGCTGCATCTACAGGTGTGCCACGGTGCGCGTGGACACATTAGAGGACTTCGCGTATGGCTCCAACATACTGGTTAACCGTATGGATAAGATGACGAAGAGTCGAGCGTTTCCCAATGAAACTGTCGCAAAGAGAGCTGAAAAACTCATCGGAGCAATTCCGTATAGTCTCCTGTGGAATAACTGTGAACACTTTGTGACATATTGCAGATACGGATCTGCAGTCAGCCGGCAAACAGAGAAGGTAGGCTATAATCCTTAACACTTTTCTTTGAATGAGTGCAGAATTAAATGTCTATCTTAATAAGTGTCCTTATCATGTAAATGGTATAATTATCGCAGTGCATGATATAGGTAAACATTATACAAGTTGTGTTCCATATTGACACCTTGGAGCATCATCATACTTATACCACAGAAAAAAGATGCTGTGTTCACTGTTTGAAGTTTGTTTGTAGTTTAGTTTAATTTACCCTGTCACCTCCAAGTTCCCATTAGATACAGTGCTCACAAAGACCCAAAAAACACAACCAGTACTCCTCTGTTGGAGTAATGCCCCAGATTTTTGTGTCAATTCGTTTTAGGCATTGTGACCCCTCTACAAGTTTGGGTCAGGGTTTCCCTTAGGATGTTTTTTAGCTGAGGTGGTAAACCACCCACATCCTGACACATCTCGTCTTGTGATCAATTCACTTCTAAACTAAATACCAACCTCATTAAGTTTATGTCATCTGCTGCATAAAATGGTGCCACTGCTCTTTTTATCTTAAGGTTATAGTATTATTATTATTATTTTTTAATGTTTTCATTTTTTTCTGTTATTGGCAGAGGCAATCTTCATTTCCACCTTTGCTTTAAAGCACTGCAGGGCACAACTTATATTATATTGTTCTTAAGTGGTGCACATTCCCAAACAAATCTGCAAATCAGATTACCAAATCCAACCAACCAACACTGAGGGGACCTGGGTTTTTAGGGCCCCTAGAAGTTCAGGGCCAAGGGGCAGCCCTGCTTTGCCCAGTTCGTAATCCAGCTTTGAGTTCAACATGGGGCTGAAGCCGTTTAACCATCACAGGTAACTCGTGAGGAGTCCTGTTGCTATGGTTTAACCCCAGGTTAACCTTGCACACTGATTTAGATTGGAGGTTAAACTCTTCACAGAAACTACAGACACTTACCCAGTGACAGTCGATCAGAAATGTCCTGAAGCCGTGGTATCAAATTCTAAATAATATTAGTCTATTAAGCACAACATGTGAAATAATTAACTGTATTTCTTTCCTTTGTAGTTCTGTGAGTGCTTGAAATCAATCATCAGAGACCAGCGCAGCGTGATTGGCACAGTCCTTCTCGGAGTTATCTCCATCGTCTGTTTCGGCATGGCACCGTCAACTACATTACCCACAGTCCTTATTCCCTTTACCCTGTGGATGGCTGGTTAAAGGAGCCTGCAAACAAAGTGAACTGAACTTTTACTTGGCAAGAACTGACCGGAAAACCTCCTCGGGGACGGTGTACTCTTGTCATGTGGTGCCTTATGAGTCTGCTTTACAACCATACTTAATGATTTGTGTTGATACATGCATTAATAGTTTCCTATATGGTGTATATTTGTCCTCTCATAAGAGTGTGGGTAAATACATTCATCCTCTGATATAGGAATACGGTTAGCGATTGGTTTTTGCTAACATCTGAGTCACCACAAAAGTGAATATACAGTCTACAACAATATCTTAATGTATATATAGTGAGTATTTTATAGTAGTGTACTTAATATAATGTTGTAAATATGACAAATGTTTAATAAACAGTTTAATTTTATTTGTGTGTCTTGTGTGAGTGTGACTCTCCATACATTGTCAACCACATGCCAGTGAAAGCAGAGCCCTAAATTAGCCTTAATATGTGTGTATTATATGTCATGATATATTTTCTTATTGAGAGACTCTACAGGTTTCTGCAACAGTAACACAGTACGTGTGTAAATGTACAGTATAGATACACTGCAAAAAAAAAAAAAAATAGTAAGAATAATGTAATGGGTAATAATGGCAAAATTTCAGTCAGTCTCATCAAAGCAGAGTCTTTTCATTTTGGCTGTGATACAGCACCTATGACCTTTGAATTTTACTATATATTATATAACTGTGATATAAGAAAGTGCTGAATAACAATGAGAAGAATTTAAAGGGTTGCAGGCCAATCCAGTCTAGAAAAAACAAAGGCTGTTTATGTGGGTATGATGGCTCAATATCAGTGACCTTTTAAATGAGGATTTAACTTGTTCCCACGTCAGCCTTCTTAAAGGGTAATTCTGGTATTTTTAAACCTGTTAAATATTATGACTAATAATAATAATAAAAAATAGGATCTTACTCTTTAACAAAAAGGTCTGTCTCTGTAGGGATCCTTTCCATAATGTTGCCAGACACTTAGAATAACAATCTGAGCCTGTCAGTGGCAAAAACAAGCACTTTTAGTGGACGTACTTTGACGGGCACAGTTGCCCACAATGATTACGTTGCAGTCGGTTATGTGGCTGCTGGCTGAGGCGATGTTTTGTAACTATTAGTCATTTAGATCCCAAAATATGTAAAAATAGGGCCCAGGTTTAAAAATACCCTTTAATGAGGACCCCTGGCCTTAATACACCAGAAACAAGGCCTGAGTTTCAAAATCCAATCACACAGCAAAGTGATTAGAGAAAGCTCCTTTATTTCTGTCAAAATCACACAGAAATGTTGGCCAATATCTAATCCTACTAACCACTCTGGCCCCTCCCAGGTCTGACATAAATGAAATGGGTATCGAGCACTTTGCTGCACACTGCCATCATGTTTCTTTACCAACTATTCAACTTTTTCTTTGTAGCTTCCGAAAAGGAGGAGGACTCTAAATATGACCTGTCCCTTTACAAGCGTGGAGACTTATTAGAAGTCCCCAGGACGTTATTCACACATTTTGGTATCTACCTGGGTGACAATCGCGTGGCTCATCTCATTCCGGACTTCCTGCCTGTGATTTCCAAGAATAAATCTGCAATTGCCAAGATGGTAACAAATAATCGCCTTCTGCTGGGGGTTATCACTAAGGTTGCCAGCGTCAGAGTGGACTCTGTGGCAGATTTTGCGTATGGCTCAGAGATTCTGGTCAACCACATGGACAAGGTGTGCAGCCAGCCAGCTTTGGACGGGGACGAGGTGGCCAGAAGGGCTGAGAAACTCCAGGGCTCTGTCACCTACAGTTTGCTGTGGTACAACTGTGAACACTACGTCATGTACTGCAGATACGGCATGGCCATCAGCTACCAGACGTATCAGGTATGGTCTCTGGCTTCACGTCAGTAGAAAGATTAAAGGATAAGTTTACTTTTTTTCTCTCTCTCTCTCTCTCTCCATACTGGCTGTAAAATGATCCTTTTACTAATGTAAGTGATAGAGGACAAAATCCACAGTCCTCGTCCTGAGTAAAACTGAATTTAAAGTTTAACAAAGTTCAACAGCTCCCCATCACTTACACATGTTTGCGTGTAACACTCAGTGTGAGGTGTTGCTAAGATACTGTGAATGTACTTATGATAGTGTGTGACTGAAGAAACAGTCTTACTTCACAATGACTGGCTTTCTTTATGCTGAAATTCAGACTATTCAGGATATTTACACAGCAGATAGTTGTTTGCTTCAGTCCACTGGAGTGAAAATTAACTTATTCATGAGGCGAGTAGCTCCATCTAGTGTTACTTTATGCCCGAATTACTGCCATTCTGGTAGTAATGAAGACTTTCCCCTTGATAACAGCCCTCTTCTGCACTGCTAATTTGTGATTTACGTAGCCTCAAATCACTGTCTAATCCTCACACTCTGTCTTGTAGTTCTGCACAGCAGTACGGAAGATTGTCTGCAGCAGGATGAGTTCCTATTTGACTGCACTGTGTGGCACAGGAATCATGCTGTATCTGGGCTGTGTGACACCACTGACAGTATTACTGACCCTGTTCATCTCATTCACCATCTGGATGGCAGCCTAACGGCCTCTGGGGAGACAGCTCATGAGAAAAGACTCTAATTTAACACACTAATGGAAGCTGTAATGAAGTCCCGTGGTTTAGCTGCGTGACTAAAGGCATTGGGAAACAAATGTGTTCACAATAACAAAAGTCAGTGTTTTACTTTTTACTTTTTTGGGGGGATAATTGTTGATTTTTTACATATCAAGTGATGTTTTATTTTTCTTTGCCTTGATCATTTGCTCCTAATAGTCGTGCTGTTATAAACCTCTTTTTTTGTTAGACGTCTAATTGTGTAAGTTATTCATCATTAATGTTCAACCAGGCTCTGATATTCAACATTAATCTCATTTAACAGTAGCAGCTCATAGATTATAAATGGACCCTGACTCAGCACAGTGGCAAACTCCTGGAGATAAAGCTCAACAGAGATATTTGGAAAGATGAGACTGACCTATGGCTGCATGGTGGTTTGTATGCAGATGTTACTGTAGTGAATGCTTTTTTTAGTTTGTCACCAGTGTGATACTCTATCATGCTTTAGCTAAAAGGTTGGCTTGGACAAAGTGCAATAATCTTCTTAATGCAATACAGTATCATTTTGATATATCGCAATGACAAATGTCATATGTGTTTGTCAGTCCATTAAACACGCATTTCTACCTGCTTCCTGTTGTGTTTCTTGTATGAAACATAAAATACTTTTATCATAACATCTTCTCTGCTGCCATCAAAGTTCATTTCTGTACAGTCCCTGGATTGTGCCCGGTGAAAAAAAAGGCATTTCAAATACACGAAAGAACTGTCTGTGGGAACATACTACTGACTACATTCTTGGGAAAAAATAGCCACAAACAATCCCGATTAGAGGTAAATGTTTTGCTCATTACTGCAGAGAATCTGTAACGACAGTAAGAACAGCATGGCAGCACTGGGCAACATTTGTAATCTTCTTTTAGCATTTCCCCTAAGAATTCAAAGCAAGCAAGCAAAATCGTCTTAATGGTGAGCAAGAAATACTATTTAAAACAACCTTGAATTTCTGGGCGATTCATTATTTCTGAGGATCAGAGTTATGAATTATTAATCCTGCTTCTGTCCAAAGGGAAAACATTCAAAATGGTGACAAAGAGGAGACACTTAGTGGTGAGCAAGGAATATTATTTATACAACAACTCAATAAATCTTTCTTATTGTTTGATGGTGGTGGATCTGTCTGTGTCTACAAAGCTATTAAGTTTATGTAAGTCCTTAAAAAGGGATGAAATGGACTACAAACTCAACTAAACAGTTGAAAATTCACCTTTAATATCTGTGTTTCTTGATAATCTTTTAATTATTTTAAGAATCTGAGAATCAGTGTGGGTAGCCAAGTCCAAAGGGGCAAAGTAGGCAAGCAAAATGTCCAAAAAAGGCAGGCACTGGGTCATAACAGAGCAGGGAGGAAAAGGAGACTAGAAGGCCGCAACACTAAAGCTTGGACACCAAGTAGACTGGAACAACAACTGAAGTGCAGGTACGTGTATATATGCTGTAGAGCTAATGAGGGAAATGGGAGCAGGTGTGCAGGTGGCTGTGGAGGTTAAATGATGTGGAAATTTGGGAACACTCTGGTGACAACTACTGGACAGGGAGGGAATGACGGTTCTGTAATGACAGGAAATCATTAACTGGCAATAGAGCAAAAAATGTGAAAAATGTTATGAATTGATTGTCGCCATGACATCCTGTACCTGTCTCCGTAGTGGATGTCACTTTATTGTTGCAGACTTACCGATTCTTGGATATGGTGCCACTGCCAACAAATAAAAACACATGCAATTTAGACTCTTTGTTTGGTTAACCCTTTATGCATCACATAATGTAAGAACACAAAGGTAACTATAACCCTGGTTATAGTAGACTGTTAAAAGTTGTATGTAAAGACCAAATTAAAAAGGTACCCTGTGGAGATTTTGACCACTAGCAGTGCTGTAGAGCTACATTTTTATGTCCAGCCGATTTTCATGATATTCCACTGATCAACAGTTGGTGGCGATTACGTGCCAAGAAACATAGCAATGTGCCAGCAAAGGGGGAGAAGAGGAAGACTACTAGCTGACGCTTTTTAGTAAGAAACACTGAATGTAAACATAACTTTGTCCACAGGATACCTTTAAAAACCTACCAGATGCACATTATCTTCTTGTGCCAAACAATGCACAAGAAATGTAAAACCTTGTGATGGAGTAAAATAATCATCCCAAACTTTTTGCATTTAATTTTGCCTTTAAGCCGAAATGATCCAATGTTGTGTATCGATAAAGTAATAATTAATGATAGTTTGACTCAAAAATGAGCATACCAGTAATGATAGAATCTCATTACCCACATACATTCACACATAATGTAAAGACCAAAGCCGGTTTCAGCATCACTTGCGAAGGACTCAAAGTCTGGAGAAAGATAAAGGAGGACGTTCACATTTGACACCAAAGACCACCTTTGAACAGAGACACGAGTTACAATCGTCCCCCCATACATGACCACCTGTTATCACGTGACCAAAATTTGGTTTAAGTTTAATTCTTAGGTAACTACAACTGAGCCACATCCATAATAACCTACTGTAATAAGTAAACTTTGAGGTAAGATTATTTTGTCTAATACGGTCATGTATGAACCTCTCGCTCTACACATAAAATTGGTATTGAACTATCAGAAACTCCTTGCCCATAGCTCAGATTAATCAAACTGATGTTTTTTTCCATCAAACTCACACACACACACCTGCTGGACATCCAGGATAGTAAGATGTAAAAAAGTCACTAGGGTTAAACTGTATAAATTCACCTCTGATTTGAACCTGAGAAACACAGCTAAAGACCTCTGTTAATGAAGGATAATTGCCTTGACATTACACTTAGGCAGAGATCCTGCAGAGAAGCACTGTGTATTGATTTAAGAGAGGCTGATGTAATGGGCTGAAGCCCCCAAATTCTATTAAGCGGAGTGCAGGTGCACAGTCCCTGCTGAGATGGAAGAGTAACTGAGTTTTGTCACCTCTAAAATTGATGCCTTTCAGCTTTTAGCCTGGATTCACTGAGGGAAATCTGATTTTCATATATATATATATATTCCCACATGGTGTCAAGGGTCTTCTTTATTTAGCTACAAATAAATACATCAAACACGGATCACATGGCTTCTTTAGAAATCAAGTTTTCCGTTTTCTGTAAGAATGAAGTGGGAGCACAAACAAGCAGTCTGTCTCTGAATTAGTACTTGCTCTGAGCATAAACATGGTTACAATGTCCACCATTCATACATAGGACCAATACAAGGAAAAGAAGCCATTACTGTACTTTGAGTCGTGATTAATTTGTTTATTTAAAATTCATGCTATTAAAATAATTTGATACATATTTTATACTTTTAGAGTCTGGACTTCCTTTATGTTTGCTGTTTTAGCACAGCAGTAAGTCTCCTTATTTTCAACAGTTTTTGCGCCCGCACCACAGCCTTGAGGGATATTACAGTCCAAACATTCAAACTGTGAAATGGTTCCCACACCATTGAAAGACTATAGTTACTCAATTAAATGATTATCTCTCGAGCTGTGGTCTTTCAAACATTTCAGTTTAAGTTCAGATGCTGTAAACAACACAAGTCTTCTCTTTTTTTGCTTTTAATCTGATTTGAATGCAGCATTGAATGCAGTTGATAACATAATACTTTTCTAAATCAAACTGAAAACATTAGCACATCTGCAGCCTTGGACTTTCAAGGTGTAAAGGCACAATGGCTGACTGGTGTGCGGCATCTAATTGCCAGACTCTACATGGTAAACACTCCAGTTTCTTGTCAGTGTTAAGTGCAACACACATTGTCAGAGTCACATTTCATACCAATTCCCATACCACACACATGCCATAGAGACAAAAGAGGTAGTGAAGGTAGAGTAGCTGCCAATCTGGGGAGTGAATGTGATAAAAGTACAGCTTTTCTGGAGAGTGGATGCACATTGAAGTTGGTACTGACGGGCATCAAAGTGCAGGTTGGTGAGCGGGATACATAGAAATCTACATGCAAATTAAACCTACTGTTCACAACTCTCCAATTTAGAAGCGTGCTCGCTTGCACACAAAAATTCCTTCTATTTAACTGCCTGCTAATTAAATCCTACCAAACCTTACATGTAAATTGTTGGCCCAAAAACGTAACAGTCTTGGGTCATGGATGTAACTTTACATTTTGGTGACGATGATGATAACTAGCCAAAGGTTTTTGCCTTGATTTTATGAGCCTTTCCGTTTTAAAGCCAAGAATAAACAAACAACAAATTATCTCTGTAATGATGCCAAAATATGGTATTACAAAACTACGCTTGTTTTACTATTTACAACCAAATTAGCATTATTTTACTATAATGTCATTAGTTCTGAATCACTTAAAAGGTGCTTTAATACGTCCCAACTCATGCTCTGTAGCAAACGCTTGGATTCGCAAGCAAAAACTTTTGGATTCGCAAGCAAAACTAAACCATTTTTTGATTGCAGTGTCAATAATTTTGCTCTCAAACCTATTTTTTTGATTGCATAAAAAAGACACAAAATTAACTCCACAGGCCACTGAGCTGAACCCCTGAAAAACAAAAACCCACCCATGCAAGAGGTTTGTGTCAGAACTGCAAACAAGTCAGGCAGCGTAACCGCAAAGCCAACAGTGAGGGAAAAAGTCTGACCAGTGAGGAAAAAAGCAGAGGGAGCTGTAAATAAAAGGACATATGTTATCAAAAAAGTGAAAGACCACGATTTACACAATTATACAAATAATTTGTTTGCAAGTTGTAAGTTTTACTTTTGAGATTATATATATATATTTTTTTTTTGGGAGTTTTATTCTCTCTCAAATTCTTACTCACAACAACAAATTAACGCTAATGTTGCCTCATGTCTGCTGGATGTGAGAATGGGCAACCATGTGGCCAGAAATCAGTTAAAGCCTGTTGAAGGACTTCTGTCCTGCTAAAGCATATGCTATCAGTGGATTTGCATGTTTCATCTCATTTACTACAAATTACACAAATATTACCTTATGGCTATTGCAAGCCACGCTGCTGTGCTTTAGAAAATTTAAATGTACTTTTTGTACCATTCCAGGCGTCCATTGGTTTCCGATAATTTCTTTATGGTATGAAAATCGATTAGCGGACTGTATATACTTTGAGTTGTGTAATCATCACAGTGAACATCAAGTCTATATTAAAGTTACATTACTGCAGTAAGATCATGGATGAAAAATGAAATCTGCCTGCAACTGAAGGACAAACATATTTAAAAGAAAGTAAAATTGTGGTGAAAATAGTCAGCAAAAAATGTCACGTAATACATACATAAATTGAAGTTAAAGAGATGAAACCTTAAAACACATTGTTATGGTTCTTTAGTGACAGCAGAAGAATCTTTTCTTGTGCTGACATTCACTTTAAAACAAGGTCATCATTTACAGTCTGCTCCACTTCCTAAAATCACAGGGGGAAATCGTGCACATCTATTCAGGGTTTCCTGGGTTTTCTCATTATTTCACCATCTGTGTAGTTGCACTATGGGCGAAGTGGGCTTTTGCCAAGAATGCTGCTTGACAGTAACTCAATTTTGAATGGCCACATGTTGTCTTGGTTTATAACAGTGGTAATCAAAATATGAGCCCAATTACAAGCCAGACGCTTAACAGTTTGAAATGGGTCAGCTGCATCGTACTCTCATTGTCATTGACCATAATATAAAATGTTATTTTGAGTGAGGTCTCTAATGATGATGCAGTTTGTGGGTTGTGGAGTAAAACCAATAAAGCTTCAGGATTTTACTTTCTGAGAGAAGTGGCAGTTTGGTTTAATTACTCAATATCATCCGGGCCACAATGATGTTGTTGTCATCGTCACATGAAAATGATTTTCAGGCTCAGAGCTGAGTTTTACTCGTAATTGTCAATACTATAAATCGTTGCTGTTGGCAGACTTGCCTGTTTATAATTGCCTCATATCAAATGTCATTGTGCCTCTCATTAAAAGGACACACTCTGTTTAGGTGAAGTGGATACTCTTAAATTCAAGATGGTGTGTGTGTGTGTGTGTGTGTGTGTCTCTATATATATGTTGGCCTTGCAGTAGACTGCGGTGTACCCCGCCTCTTGCCCAATTCATGCTGGGATCCTTTGTGACCCTGCACAGGACACGCAGGTATAATTAATGGATGGGTGATGTTTGTTTCAGGGAATTACTTCTGACTTAGTGCTCACAAAGTTGGAAAGAAGCAAACACAACCATGTGTGCACTCATGTATTCAGCCCTTCACTCTGACCTTTAGGTCACATTATATTTGGATCATCCGCCTGATGAAAGATGTTTTCAAATTCTAAATTTAGAAAAAAAAATGGAACCATTCCAACTTGAGCCTGGCATGTGAAGCCGTTTGTGTTTTTACCGCTCATTTTTTCCCCTTTTAATCAGCAGGAAATTATGATCCAACGCTTGATCCTTCACACTAAACAGGGTCATGCAGATTCACACCATGCCTTTGTAAAATAGTCAAGCTTTGTGTGAAGGACTGGTCTGCAGAGGGACACTCAGCACAGAGCTACTGGCATTAATGTAAAACAAATAAGATTACATATATTATTTGATTCTTAGTGTATGAAACATTTCTCAATTTGACATCAAAGCTGGTGTTCTGCATTTATACTATGCATTATATCCTCCTGCATTTGGCACGGATAGGGGGAAACATGCCATTTGCCAGGTCAGCACGTCGAGCAGACGCGTACGCGCTCAGAATGAAGTGCATCCAAAACGACCCAGCAAAGCAAAGAGATATCATCTCTCGATGTGAGGATGTTGGTCGGGGAAGGACGCGTTTCCTCCCTGTTCCTCAACCCTCCTCGTCCGTCCGTCTCTCAGAGTCTCACAGGGCAGGTATAACGCGCCCTCAATGCCAAACGGGCTGCAGTGCGCGCTGGCAAATGTTGCGCGCATGTTGTTCCTCCTTGAAGAAAAGTATCCCGTCGGTGCTTGAGTGGTTTATATTATTATTTTTTGGTTATCTGGCCATCACAGGAACGAGAAGAAACATGTCAAAATATATCAATAAACTTCACTGGAGGCAGAAACAATGAGAGTAATCTGAAAATCTCACTCTGCAGATTGAGGTGAGTTGATCTTAATCTCAGTAAAAAGCTTGTTGTTCTTTTGTGGAAGGATCCGCTGTTGTTGTGCCTGCTGTTTTCACTGCAGGCTTGCATATTACAGCTGCTGACCCATGTCACGTTTCTCTCTTACAATGTCTCTCTCTTTATGATTATCACAAACTGCAACAGGACTCAGTGACAACTGCATTTTAACTTCTGAAGCCACTTTTTCGGCGTAACGAATTATTGAAATACCAGAAAAATAACATGGCTGGGAGAATCCCATCGCTACTGTAAAGGTTAATCCGACAATAGTTCAGGCAGTTAAGATTTTCAGTCCAGCAGCTTAGCAGGCTGTCACTCATCTTCACTCTTGATAGATAGATAAATGAAGTAACACTAATTTCAAATATGAGCAAAGATCACTGCTGCATTTGTCGGTCGGGATGAATACTGTGTGTGGCCTTGGTTCATGCGTTCAGTGCGACAGTCCAAGATCTTTGTAAGGGAAAATCCACCCTATTGTGCTTTTTGATTGTAGAGGTCAATATCTGCAAACACTCACAGCAGTTATACAA
Organism: Macquaria ambigua; assembly: GCA_008360985.2. Lineage (NCBI taxonomy): Eukaryota > Metazoa > Chordata > Actinopteri > Centrarchiformes > Percichthyidae > Macquaria > Macquaria ambigua. Next base: position 318,187 of record VMKM01000208.1, read on the forward strand.
GCTGGAAAACAGAGCGTCAAGGCTTGAATTGATGAAGTCACCAGATGTCACTTTGACGTGTTTGGAGTGACAGACATTATAAACTCAGGTGTTTTATTTTCTGAAGATAACTATGATCAGAAAATGTGGCCATATTACAGCAAAAATCACCATGGCTGCTGTCAGAGTGTAAACAGCTCCAGGATCAGCCTCCTGAAGGCATCATCTGCAGTGTGCCTCCATGATGTTTAGCTCATTTTAACAAGACTTTTCAAATTTACAAATTAAAAATGTGCTGTGCAATATTAGAGATGTGGCATATTTTAATAGTTGTTTATGGTGGACCTTTCAGTGCTAAAAGCACTTAATATTTTCAGTACACCCATCTCATCTTACAAGGCTTGTACACTTGCTTTTAACATGCATATAATAAATATTAGTTGACCTTCCTCTGTAATGCAAATTAGACATTTAGTAGGCATCAGTGCAATCTTAATTGAAGTAAATGTTTTTAGAATCCCTTGAAATCTACACATATATTGAAAATAATACTTCCACAGTGTCACTGCTGTCTGAATATATTTTAAATGCAATGTTTTTATATGCTCCAAAAGAAAATAAACATTTTTTTATATTTTCTAGATGCCACTTGATATATGGACAACATTTTGCCAGATTGTTGCCTGTAAACTAATAAAAAATAGAAAATGATTGACTGTCTGGATCACAACATGTACAGTATGTCCATTGCTGAAACTGGTGTGCATCTTTTCACAGAGTGACTTATGGGGACTGTTAGCCATGGATACAGCAGAGCAGATAAACACGACTCAAGTGGAAGATTCACAACTTGAATTTAAATCGTCCAACTGCTGCTCAACTACAGGCACTTTAAATGATGAGAGCTTTTTGAAGCTGGACGACAGCACAAAGCTGGTTGGAGTTCAAGTCATTCTCATCCTTGCTTACAGCACAATCATATTGTTTGGAGTCACTGGAAACTCCTTAGTGATATATGTTGTCTATAAGTTTAAAAATCTACGAACTGTTACCAATTTCTTTATAGTAAACTTAGCTGTGGCAGACCTGCTGGTGAACACGCTGTGTTTGCCTTTCACCCTCGTCTACACTCTGTATGGCGAGTGGAAGTTTGGTCAGGTGTTGTGCTTCATGCTGCCCTGCGCTCAAGGCCTGGCAGTGCACGTGTCCACCATCACCTTGAACGTCATCGCCCTGGACCGCCACAGGAGCATCGTCTACCACATGGAGACCAAGATGTCCAAAGACATGTGCGCTGTGGTCATCATCATCACGTGGGCCGTCAGCGCCCTGTTGGCCAGCCCGCTCGCCATATTCAGGGAGTACGGGACGTTCGATCTTTCACCGGACGAGTCTATCCAGGTGTGTGCGGAGAAGTGGCCAGGAAGCGGAAGAGTCTACAGTATATCGGCGCTTCTGGTTCAATACGGTTTACCTCTGGCCATCAACTCTGTCGCCTACATCCGCATCTGGAATAAGCTGAAGAATCACACGACTCACGGAGGTCGAAATGACCGTCATCAGCGCAGGAAGAAGACCACCAAGATGCTGCTGACCATGGTGGTGGTCTTCGCTGTCAGCTGGTTGCCTTTGCATGCATTCCAGTTGGCTGTTGACATCGACAGCACTGTGTTGTACATGAGGGACTTTAAGCTGCTTTTCACTGTGTTCCATATTGTGGCTATGTGCTCGACGTTTGTCAATCCCATCCTGTATGGGTGGATGAACAATAACTACAGGACGGCCTTTTTGTCTGTGTGTAAGTGTTACCAGCCCTTAAGTTCGTGCTCCAAATGCAGAGAGACGCAAAGAGATGAAGACAGGGTTTATACAGATTGCAAATCAACAAATGTCTAAGTTGCACAGTCAAAGAAGGGTCACTGTTTTGAGTCCCACATTTGTGGAAATGTGAAGTTTGTATTTGGTTTTGTGTGGACGTTGTGACGTCTCAAAATGAGGGTTGATGAAAATGATTTATGGGTAGGAAGAAATGACTTAAACGTTTAAAAAAGGGCTTCAACTTTAAAGTAACTAAATTACCATTACTAACACAGCGACAAAAGTGGGTCAAACTAGCTCTCATTCCAATCAATACTTGTCAACTTATAAGTATTTATGAGTCAAACTATTGTGTATATTCATGCTTGTTAATGCAGTTTGTCTGTGTTTGGTGATTTTTCAGACTGTTTCTCTTGATGTATTAAATGATTTAAATTTGGACACAGATAACTCAACCTTTGGAGGAGCTCTGTTAATCCCACGTCCCTCTCACTTTTCAAAATCCTATTTTTGTCCCCCTCACTCTTATTGTTTCAGGTTGATTTTCTTTCTAATGATTCTCTAAACTGTGTTGTCTGTCCGTCCTGCCACCATGGTCCAGATGAGAGAAGATCTGAGATGATAAAAAATATCATCTGAGTCACCTGCAGTTATGACCTGGATCTCAGAGCAATGAGCTTAACGAGCAGCAGCAAAGTGCTTTTGAGGACTTTTTCTGCCCTGGGTTTTACCTCAACATACAACCTGCCCTGTCTTATTGGTGAAGGCTGTTGTGGCTGTATGCAACCTGAATTTAAAAAAGTACTACCAACTACCTTTTTACAGCTTAAAAAAAAATAATTTACTCTATATTTTTATTTATGGTTAATATCAAAAAGACTAAAATAAGTCACCAAAATTGAACATTGGTCAAAAATTAGATACTACTACACGACAATTTGTATAAAAGATGCAGGGACTGCAGATGAAAATTAGCCTGTATGGCTAAATCTGGCACATTTACACAATGGACCTATGTGCCCACATTAATTAATGTGCATTGTCCCTTCTTCAGGAAGTATCAGGTATCTATAAAGGAAACTAAACTTGATTTTAAATAAGGTAAACACAGAGCTTTACATAGCATTTGTATTTTTTTGTATAAATATATATATTTTTTTCATTTCATTGTGGCTCCCCCACGGCTAAAAACTATGCCCTTGAGACTACGCTCCCATGAACAAAAATGAAAAATATATAACCCTCCCCCTTTTCCGACCTCCCTCAACCCTAATAATTTACACACAGTCCCTTAGTAGAAAATGAAAAAATGCTCATATCTGTGCCATGCTCTAAAGCCAAACTGATTTATTATTGCTGACAGATGTCACTGACATTCAACATAATATGACCCACTTTTGTCGCAGTGTTTGTAACTGTGATCGTGTCACTTAAGGATTAAAGTCCTTTTCTATGAGGTGTTCACATTATTTGGCATCAAGTCTGGGCCATAGCAGTAAAGGATAATTCAAACACCAAAAACATTATAAAGACCCCAGGAAATAAAGCATATATCCCATACAATCCAAACCACAATGGATCATACGTTCTGAAAATGTAGAAACAGAGTTCTGCTCCTGAGTTCCCACATCTCAAGTCCATTATGTTACTCTCTACCTTCTCCATTCTGTATATACATTAAGAGTCCTTAGCACTGCCTGACATGTGGGAACATTTCTTGCTGATTATAAGATCTGCATAGAAGCTTGCACAGTCAGTAACATCCTCATATAGCAGCATTATAAGTGACTGTAAATCTCTGCATACTGCTGTTTCATTTAGTAAGGTGATGCAGAGGCACACAGTCAGAACAGCCAGACCTTGACAGCAGTAGAGAACATGTGACATACAAGCCTGTTACCGTGAGCATATACTTTAGTCCATGTGTCTCGCTATTAAACACTGAATCATCTGTAAAAGGGCAACCAAGATATTTGACCTCACTGCGTACTTTATGAGCATCTCCACTTGAGTTGAATTCCGGAAATAGTAATTTTCTATCCTTTTACATCTAATTATTGTTGCTACTGCAGGGAGACAATATGACAAAATCATCTGCTAATATAAAATGGAGAAAAAGAACACCACCTGTGTTTGCACAAGTCACCCATATACAATTTAAATAAGAATGGAGATAATAGACTGCAATGTAATGACATAAAAAAAAAAAAAAATTAAAAAACAGCTCTATCCCAACTAAACTGCTTGGTCTACACATGATACTAATTCTGAGTAGGTATTTAGATACTCCTCCGACCCTCATCTTAGTAAAAGTTTTTCCAAATTGATTTGATTGAACGCTTTTGAAGCATCTAAAAACATATGAATATTGTGAAATATGGTGACCATGATAGCTGTTATTCTGATATTCTTTAGAAACAAAAAAGACACTCATATCTAATAAACCTCTTTACAAAATTCATTATAATAATTACTTTGCAACGTTCTGACAAGTGAATCAGCCTTCATAGGCTTTTCTAACTTTTCTATACCATGAAAGCCTCACAGCAGTGTGGATTTTAGCCACATTTTCGCTCCAGCCAGGTTTTCAAATAAAAATAATATTAAAACTCACCTGCCACCATATCGAGTGTCACAACTATTTATTATTGTGATATTGTTACCATCAGTGGTATCATATAAAAAGTCATAACAACAGGTAGTATGAGTTGTATTAGATGAGATATATCCATGTTAAATATCAGAATGTATACGCAACTTTAAGAAGGCAGTATTATGTTTTTCATACATACTTCATACTTGCTACTTTTTAGAACAATCGCATCTCATAACTGGAAAATAAAAAATAACTGGAGCTTTTGTAGATATTTGGAAACATTAATGTGTAATCAATGTTGAAGACACGTCAATGAAATTTCATATAAGTAAAAATATGCCGCTGTTAACAATCAGAAATTTACTGCATTTATCAAAGGATGCAAGGACCTTGATTTAATTTATCAAGCCAGGGTGCATCACATACTCCACATACTATATAAACCTTGTAAAAAAAAACAGAAACAAAAAACTGTTAATTATTCTGTGTGCAAAAGGCACGAATGCCTTGAATTCATATATGTGTATATATGTGTTTGTTAGCATTATACAGTGCCTAAACTGTTATGCTAATGGGGTATTTAAATGATGATCTGTCTGGATTCAGGCGTACAGTATATGGACTGGGAAACTGGCAGAGCTGCAGGGTTTTGTGTTGGTTTTCAGTGGGATCAAATCATGTGATACAGTGTTATTATACTAAAAATGTTGCTAAATGGACATTTAATGGATATGCCATAATGTCCCACATATTATCAGCCTGGCTGGACAAAATAATAATAATAATAATGTCTTGTCAATTGTCAGCAATCAAACCAAGATAAGAAGTGTGAATTTGACTGCATGCTGCTATATAATACACACATATTACACACACACATATACAAATAAATGGACAAATAAATATCAAATGCATTTGAATTTATGGCACATGTGGAATGGAGAAACTGACATGTAAAGTACACACCACTAATTAATCTACTTTTATCTACGTTTCAGCCTTGACGTTTATTGGGGTCTTTGTTATGTGGTCTGAGCCACAGTCTCAGAGGGATGCAGACGGTTGTGTGTGTGTGTGTGTGTGTGTGTGTGTGTGTTTGCATTATGTTCTCAGTAGGAAACTGAAATAGGATTTCTTATTAGACAGATGAGGAGTTCCTCCCCCTCCCTGATTTGTCTTTGTTTGCAGCGAGCATCCTAATTACCACTATTTGCTTTTACAGTGATTACACCGGTGCTCAGGTTTTGAAGGGCCCTTCCTGTTGTGCGTACTTTGTGCGTACGTGAGGAGCCGAGGGACTGAGACATTAGCTCGACATCTCCATTTTTAGTAAGCTATTCATGGTGTATTCAGCACTAAATCAATAATTGTTTCTTTAACTGTCTGTTGTTATTGAGCAGCTGCTGCTGCCACAAAGTGTACCCCTAGGAGGAGGATACTTGCTAATCAAGTAAAATGAACAATAGCTTTGAAACTAATTAAATTCATCCTTGTCTTGTCTTTTGGCTTTCATAAGAGAAAGCACTTACGTCACTCCCCATGTCTGTCTCTTGGCTTTCCATCCTTATGTATTAGTATTTGATTAATGGCATTTTTCAGTGGACTGAGTATCGATTTTGTCAATTAATTGTATTTCTATTGTGAAATAATTAAGTGGGGTTGGTAGCGTAACACGATGTGACAGCATATTCATCATGGTGGCTCATGGTGTTCTTTAGTCACTGGAGTCCATTTAAATGGGATGTCGGTACTATACATAGCCTAATATATACACCGATCAGCCATAACATTATGACCACTGACAGGTGAAGTGAAGAACATTGATTATCTTGTTACAATGGCACCTGTCAGTGGGGGGGATATATTAGGCAGCAAGTGAACATTTTGCCCTCAAAGTTGATGTGTTGGAAGCAGAAAAAATGGACAAGCGTAAGGATATGAGCGACTTTGACAAGGGCCAAATTGAGATGGCTAGACGACTGGGTCAGAGCATCTCCAAAACTGCAGCTCTTGTGGGGTGTTCCTGGTCTGCAGTGGTCAGTCCTAGGGGGGACCTACACAATATTGGGCAGGTGGTCATAATGTTATGGCTGATCGGTGTATATATTACGCTAATGCTGAAATGATCAGTCGTAGGCAGAAAATTCACCATGTATGAAGTACAACTGCCCAACATTTGTGGACTTCTTCTTGTCATTCTATTGTAATTTGGATTTTTTGGAAATGGAGAGATGAAATAGGACATTTTAAAGCTGCATCAAGATTTGGAAATTACATCCCTGACATAATATTGTTAGTAGCTAACATGTCAGTTACCTACTTACACATCCAGCAGACATGGAGAAACGTTAGCATTCATTTTGAGTATTTATTTATTTATTTTTTGCCTCCTGAAGAATGTTAGAGCAAATATTCATTGGCATTGTAGCTGTGGTTTGGTCCAGCTCCTTAGAAAAAATATCTGGGTCTTGCTAGCTTGCTAGATGTTTGACTTTATTCCCTAACTTGTTGCTAACTTTGTCTGTTTTCTGTGGATTTATCAGAGCTTTCTTAATGGAAACAGCCAACTGTGGTTGTTAATTCAAGCTGCTGAGAGTCAACCGTAAAATGTATGAACCGTGAAACGAGCTCGGTGGAACTGTGGAGTTGGGTGATAATTCTCTGTGTGTTTGTCACTACGAGCAGCACCTTTGACTTGATTTAATGTTAATATAAAAAAGTGATTAAAGCAGCTTTAAGACATCAGTTTGCAGACTCTGGTAACTTGTGATGAACATTTCTGCTTGTTTGTTTGATATTTTATAGTCTTAACTATAGCTCACTAAAAAATGACATACTCATAATATAATCATTATTTGCAACACTAGAGAGAACTCAGCACCACATACAGTTAAACATAATATATATAAAGTATACCTGGTAGAAGTAGGCATTTCCTAACCTCAAAACATACAACTCAATACCTTAGTTTGACTACAGTTTCTTCTGTTGTCATGTGTGATATTCAAAGAGATAAAATATTATACTTTAGCTCCCCCCGCTGTCTCAACAGGGTCTTACTACAGCAGCAGGAGCCACTTTACACAATTTACAGTATTTGCAGTGGACTGAATCATAAATGCAAGTGTATAGATGCTACTGTTGAGCCTTAATATTCTTATTAAACACTGTGCCTGTATTTGTCTGTATCCTGCAGTGCAGTTCAGTCAGTGGAGATTTAGTTTAGTTATTAACCAGGAGAAGGCTGATTTTTTTTTTAACTCAGTATATAATCACGTGATATATATTCTGTTTCTGACTGTTTCAACACTTTATTGCAGATGCTTGTATGCTTACCCTGATGTTGATATTTTTTTAATAACTGCACCATAATATCAAATAGAAATATTGTGGTTTTGTGGATCATTCACCTCAGTTTCAGTCTGACACACTGGAAACTGGAACTGGATGTTGACTGGAATTTTAAAATAAAGTTGTGTAGTTTTGAAAAACACAGCATAAGTGAGTAATGGTGGACCCATTGGCTTGGCGTGCTTTATCCTCAGCAGACTCATTTGTTTAACTGTCTGTAGCAGAGGCAGGAGTGGAAATATTTTAATCTCCCAAACTAGGAAGAACAGGGGGAATAAAATCATATCTTCACATACAGAACCCTCTGTATATGCTAAATGGACTGTTGTGTAAAGACGCTGCCCAATAGCTACAGGATCAATACTGGTGTTACAAGGAGGTGTATTACATCACCTTGTACTCTCTTTCGTCTTTTTCTTGTTCCTATTTTCAGACACTTGTGTCCTGGAGCTCTGGTCTATCAGTCTGCTCAGCAGCGGCAGTCTCACAGGGTGGCTGCTGGTCAGTGCTGATGTCTTTTTCCTCAAAAAGAACAGATGATGAAGACCTGCCTACACAGATTAACCACAAACACCAGATGTAACCAGATGTGCTCCCTCTCACTGTAAGCATGTTGAATTTCAGCTCAAGTTAAGTAAATAAAGTAAAATGTGGGGCAGGATTGTGTTAAAAGCAGAAGAGAAATATATTGTTTTTAGATTTAACAAAATCCAGCCCCAACTTTTAGTCAATAAAATTATTGTCTAACTTAACTTAAAGCCTGGCATTGTTGGGAGGGAGAGTTTGCAGATGACTCTGATGATGTATTTTAACCATAAATGGTTGGATCGAATGGTGATGGCTAAACATAATCTTGGTTTTATGTTTGTCAGTTGATGTATACATGTTTTATGTCATGTTTTATGTATCTTAGTCTCTGTGTGTTCTATGTTTTACCTGGCTGCAAGACAAATTTCCCCTTGAGGACAATAAAGTTGAAGTTGAAGCATTTAAGGTGCTGCACGCCCACACAGGTGTTCTCAGTTATTCTGGCTGATTACATCTCAGCTCAGGTTGAGGATGGGCACGGCTCTGAGGTCACCAGGACACTATGTACCAATAAGACTGATAAAGGCGTAATTTGTCCCGCCCTATCAGGTGCAACAAAGCTAACAGGAGAGTCAGGGAGATGTCGATCAAATAGACTGACTCTGTACACTCCCACACAGTCCTGAAAAGGTCTAATCAAACAAAATAAGTGAAGTCACCTGTGTGGTTTTACCATGGATACCCAGGCTTTAAATTCTCAAAGAAAATCTGAATGGAACGGAGCCAGTTTTGTTGTTTTTTGGAAGCATTTTATAGAAAAAATAATCTTCTGTCCAAAACCTACACTTATGCTCTTCCCCTGTAGGCTTGAAGGTGCTTGTTAAAAGTTGGTACTTACCACCTTAAATCAATTCAGTTTCAACTGATTCCAATAAGCCTTTTACACAGCTGACATTTTGAGCACAGGTGTTACTAATGACATTAACAATGACTCTGTTCTATTCAAGTGTCCCAGGAAGCCATGGCAGTGTGACAGTGAGCCAGCATGCACAATATCAGGACCCTGAAACTAAAGCTGCTAAATAGAATGCAGCCATCATTAATTTATTATTTACACCTGTGCTTTTTCTACTTTGACATGGGCGCACGGTTTCATGGTAAATAAACATCCTTTGAAACTTCTCAAACCACTCCTGCAGCACTAAATAAACTGCTTCTGTTTGTAGCTTGTACAGTTAGCTAGCAAACATAGTCATGACTACGACGCTAGCTGCTCTGTGAGGCTGTACTTAGGCAGAGCTAAATGCTAACATCAGCATGCTATCGTGCTCACAATGACAACGCTAACATGCTGATGTTTATAATATATACCATGTTCACCATCTTAGTTTAGAGTGTTAGCATGCTAACATTTGCTAATTAGCACTAAACACAAACTACAGTTGAGACTGATGGGGATGTCATTAGTTTTTCACTGATTTGGTAAACCAAAGTAATGGGGGAATTGAAATTTTGACCTGATTATGTTGCTTAATGAAAAGTCAGGGGATCACCAAAGTTATTACAATTCTTCCGGAGGGGGGCATGAATTTGTGAACCAGATTTCATGGTGATCCATCCAATAGTTGTTGAGACAAAAACCAAAAATGTCAGTCTCATGCTGGCACCACAGGGAAAGTCAGAGGATCACCAAAGTCAGCAGGCGTTGTCCTCTGGGGACCATGCATGTCTGTACAAAATTTTATTGCAATTCATCCAATAGTTGATGAGATATTTCAGTCTGGACCAAAGTGGTGAACCGACCAACCAACCGACAAACTGAAATATCAAAATGGATTTTAATGTCATGAATTTTCATGTGCTTTGAAGGACAAATGTGTAAACTAATGAGGACAGTAGAACATCCACTTGGAAACATTTGATCCCTCTCCCTTTTCTCTTATGGCTATTTGCATGCCAATACTATACTGCTGCCATATGGAGGATGTTTTCTTTTAATACCAACAAGTGCTGCTTTTCATCTCAAGACTTCACATACAGATGCCATCTTACAGTATGGACAGAGGTCTTTATTGGAAAGACATCAAATTGTGAGAAAGATGAAAGTGGTCTCACTGTGTTTTGTAGTCAATGCTGCTGCATCATACTGTTACGTTCAGAGAGAAAAGTGTATTCTTATTGAAATATTATCACACACAGACAACATCAAAGTGCAGATAAACACATGAAACAGATGTAGGACATAGGGGTGTTGGCCAAAGTGTATCTGTATGTGTGTCTGAATGTTTGTGTCTGGGATCATAAGAGGGGAATCTATGCAGAAGGATAGGTTGTGACGAGGTCGTGTCCCTCCGGTGGTCTCATTCTAGCACGAGCGTGAGTCTCACAGTACAGCTGCCCCTCCACGAAGAAATAGCCCTTCTGTTTGAGGTTGACGTCACAGTCAGAGCACACAAAGCAACCGGGGTGACGATATTTGTCTCGAGCTTTCACCACTGTCCCGCTGTAGCAGAGGAGACAAGAGAAGGAGATGTGAAAAGCAAAGAATAGTGTACGTATGGAAAGTCATAAACCATCAAAATGATTGAATAGTAAACAGCATCTGCCAGTAAAGGAAATCATTTTCTCCAAGCTGATTGAAAATACACCCTCCCTTATGGATCCAAACTGGGGTTCATTGACTTGAATGACCTGAAAGCAACACACAGACTGCACCAATTTCCAATGGGATTGTCTCATTTTTCAACAAACAAATCACAATAATTGGAATTATGCTATAAGACATAATAAGACATAACACATAGTGTTGAGAATCTAATTTGATGATGCACAAGGCCTGTATTGGCTATTTACGTTAACGAACGCCCCTATTTTAACATTTGTAAGCATCTGTAAACATCTAATAAAAGGTTTATAACACATTATAATGTAGTTGCAAGCAAATATAATGACACTTCTAACGTGTTTATTAATGTATCAGCCAACCATGATAACTCCTACTATATATACTACTCCTACTGTATGACGTATCTGTAACTGGTGTATAAACAGTTGCTTTAATGAATACTTGATAACACAAAAAACATAAATATATCATATATAATTACATGATTACCCACACAAACAAATGTTTCCAGTGTGTTAGAAAGCATTTATACTATGATCGCGAACACATATTATATATGATGATATGATTATGTCACAGTACTTTTATGTTATGTTAAATTAGTGTTTACATTAGTTACTACTTGGAAAACGCCTGGGAGACAAAATAAAAAGCTCTTTTTCAGGATTTAAAGGGGTGTTAACTCATTTCTATACAAGCCATAGTTTGTGGTAATGGGCTATATTGTGCCTGTAATGTTTTCCACCCTTTGTTTGTATTGATTCATGGAGGCTCTGAATGTGAATCACAGATGATTTCTTTCTATTTTTACTCACACAATCCCATTCCCACACTTGTCGCAGACGGGCAGTTTCTGCAGGTTTCCTGTGGGTGGAGTTGGTTTGGTAGTGGGGGCTTTTACTGTCCTGGTCACAATAGGACGAGTGCCTGCCCACATGGGAAAGAAACCACTCAACAAAACAACCTTGTACCTGTACATGATTGGAGCACATAAATAAAAACAAAACACTCAAGAGATATGAGGCAGGGACACTTATAACCACTTGAATCCTGAATAGCACTTTCTTATTGGTTACTTATTGGCATATTTCATAACTTCAAATCTATTAATAAAGGAAATACATGGAGGAGTGCTTTTCTAATGATGTATTGTGTAGCTTTAAAAGTGTATGTTATGAGACCGGTTAGTCATACAGTTGTCAAAATATTGCATATATGATTTAAATACCAATGTTATGCTATCGGTATAGTCTATCTTTGTTCCCTGTAGCATAATGAATATAATTTAAAGGAATTATTGTTTATGTCACAGTTAGTAGGTCATCAAATGAGCAATGTGGTTCTGTTAAGTCAGTTGTAATGTAGGAGTTGCAGCAGGCTGGTCACAGGGTTGATCACATGTCGAAGTGTCTTTGAGCAAGACGCTGAACCCCAAAATTGTTCCTGATGTGTGTACGGGAGGTAAAAATAATGGAGAAAAGTGTCTGTCTTCAACAGACTCTAATGAAGACATGCTTCATGTCAAAACATTTGCTGCTGCTCATTATTAAATAGCTCTAACCACAACATGTGCTCCAGCCCTAATCACTTCAGAATGTAATTTAATATAATTGAACTGAATACTTCACTACATTACTGCAGCAATGATATTCCTATAACAAAAAAAACAGCATCTCATGAAGAGAAAATTACAGTAGTATTAAAAAACAGTTTAAGAGCCTGGAAACTTTGCTTCAAATCTTAAGTATTCCTCTTTGACATTAAATATTCATGAATAAATAAACAAAAAAAATAATAACATTTTTCATGCATTGTCTATTAAGAGTTTAAAAAGTCTTGCTTCATCAGGACTGTATGAGTGTGGTTTGATCAAATTTGATTGACAGCCCAGCAACCGTCATCAGATTCTGATTCAGATGTTGCTGAATCTTGATTGGTGCACAGAAGTATGTGATATCACCTTTTTGCCCCACCCACTTCAAACCAGTGAGGAGAGCTCAGAGAAAAAAAAGAAATACAAAAATCTCCAATGTGAAATCTCCCAAACTGCCCAAACTTTAGCAGAAAATAATGTGTTCATTCAGAGCCCCATAACTCACAGTAAAAAGCTGATTCAGAAAATAAGTTTTCAGGGCCTTTAAAACATCTGCACGTATTTGAGGCAGTGTGACTTTTTGGCTGTGAGTAAAAGTACAAATATTTCTCTGTACCGGTAATCGTTTCAACCTGTAAGATGTTTTTGTGTTGTGTTGTGCAATCGTCTGGGAAAGAGGAAGAGCTCACCATCACTGTCAATAAACTCCTGCAGGGCTTTGAACGAGCCAGACTGCCGAGGCTCCTGGGGCTCCTCCTGGTCCTTCTGTAACATCTGGTACACGTCAGAATCCTCAATGCTGGTCAAAGTCCTGGGGCTGAGCAGCAAATACATACAGAACAACCTGGTCAGGGTGCAAACACAAATGCACACTCTCCTATCTAAGACAAAGCACTGCTTTGGTCTGCTGTGACTGTGACAAATTAAACTTCTTTTCCCCAAACCACTATAAGTCAATTTCAACATTTCTAACATGCTGTTAGTTGCTGTATGGTGCAGGGCTTTGAAAGAATGTGACTGCTCATAGAGTGAGAACCATCACCTCTCAGGCTTATGGTGAACCAGGCCTCGGATCTGGCCCTCCATGGCGTCCTGGATGTTGCCTGAGGAGTACAGGCCTATAGGAGTGTTGTAGGCTGAACTGACCACCTGACGCTTGTCATCGATGTTCGCTGCCGCAACAAACGGCTGAGCTCTCCGGTTGTGAGCAGCGCCAATAGGTTTATATTCCTGTAGGGAGAAGAAGAAAACAACATAATGGTAATGATTAGGATAATGATGTGAAGCAAAATGGCTGCCACAAGCTTTAATAAACGTGAATTCATTTCTCATGAACTCTTACAAACCTGCTGTTCTGCTTCCAGGTTGACTTTATATGGGTGAGCTCTACCTTCGTCCACAACACGTGGTGACCAGAGTCTTGATTCATTCCTGGAAATGAAAAACAGATCCAGGTCAGAAGGTCACCTCAACGTGACTCATGAACTGACTGTTGAATGACTCTTTTTTTTTGAGTCTGTAAGTGTGTGTGAGTTGTCTATAATCCCAACCTATAAAACATCAATACTGAGGTTTAAACATCTGCTTACGTGTTGGCCTTTTCCTGTCATACCATAGGATTTTTTTTTTTTTTACTTTTTGAAGTGGGTTTTGAGTGTATCCACTTGATTTTTTGTGCTGTTGGATACAATTGTCCCATAATGCAATCCACAAAAGAAAGGTAAGAGCATGCTCACAGCTGGAAAATGTTAAAACTAAATTCAGATGATGGCAGGAAAGCTCCAAATAAATTATTGAAATATTTTATCTTAAGTACTAACTGTACATAACAAAAATCTCAGGGGTCGTGAGATGATTAACAGGCAGACAGACTCTCTGACTTTCCTTTTCTCTTATTTCTGGTGAATTACTGGACATTTTTGCCTCTTCAGGCCTCCAGAAAGTATATACATAAAACACTCAACACACACACACACACACAGAAAAACACTATTTGGTGACAACTGACATTCAACCGGTGACTAGGGCTCGCAAGTAGACAATGCTTTGTTTTAAGGGGTTACAGGCCAAAAAGGTTGGGAACCATTGCTGTACAGTACCAGGAAGTATTATGGAAATGGAATACATTTATTGACACTTGGATATGGACCTACTGGACACAGTAAAAGCAACAACAGCACAATATGTAATCCAATACAATATCACAACAATTGCCTTTGAACTTAATTTAGAACTGAATCAATCAGCTGAACAATATAAGCTTCACAAACACAGTAATTATTGCAAGGCTAATGCATTAAATTTCAGCATACTGTGCAGGCGTTGCCTTTGCTGGCTCCGCCACCTGTTTGTGCGCATGCTTTTTGTTTCTGCGTATAACCTTTCAACAGTAAGACAGAGCTGATAGGTGGACTCTTTTATCTTGTTCTGGGCTTCACAGTGCAGCAGGTCTGTGGCTGGGACTCCCTCGATGGCCAGGATGACGTCACCAGGACACAAGTTGGCTTTGGAGGCCTTACTGCCAGGAGTGATCTAGAAGGGAGCAGAGGAAGGACTAAATAAGAGGGGAGAGGAATGGACAACAAATAAAGACTGTGGCTTTAAGTATTCGATGAGATGATACAGACAGGTGACAAATTAAAAAAAAAAATCCATAAACAGAGACAGAATGGTTTGATGAGTGTTATGCTATGGCTTTTGCAGTCACCAGATCTCAAATTCCCATAGGAGATTTGAGTGTGAGTGTCCACCATCATTATCAAGACACCATTTAGTATTTTTTGGAAGACTGGTATTCATTCCCCCCAGTAGAGTTTCAGAGACTAAAGCTATGTTGGAGGCTTATGGTGGTTCAACACCTTACCTTAAGAAACTTTATTTTGATTCCTTTGCTAATTTATCACTCATTTGTATATTGAGGAAGCAGTGGAACTGATGATTTCAACAAAAAAAGAATAAGGAAGGAACAGAAAGAGAGATTCATTGCATTTGTTTTTACACTACTGAATATTATCAGTTTAATCCCTTGAAAAATAAATCCAAAGATAAATATTTTCTATATAATTAATTTTGATTTCCAACCACAAACACAAATATGTCTTGCTCAAATTCAGCTGACATCTCTAATGGCTGGGGGTCATGAGAAGTTTAGGACCTAAAAACAGGCTCATGGGACAGAAAAGGTTGAAAACCCCTGATTTAGCACATTAGTAGAGGTGAGTATAGTATTGGGCTATATTAGAATCTTCCATACATCCATCTTATCTAAATACATTATATTGCCATGTTGTATGAAACTGGGATGCATTTCCCCTTGTGGCATATCTGATTTTCAGTGTCAAGTAATTCATTCTTTCTTTGATCTGCACAGCAAATGTTGGAGGTTTATATCTTCCCATTTAAATAGTACAAGTCTTCTAGCAATAAGGGTAGAAAATGCAAAACTCTCTGTAAAATGTTATTTACTGGTTGCCAGAAAATTGTTCACTCAGAACAAGAGCAGAACATATGTGAGGAGGTAGCTGTGGTTTAGTAACATCAATAATATTTAGAATCAGTATCTGAGCTAAATTTAATCAGTTTGAATTTCGACTTACGCTAATGTAGTCTTTGCACTTAAACAAATTGAAGATGAATTAATTCTAATTTAATCCCAGCCCAGTGTATAATTTCTTCTGGGGCTACGGAGGAGGCCCATTGTTAAGTTATTCTTCCATTTGGTTTTTCAATTAATTAAGGGGTTCAATACTATGCCAATGAATAAGACAATATACTCTTCTTATAATTAGTTGGTTATTTCACGTTAGAGTGAATCCCAGAGCAATGTCTTCTAATTTGGTCAGCCAGAAAACAAAAAGCTCTGTCCTCTGCTTTCTGTCTCTCTATAAATTCTGTTCCAGCAGTGCAGTATGTACAGGTGGAGCAGCATGTTGAAAGGTTTTGGTCTGTTCTCCATCACTGGCACTTAATACAGAACTCAACCGCAAGGCCCCTTGCTCATGTTCCCCTGCTGGGATGACAGCTTTATATGATTTCTTTTTTCTTTCTCTGAGTTTCACCTGGTCTAAAAATTCCTGCACACAAACACAGACTCCACTAACTATTCAGTCAAACTCATTACAAAAACAAAAAGATTCAGGCCATTCAAGACCTAAATCTACATTTTATTCCACCAAATGCACTCTGCAAAAAACTGTTCTCAGAGATGCAGCAGGAGGGTTCCCGTTATGGAACGGCATTGCCCTGGTTGGTATGCATGTGTGTAAACCGTCTGTCCCTTGTCATGGAGATAAAGTAAACATGCGCTGCTTCCCGCTAAGTGACAGCATCCAGATGGAATATGTATTGTGCGGGCCAGGACGTGATCAAGATGAATAAGAACTCAGAAAGTGATCAGGGTCAGAGAATACCTCAGGGGGCAGCTTCAAACCCAACCGAACATTCCCACTTACACTACACAGGCCATGACCTATGCTCAGCCATATTGCATTACAGGACATAGGAAACTTAGCTACACTGGGATGTTACATTGAAACTTGAATTAGGTCATCTGCCTATAAATAACTGTGGATGAAAGTGCTGAGGGGATGTCTCATGCTGCCAAAGAGGGAGCAGTAATTTACAGTGGAGCATTTGACGGAGTGCTGCTGTCTGACTGTGTGTTTTACTCTGATGGCTGTTACCTGAATCTGTGCACAACTGTGCTTTTTATTGGATTCTTTTGTTTCCACGCAGCTCAGTCGTCATGTCAAACATTTGTCTTTGTTTAAATTACAAACATCTTTCCATCTTTTCTTTGTTGCTTTCTTCCCTCCAGCCTTCCAACTTTCCTTTTCTCTTCCTTTGTTTTTTCCTTGTTTCTTTTGTCTTTCGTCATGCCTTCTTCAACTGATCTGCAAGCATGAAAATCCCCAAAACTGAAGAAGGAAAACGATTTTTAATCAAGAACAAAACTAATTTCTCTTATTCTTCCCTGTGAGTACTGTTACTTTGGATACTTGAGAATTTACTAATATCTGTCTATGTACTTTAAAGTAAAAACTTTGTAAAAACAAAAAATAACAATGTAAGAATGAATGAAGTGAGGGATTTAAAAAAGAAAAAGATAATCCAGTTACAGTAATAAGATATCCAAGAAGAACAGCACTGGGGAAACAAATCTGGCAGGTTCTAGTACTGTACTTAAAGCTGCACTCATCAATATTCTTAAATTAACAATGGATCAAATTTCAATGAGTAAAGTAAATGGGGGTCGCTCTTAGTGACAAACCCACAGCACCTGGCTCTGCAGTTCCCCTCAGCTCAGTTTTACAGCCAGCAACTTTACTTACTTTACTTACTTACTGCAATTACATTTAGTTGACTCTCACCACTCTCATCTCACAGCAGGTTTTCAGCAAAAAAGCTCTGCTAGTTAGCGACTAGCTCGTGAGCATAGTGGAACATTTAGCTGCTAAAGAGCCGGATATTTCCCTCAGGAGTTGGTTAAAAGGAGAATGATTATTGGACTCCATATGAATGCTAATGTTTCTCCGTATTTGCTGGATGTGTTCATGGGAAACAGTTAGCTAACACGAAAGACATAACATTATAAGGTGATAATATGTCAATATAGTGTTTACAGCTTGTTACACTGCCCCCAAGTGGCCAGAAAAAAAATCAGTAAATGCAGGTTAAAAGTTGGGAAACTTATGAGAGACGACGCCAAGACTGATGCAGCAGAGGCTAAGATATCTTGACTTAGTCCCACGTATGGGTCAAGCTCCAACAATGCTGGATCCTACGCTTCCCATAATGCAACTCAATCGCGTCTTCCCAAGTTTTTAACTCAGACTTACTGTTAAAAATTTGTAGTCTCCACTCTCAAGCTAAAGATAATAATAGCGAAGTTATTTTCTTGACAAAGCTCCTCCAGAGCCACAGGAGACATTACACACCTGTTTTCACAGGCTCAGTGGTGCTCCCCCATGACATGAAGATCAAGTAAACTGATCTTGATGTGTAAATTCGGCAGAGCCCCTTTAAGGCTGCTGTCCGCTGAAGAAAAAGATGATTATCACTTGTGTTTACTTTCCTCAACCAGCTGGGAACACCGGCGGGTCACGAAGAGGAAGATGTTCCTGACCAAAAATGGCAGTGAAGGGAGACACTGGATTCACTTGTGCTTAAATACAGCATGAGTTCACTGCAGCAACAATTCCTTTAATTGGCTCATAGACAGTGAATGCATTTTGTCAGGGCTTTTCACATTCTTTTCTTCAATGTGCTTGTCTCTTATTTTAACACATTGCTTCTTGTATTACTGCTCACATATCTTTTACCCTCCCTGATTCCTCCCTCTCTCCCATTCCTCTCCTTCCTCATCCATCCCAGTCTTCTCTCATCACCGCTCTCATATGGGCCGCTGAGTGTCCACTAACACAACAGGTGTGAGGTTATTGGACAGAGCCAGTGGTTTGGAGACCTAACTATGCTTTTAGTCAGTAGTTCCTGAGGTAGCTTCCCTAAATATAGACCCAACAGAGCAGGATTAGGTCTCATCTTGATTCTATGTGACACCAGGGATTCAGCACACACAGTCTGAATGCTGATGAAGACACCACTGTTCATATTCAGTTTACTTTTGTGTTATACAGGGGTGAAAAAGATACTTTGCAAACTGGAAAACTGAAGAGTGACTGTGTGTTATAACAGGGTATTTCCATAGAGAGAGAGAGAGAGAAAGAAAATGCATATAGCCATTTTAAACTACAATGGAAACCCTTTCTGTTTGAAGAGTCTTGACCTAGCTGCTATTGTTAAGAAGTAATATTTTTACGATGGTAGTGATGGTAGATTGTTTTTTATGTGTCTGTATGTTATGTATTTCTTTGTATATACTGACTTTTTTATGTTTTTTCTTTTCCCCTTATTATTATTTATTCCCCTCTTCTGTCTTTCCTTCCATCTTTAGTGTTTTTCTTGTTAGCCTTGGACAGAGCCAGGCTAGCTGTTTCCCCTTGCTTCCAGTCTTTGTGCTAAGCTAGACTAACCGGCCGATAGCTCCAGCTAAATATTTACTGTACAAAAATCAGAGTGGTTTTGATCTTCTCATCTAACTCTTGCCTAGTAAAAGTGAATAAACGTCTTTTCCAAAATGTCGAACAATGGAATAAATTCTGATAAGTAGGCCTAACCTTCTGGTTATTTCATTATTTCATAGCTACATGTGATTCAGTTGTTTGGCTGCACTTTGTATAAACAGGAAATACCATGTTAGTTCCAGGAAATGGTCATTTACATCAACAGATGAAGATAAATTCTGATTCACCAATCTGAATCAGCAGCCGTAACCTTCAGTTCAAACAGTTTGCCCTTTTCTTTTTAACAAAGTATCTTTCTCATAAATCATTTCTTCATCCAAAGTATCTTTAATTTGGTTACTGTGAGTTTCCTTTAATGAATTACAGTTACATTTAGTTGCACACATGTAATCTGTCATCTCCCAGCTCTGCCTGTGGTGTCAGTCTACAATGACGACAAGCTGCATGATGCTGCGTGTTGACCTCAAGCTGACGTTTACTAGCTTTTGAACAGCTGCACTGTTATGACAGATACATATACAGCAACATCTTCTCTATTCACTGACAAATTCAGTCTTCTATGTGTTGACTCGGCTGTCAGCATGAATGTGTAGAGGATTTAAACCTAACCTAACCTAAAAGTGGATTCTACATCTGGTAGATTCTACTTTTCTTTTTCTTCCATATCTTCATTATTAATAGGCTCTGCGGGACAGCTGAGGAATAATATCATAACCTCGCTGTGCTCCTAAATTCTTCAGTCTGAAATCCACTCAATGAGACTGTGTGTGTGTGTGTGTACTACATGTCAGAGTACGATGTAAGCTGCTATTTGTATCTAAGCCTCTTGCATTTGCTGTGGCACAGGTGCAAACCCCATACCACACTGAGTCCAGACAGTCTTTCTAGAATGAATCCTCCTAGAAACACAATGTTGACACCAATGCAAACACTGACTCCTCTGGACTGGACCACCAAAGGATAAAAGCACAATCACGTTTACATTTCAGACATTTGGCTTGACATCGTCAAATCCTTGATCACCAAATTAGACGCAACCAACGGTAAAGACAGTAAAAGCTGCCGAAAAGATTTGTTTTGATTAAGTTATTAAGAGGAAAATATTTTTTGCAAACTGAATCCTTCACCACTTTTCTTCTGTTCTTACAATAGAGACATCCTATCACTCACTCACCCTGGAGATGGTTAGGGGCTGGTTGAAGTCCTTTCCTCCTGCCAGGCGAAACCCCCAGGGGGCCGGACCGTCCAACACGACATTGAGTGGCATGACCCTTTAATGTCTCCCCGCTGTTAGATAACAACAGCACAGACAGTAAACTGCACGCTGCGGGGAACACAGTTAAAGAGCAAAGGAACATCAAAGTGATGAAGATTTTGAACCATGTGGGCGGGTGCAGGGGGGAGGAGAATGGACAGACACCACCCCAGGAGTGAAGTAATTGGTCAGATTTTGGGAACTGGCTCCCAGACGGTTCTACCAGCACTTGCTCGCCAGTTTTCCTATTTCTGTTGAGCACTCTTTTCTTATTTCTTCTTTTCTCTCTTACTACTCCTCTCTCCAAATAGAAGCCAACGTTTTCCCTCTTAAATCAGGTGCTACCAAAGCTTTAGTTGTCTTACTCAAATCCAGTTTAGGCTCACAGTCTGCGAGTACCTATATGGGCACTTGTAGACAGAGTGAAGATGTAAACCAGCCCCCCCTCCTCAATGCTTCTCATCCCTGAGCAGCTCAGACTCTGGCTGGACTCCTCTCGCTCTGGTTGACGGGTCTTGCTGCTCCTGTCCTTATTTGGTCTGGAGGCGCAGCTCCACTCTGAGGCCCTGGAGGTCCCACAGGCACATTCCAGCCACTATTGATCTGGATGGGACCCAGGACTCTCACCCCTGAGCTTGTTAACAATCCAGTTCAACACATCATCTCTCTTTTTCTTTGATAACTGGGTCCGTTTGGTCTGTTTTTCATCTCTTCAGATTTCCTCTAGCCTACAAAAAAACTTGTGCTCTTTGTTTATGATTATAGTGTTTTATTCCAGCCAGCTGAGGATATTTTTCTCTAGTTTCCACGTCCTTCATGTCTGCATTATATCCAAAATTATAAAAAAAACACCAAAGGCTTTCTGTGGCTACCAGAGCACTTTGTCAACAAACTGTGGGTAAGGCTTGTTAATCTATGTCAGCACTGATAGGCTTTAGCTGAGAGTAGGGCATGTTTCCATTATGTAAATAAATAAATAAAGCGCCAGTTAAAACAGTTGTGAAAATTAAGAATCGCACCACAAAATCCATCATGCAAGTATTTCAAAGTGGACCAGATTCATGGTTTGTTTCTGCAGTTGCCATGACGATGTAGCTCCCTGACAAATAAGCATTCATACTCCAAAACTTCTCTCTCTCTCTCTCTGCCTGCATTAAGTTTCCCTATTCACACAATCATTCCCTCTCTTTCTCTCTGACACTAATAAGACAAAAGCATGTGAGCATATATAACATACATATCCAGTGTCTAAGCCAGTAATATGTACTGTCCCCTTGTGTGTGATGTACTTGCTAAATCTATAAAACAGACATGTACGTTAAAATTGACCTATGTAACTTTTATGTAACACATAAACTAAAATAGTGGTTAGACCATCAATGCAACTTTTTAAAATAGCTTGGCCTGTTTTGGTATTTTCTACATGCAAGGATTTTAAAAGCATAATAATAAAAGAAATCATTAAAAATGTATTTCTGAGGCTGTTGAGGTTAAGTCAAGTTTGAGATTTACATGAATCTGTAACTAAACCAACTTTCATTTATTCATTAAATTCAGCGTATTGCTAAAACCTTGAAGACTTAATAAAAGCAAGTTTCAATGCCCTCTCTGGTGGAAAGTTTCAAGTGTGTTGTACCTGTAACCACTCTCGACAATGATGTCACGGTGTACTGACACACCCTAGAGTACACTTCTACATCACTGCAGCGAGCGGAGCAGTTAAAGGACAAGTCTGGCGATATTTTATATTTTTGTTATCCTCAACAATTCCAATGAAAAGACCAAAACTAACAATGAATTGGTCGCACTAACAAGTATTGTCTGTATTGCCAAAGCCTGATATAGCTTATATTTCTCTCTGCCATGGACATCCATTGTTGCCCCAAAACTATTAAAAACACATCAATGAGCCACAAGAGTTTCACTTAGTGACATTCTCCATTGCTATGAACATGGGCAATGTAGTTTATTTTACTTTTTTGTCACTCCCACATACACATTCTGGCTGCCGTAAATACTCACTAAAAAATGAAAATAGTCTCCAACAAATACACTGTTTACTCTTGTTTGAGTAACGTTGCTAAAAACTACAGTACTAGACCTTTTTTAAAAAAACAACTATATATCTGTGACCTGTTTCAGTAGGATGAAATGGGCTTGGAGCTCAGTATATATATATATCATAAAGTACTGGGAGATGTCCATCTAATGGTCTTTTCATGGGATTTGTAGATAATGGGAAAATTACATATCACCAGCCATATCCTTATCAGCAAAAACATGATTTTCAGCTGTTTTCATGTTGCTATTTAAGTTTTAACATTAGTCAAACTTCATAAATGAGACATTTGTATGTGTCTCTGTAAGTTTTCATTGTAATCAAACTGTTACATCCAAGATTTCATAAAACATATGCAGAGCCTTTTTCTTATGTTTTGAAACTTCTTCTATTGAATTGGCACATTGCTGCCTTTTACTGCACATTACCGCCACCAACTGTTGATATGTGGAATTGTGTGAAATAGAAAATGGAGAGGACGTGAACGTGCATCACCTCTGTGCATCGAGTAAAATGGAAAGGGGTCAAAAACTGTGCAGCGTCCTTTTAAACATCATAAGTGAGATTTCCTTTTTAGTCATCAACAAACAAAGCTGTCTTTTCTGTTAAGCTGAAAGAAAAAAAAAATTGGAAATATTTAATCTACCAGCTGGATTTTATTAGCAATACAGCCCCATAAAATCATCCAACAAATGCTAAGATATTGTAGAAATACTTAGGTCCAAGAGTGTGCATTGAATTTGATATTAACATGAATAACATATAAGATTTACAGTTTTATTACATGTATAAACATATCAGGAGTCAAATTCATGTTCTTCAATCCAAATCTGTTCCTAATGTTGTATCAAAGGCAGACTCGAGGTTTACTGTATGTTTCAACACTGTAGAGTTTGTGATTATGTTCTGTGCACACTTCCATACACTTTCTTGATGTGTTCTAGACTATATATGCATAAATTAATTTTTTTGCATCACAGAAGAGGTTTACATATACATGGCTATTAAATTAGTGAGTTGGACATAAGGCAGCAGTCACCAACTCTCCTCACTCTACCTACAGTAACTTCAGTTTAAATACGTCACTGGCTCTTAAAACAACAAATAACTGCAGAAAAAAGGCCTACATGCCTGGCTACAATAATAATTTTGAAAAAGTGGAAATTAGCACCACTGATGAAGAATGTGAAGAAAGAAGGAGAGGAAACCAAATGCGATGGTGGGTGAGAAAAAGCCGACTTTATAAAGCAGCTTTTTTTACAGCTCTCATACAAAAGGCTTACAAAAACACCACAGACACACACACACACACACACACACACAAAAGTGTTCTCACACTAGCTGAAATAGTGGATGACAGGGGGTGACGTATGATGTGTGAATGAGAAAACAAAATATATTTTAAGGTGCTTTAACAATTGTTTTGTCATCAGTGTCCATCCTCTGTGAAACACATAAATGAGAAAAAAAAAAAAAGAAAAAACATAAATCACATTCACTGAGCATGACAAGATAGGACGGAAATTGCCAATAATTCCTAATAGTATACAACTACATGACCCACTCACTGACAAAAGGGTTAAAAGATGCCACCAAAGTCTAGTGGAAAAACTGCAGTTACATGACTGACGTTTTTGATAAAATGCCATCTCTTCCTGCATCCGACTTAAATAATTCATCATAAAACATCATGACACCTGGCGTAATTATAGCCCACGAACTATTGTGTTATTTGTCACTCAGCATCTATCTGGACAACAATACTTGACAATTAAATAACAATCCTTCAAATGTGGGTTTTGCTGCTGTTGAGAAGATGCTAATAAAGCAACGTGTTCTTCCATCCTTTCTAAAAATAAAATCATCTCATAACACAGTTTGACCAGCGCTTGTCCTCTAATAAATATAATACCTAAAAGGCTGATGACCTTTTTGCATACACTTCTCAAACATGACCAATACACCCCGAAGCCTCACAGTCACATTAACCTCTAGTGTGTAAAATCTGAAGTGAAATTTGAGATAAAACAAACACGAAATTGTGTTAAAGTTTCGTTAAAGTGCATCAATCCTAGTGTGAAGGTGAAGAACCGACAAGTTGAAATTAGTTTTGGGTTTTCTAATCTTAGACTTTAAATCTAATGTATTAGGCTTAGACAGCAAGTACAACAGTGTCAATGATATTTCCCCCACTTCCTCATTTGCAATATTTGAAACAATTGCTTAATAATGATTAATGATAGTGTTTCAGGACAAATATATCCCCAAATTCTTATCAACCAATTAATACCTTGGGTAACACATAACATTGATACATGCACAGTCTTTATCACATGTAACTGTGGGAAGTAACATCCTTTTACCTGAAATATCGGCTGCATGGCTGCATTCCCTTCAACACAGTTCGTATACAACAGACCTGCTGACAGAATACTGTTTTTACAACACTCTCTGCACTGAATGTCTTTGGGGATATTTGTTATTGAACACTGAAGTGAAATGTAACAAGTGTTTTTAAATGTGAGATACTGCAGAAAAAAAAAAGTGATCGTGGTGATCTTACTGCCCTTTAACAGAAAGAAAAGCATCACTGCGGTGCCCTGTTTTCTTTCATTGAGTGTTTGCAAAGTTCCTTCGATATCCTTCCATCACTGTCAAAGGTTAAAGGTCACTGACTGGAGCACAAAGTTTGGGTTCTCCATGATAGAAAAATAAGGATAAAAAGATAAGATTAAAAAAACAACATTATTTTATAGAAGTCTTCCATTAAAGATGGCTAGTTAGAGCTAAAGGTTCTGTCTGTGTGAAGCTGACGAGCCACACATACACGCAAACACATAAATGTGCGACAGGTCTTGGGGGACCAGTGTTGGGAGGTGGTGTCCTGCGGGTGCTGTGCTGAGGGCGATGAACGTGTCACAGAAAGGGGCGGGGCCGGGGGGGGCATCTGGAATCATCATTATAGCTGCTTCACGTAGTTTCCTGGGAAGGTTCCAAACAACTTGCTC
Organism: Macquaria ambigua; assembly: GCA_008360985.2. NCBI lineage: Eukaryota > Metazoa > Chordata > Actinopteri > Centrarchiformes > Percichthyidae > Macquaria > Macquaria ambigua. Next base: position 344,083 of record VMKM01000208.1, read on the forward strand.
CTCCGAGAGGTCCCTTCAAAAACAAAGAGCAATAAAACGAGATTGTCAGGGCTGAAACTTGGCAGTAGCTGTCACTAATATTATTCCAGCTTACTGCAGTCTGGAAACCAGCCAAACCTGCAGTTCAAATTCAAACACATAAAAACATCTCCAGAGGGCAACGTTTTTCATAAAAGAATGTGAAGATCAACATGGCAAACAGATTCTCAGGGCTATCAGACTTAAAATGTGCTCAGCTGTGCAGGATAATGTTGACTACAAGAGTCATTTATATATATATAAATGTATATATATATATATATATATATATACATATGCGTGTGCTGGGATTGCAGTGCCATCTAGTGGTCTCAGTTTGTTGATATTTGCAGAGTACCTCTACACCAGGGGTTCTCAACCTTTTGTAACTTATGGCCCACTTCTGATTGTTAAAAACGTTCCCAAATAAATGAGATAAAAAAAAAACATAACATCACGGGTGCTTTGTGTTTAAGTGTCTCTGGAGCTTTTACTGGCGCAGGGTTGTCTCCTACATCACTTTCTCGTTCCATTTTGTGTCACTGCATCTGAGGGAACATTAGCTAGCTAACGGTGGCTAAACACGTTTGTGATTGGCTGGTGATATTCAGATGTAACTGGTCATTGAATTTATGCATTTTAATTTGACATTTTTTATTTATGTGAATCATTGAGCACATTTAGATATAAAAATAACTAGCTTTGTAAATTACCAAAAAATGTTTTTTATTTTTTATTTTAATCTAAGCATTTGGCAGTACCACTGCCTCTGCAGCCCACTAGATGGCGCTCTGAGGCCCACCATTGGGCCCACTGGTTGAGAATGACTGCTCTACACCATAGTGCCAACCAGACCACAAACCCTGTATAGACAGTTACAGCATCTATTTGACTCACTGTATCTGTACATAGTAAACATTTGTTGTCCAGCTGTTTTGTAAGATATACAGTATGGATCTAGTATCACACCTCCTTGCTTGTATAATAGGTATATACAGTGGTGGAAGAAGTATTCATATCCTGAACTGTACTGCATTATACAGAGACTTTGTCCAACCCATTTATATAAATGTGAGTAGTAATAAACATATTCGTTTATCATTTCATTGACTAAATTTTTAGGAGGTCTGCCAATGTCTACAGAGGAGACACTGAACCTGAATTATTAACTTGCCTTCTCTCTGTTGTACTGCTGAACTGTTTTCCAAACAGTAACACAATGAAGATAATGTTTTTAAGAGTTTCATCAACTAAAATATGTTTCTAATAAACAAATCTTACCAACAAACCAGCCATCATCACACTTCTCCATCACATCTACAATGTCGCCCTCCTTCAGCTCCAGCTCGTCCTCATTGCGAGGCAGGTAGTTGTACACGGCCTGGTACCTGTGTTAGAAAAACTGATGGTGAACTGACAGCAGCACTGACACCCATGCTGCAGTAATTTTTACTTTTTCTGTTATGTGTAATATGATCACCATTGCTTTTTGTTCTCCTTTATCCAGTATTTTCCCTATCTGTTTGTGTTGTAAAAATTGAAGTATTTGTTGATTACAATTAATGCACACATATTGTATACGTTGCTATACCTACGGTTTAGCACAATGAGATATCTTCTTTTCTTGGATAACAGCAAATCAGTGGAATAATAACAAATATCACTTACGGGTCTCCTCCACCATGGAGAGCATCCTGTACTAATCGCTGTGAGAAAGACAGAAACAGACAGACAGGAAGTCAAAATGTGGCATTTGTGAGGCTTTTGTTTAGGGTTTGAGGAGGTTGAACGGAAAGACTTGTCTAATGTTGTCACTTAAGACGAATAAGGTATAATTACCCAGAGGTGTGACCAATTCCTTTGAAAACAAACATGAATAGACAAACCAACCAAACACTCCTAAAATCCACTGATTCAGTTTCTCCTTTCCTAAAGTGAAAATTACTTAAATTACGCTGTATTTGAAAAACGGCATACTTTAATATGCATGCTATAGAACAAGTGGCGATCAGTCATGAATGATATGGTCATTTCTAAAGATTTCCTTCCTGCACAGAGACAAAAGTACAGTCAGAGCATGGTTGAATGAAGACATGCCCCCCTACCCTTCGACCTCTAATTGGGGACAGATAGGACCTCCGGGACAAGATGGGGCTACGAGGAGGTTTACCACCAACAACTGGATCCTGCTTAACAGGCAGAAAGACCAGAAGCAACACAGCGATAATCTTCAACAGTAACCGAGTCAGCAGCCTTCACTATGAGCTGAACACACAAGCACAAAGGCTAATAACATGCTGTAAGACATCATCCATCAACATGCCGATGCAAATCTAAATCCTCCTAAACACACCACAGTACAACCAACACGAGCAACACACACTAATTCAAGAATGTTCCCTGCTGCCCGTAAATCAGCGCTATAGCACTTACATGATCGTATACAATGTATGTTAGTGTACAAATGACGTAGTTGTCTCAGCTACGGCTGCAACAAACGATTATTTTGCATATCTGTTAATCTGTTGACATATTTTGATTAATCGTTTAGTCTATAAAAAGTCCAAAAATAATAAATTAGTAAATAGAAAAATGCCCATCACAATTTACCAGAGCCCAAGGTGACATCTTCATAATGTATTTTTGTCCAACTAACAGTCTAAAACCTAAAGATAGTCAATTTACAATGATATGAAACAGAGAAAAAGCATTCAATTGTCATGGCATTTTTCCTGAATAAATAGCATAAACGATTAATCAGATTTAAAAAATGTTGTCCATTAATTTTCTGTCGATCGATTAGTAGACTTCAACCATAGTCTCAGCTCCACTAATGTCAATGACACAAAGGTTAGAGAAGGGTATTATCAGATGAGTTCTGGTCATAATCCTTGGCATCACAAACATGATCTAAATCAACGGCATCATCTCCACATTCCAGCTTTACCTTCACCTTGGGAGACCTACGTCCTGTATGGGGTACAGTGGGGGGAGAGCGCGGAGTGGCGAGGGGAGGAGAAGCGGGTTTAGGGGGAGACAGGGCGGGAAGGGGAATAGGCGACTCTGAGTCCGGGCAGGATGTGATCGGATGAGAAAGACAGGGAGAGCTTGAGGGGTGAGAGACAGAGCGCTGTGAGGGAACGTTAGGGGAGGGGTGAGAGGAGTGGAGGGGAGGTGGTGAGACAGGCGGAGAGGGAGAGACTGGAGGTAGCGGTGATGTCATGAGGTGAGGAAGGGATGGGGGCCGAGGGGAGACAGGGGGAGAGGGAGGGATGGTGGTACGATCCTGCTGTTGTGCCCGGGAGAAAGAAGGCGAAGAAGGAGTGAAAGAAGAAGTTGAAGAAGAAGAAGAAGAAGGGGGAGGTAAGGAGGTCAGAGGTGGGTGTACGGAGGGTGAGGGGAGGCCGGGGTGAGGAAGCTGTGTCAGAGTGGAAGGAGAGACATCAGCCTATGGAGGTAATGACACACACATAAATTATAAAGATGAATCACAGAAGCTAAATGCTGAGGAACTTAAGAAATCTTATAATTGAATTCTCTTGGCTGTATTTTACGGAGTCCGGGAAGGGACGGGGAGGAAAATATTTTACATGGATGATTTTTAAAAAAGATCTACTTTTGAGTCTTATTCTAAGAAAACTTAAGCATTATCCTGAGAAATATTCTGCTTGTGTCCCACCAGTAGCAACAATTAGATGTGTGGCATAAATACAAAACAATAACAATCTTTTTTTTTTTTAATCACAACAAAGGTTAACTGATCAGATAACTGTGTAAGAAAAGAACTAGAGGCTGCCAAAAGCAGTATGCAATGATATTTTAAGACTTGCGCATCCACTATGCTACACTTACTGCTTAAACTTGTCAGTCTATTATACTGTATATGGAGAAGGAGGGAGTGATCTCAGACCAAGCCAATCATTTAATGTGTCAGTCCATAAATATTTATTTTGATCTTTTTTTTTTTTTTCCCCAATTAGTAACTGATGCCTTCAATTAGTGGGTGTGATGATTAAATACCAAATACAGTATTTAATCACCACAAACCCTTCTCACTAACCTTTTACAACAGAGTTTCACTCAGCACAAAGTCACATTCACTGTGGATGAGGGTATAAAACAACAGGTAAACTGGGACACATTCCTCAGTCTCCATTATAATCAGGAAACATCTGTCACCATGGATATTGTTAGACTACTTGATCATTCAGCTGTTTAGTTGCATAACATATTGCTTCCCTGTAAATGCATTCAAGCTTCCCAAAAGTGACACGAGTACATTGACCTTCGTGTCTAACTTTTGTAAGAGAACGCAAAATAGGTCTATTTTTCTATGATTTAAAATATTTCCCTCCATCTCCGTTCCAGGGCCCTGTAGTGTTTCCAAACTCAACAGATGTAGCTCACACCATGCTCTACCTGTGGACTGAGTCTGAGTGGACTTTCATTAAAACCTTTAATGTCCTCCTGTTTGTCCTCTCTAGCTTCATCCTCTTCCTCAATAAACAACTCAGTATATCCCCTTCCTTTCACCGATGGTGGTCTCTGAGACTCGACTGGTTGCTCAATCAGAGTTTCTGACTGCCCACCCCAAGTGATAGAAAGTGGCTCCATCGTCACAGGCTTGTAAACCTGCACTTCTAACCGAACGCTGCCTGCCGAGTCGCTGGCTGGAGTGACCGCTGGGGTTTTTGCTGCTGGCTGATAGGTTTCTTCTGCTTTTAGCTCAAACCTGCTCTGGGATTCATCGGTTAGCGTAGCTGGTGGGGAATCTACCGGAGAAAATCTCGAAAAGTCAGCATCGTCTGTACTGGTACAACCATCCAGAATCATGGATAACAGCTCATCATAAGGGTCTTTTACTTGCAGTTTAACATCAGGGATTTTGCTGCTTTTGTTTACTTGCAAATTTGACTTGTGCTGCAGAGGAAGTTGTGTGGGTGATTTTATTGGCCCTGGCACTGTGCAGGACAAAACCTCTGGCTTAGAAATGTGTAAAGTTTGGGCTATTCCTTTGCCACTGTTGTGTTGCAGTGAAGAGTCGGGCAGTGGAGAGGTAAATGAGGAATGAGGAAGGGGAGGAGGAGGAGGAGGAGGAGGAGGAGGAGGAGGAGGAGGAGGAGGAGGAGGTGGTTGGGAGAAAGGCAGGGCAGCTGGGGTGTGACCTAAACTGAGTATCCCTTCTTTAAAAGGAGGAGTTCTGGAAAATGTCTGGGGCGGCAGGGTGAAGCCTCTTTGTAACAGCGCAGGTGAGGGTACCTTAGGCTCCTGAGCCTTTAGGAAAGGTGCAAGGTCAGTGGGGAGAGGGGGTGGTGTGGGCGGTACAGGGGTGGTCGTGAGGGAGTGAGCAGGAGTGGATGCTGATGGGTCCAATGTGAGGGACAGCCACTCGTTGGTGATAGCTTGCAGGTCAGACCTTCTCAACGAGGGGTGAGGGGAGGGGAAGTCACGAGTAGTGGAGGATGGAGGTAGATGGTAGAAAGGCTCCATGAAGGTAAAGTGAAAAAGAAGGAACAGTGTAATTTATAAAACTGGAACAGAAAGTACAGTGTGTGTTGTGTGTGTGTCATTTAAGGGCTAAACAGAGCCTAAAAGCTGTGTTTACTCCCTTACGCAGATGATATATTTACTTATTTCTTTAAGTGTATTCACACATAACAAACAATTTTACTAAACTGGAGACCTATTTTTTTTTTTTTTTTTTTTACAACATGTTATTTTTTGAGGATGTAAAATATTTTATAAATTATAAATCAATCAATAAATTCATTTATAAAGCTGCTCAAAGTGCTTAATTGTTTTAAATTCAAAACAAACTGCCAGACAGAAAATTTGTAACTCTATTGTATAGGTTTATTGCATTTTATTGTCACAATGTTGTAGTGATTCCCTTACCTTGATGGGTGTAGAGCTTGGTGTCCTGTTGCCAGGGTAACCATGTGGGTCTATGTGATGGGCGGAGCTCTTGGACGGGGAGCGCTTGACGATGTCAACGTATGACACGGGAAAGATGCCCTGCTTGGTTGTGTCTGGGATCTTCCCCTCATACCAGTTCTGGTCCACCTGCCTTATCACAATTACTCTCTCACCCTACACACACGCACCACACCCAAAATTTACACCAGTGTTAACTGCAATACAGCACTGTTGTAATTAACAAAACTCCACAGTATCACCTCTCACACTTCTTAGAGCCACTATGTAAAAATGTATCATATCATCAAATCAGTCCAATGGCTTAAGTTTTGTTTGTAGAACTGGTGCAGTCTATGTGTTACTTTCAGCCCATTTACATAAGTGTCTCCAGGTTGGATCTGCAGGTGAGTTAGTTGAATGTATTGCTGTCTACCACTACCTTTTTTGATAATGCAGTACACACAGTAGCTTCACATCAAACATATCATCACTGCCTGGTGGGAACCTTGTAACTGATGATTTTCATGTTTTAACTACATCTGGCTGATTACTTGTTTCTCTACATTCTGAGAAAAGTTTGCATCTTTTGAGTTTATCCAACCACTACAAAGTCCAGTAGATAACTCAAACTCAAAACTGTATAGTTCCTTGTGAAATGCAAGGTTTCACCTCAAAATTATAAAAAATTATAAACCTGTTACATTGTTGCAGCTTTTCATTTTCACAGACACAATAAACAGGCTACCTTTCTGAGAGACAGCTCCACGTTAGTATCAGCATTGAAGTTGTAGCGAGCTACTGCCTCTCCGATCTCTCTGACATGTGCTGGCGGAGGAGGACGAATTGGCTGCTGCTTCTCTGAGGACGGCATCTTCTGTTTATGTGTGTGCATTAGTGTAAATGTGTGTGTTGAAGAGGGAGAGAAATTAGGGAGACAAATTATAAATAAGACAGAAAATGGTGCACATCTACAGTACTCACATACAGTTCATCAGTTTCACACTTACTTCTACGTATGACATGGGGAATATCCCAACCTGTCCGCGGTGCTCTCCTTCATACCAGTTGTTGTCTATCTGCCGGATGATGTTCACTGCATCACCCTTTTTAAATGTCAGCTCCCTGCAACACAGCACACAGGTGTGAACATGAACTGACAATTTCAATCAGCACAGCTCATTTCATGTGAAAAGCATCAGCTACAGAATGTCAGCCACTGAAGCAGGATGAAATAAGATCAAGTACAGCAGAAATCAGCTTTATTCATGCATATATTCAAAGACTGCAGAAAATAAATCAGTTAAAGCCATCCAAGTGTGGTGGTAAGATGTGACAATGAAGTTATTTTAGAAAGCAAAAGAAACTTTATGCAAGAAATGATTCGGAATCTGAAATCATAACATCGGATGCAATGAGTCGAGACGTGTTCATATGCAGTTAGACATTCATGCTTTAAAGCTTGGCTTCCTTGTGCGTTTACTGTACTCACTTAGCGGTTTGTGCCTTAAAATCATAAATGGCTCTCGCAGGCTGTTTCTGATGGAGGAGAGAGAACAGAATAAGTTGTGTCATCTGTTTATGGGAGACCTAAGAGATGAGAGTGGGAGAAAAAAAGCCGGCAAGCATTACCAGGCAAAACATAAAACACAGCTTTTTAATTTTGTGAAGAAATTTAACTGTGCGGTGGTATTGTGAAGCTAAAGACAAAGAAATTAGCCTGTTGTTATTTAGGTGTACTTCAGGTAAAAGCTAAAAACGTGGTGTGTTATTTCTGAATTAATTTTGAATAAAAAATGATGAACTATTTAGTGCTACTACTGAAGCGCATGTTGGTGTTGCGAATACTAGTTATCAGTTTCAATGATGTACCTCTCTGTCAGGAGTAGGCCTTCTACTCTGGGGTGTGTGGCGTCCATCCATGGTGGAATAACACCTGGATACATCCTGGTCTGTGATTAGCAGAGACACATGAAAAAGGTCACGGGAGTTAACATAGTCATGTCACATGCATTCTCACAATACAAAAATGTGCTTAGGGAAAGTACTGAATGGTACAGTGATGACGCCATTCCAACAGGTAAATGAGGGAATGAAAGCTCTGAGTCAAAAATAGGTGCGTTTTATTTCCATTTCATAGGAAAAACAAGGAGATTGTGATTCCCACAATATGACACATGCAATCCTACAAAATAGCTGGGACACTAAATAAAACAAGGGGAATACAACCCAAAAATATGATCACACCATTTACAAACAATAACATGCAAGCAAATGGCTTGAGGGAAAGACTGAATGTGCGATAATAAGATGACTCCATAAATCAATCTGCAAAACAGACAAATAATACAACCAAAAAAAGAATCAAATTAAAAACAAACAAAGGAACATTCACATTTCTTTACTTTAACCACAGTAATATACTGTAAATTCTCAAATATTTCTTTACCACAATTACAGAGAAATCCAGGCCTTCATTTGAGACAATCTCATGTTTTGTGTTTATTCTATCACATTTTAGTACTGTAAGAAGCTTCCCTGTAACTGCTCCTGTTTTCATTTGATATTTCCATCAGTGCAACAACAAAGTTAAGTCTTATTTGACATTCTGATGCTCTGATTTTCTCTTTCTAACAGGCATGTTGTTCTCCCTCACAATGTAATTTGCTTTGCTTTGTTCAGCATTAAGCAATTGTCAATCAAAGTCAGCATTTTTATGCAATGTTTCAAATTAAAAGCCTTCTAGTAGCTCAAACGGCATACTCCTCCCATTTTACTAGCAGACCTTTGATGTGAAACATCAGCAGGAAGTGTTTAGTTTCACTGACATTAGCTAAACACAGAACGAAAGAATGGCCAATATCTTAATACCAGGTGTTACTTGAGAATTTACAGTAAACAGGTCTTACTGAATATCATATAAATATATTAAAAAGCATAGTAATGGATGTATCGGCTGACCAATGAGGGGAATAGGGAAACAAGCACAGGCAATACTGAAGGAGACATTGAGGTAAATGTATGTTGATACATATTAGGAGTATGAATGCATGTATGTGTGTATGTTTATGTATAAAGACACTATGTGTAGGTATGACTGGCTACATGACAAAGTGCACATGTGCATATTTGAGGTGTGATATGTGCATTATCTCCACCTGAATAACAGAGACCATTTCCATTGCCCTGCTCATCTCCATATTCATTATTGTTTGAGGTGTCTGAGTGGCGTCCGTAACAGGCACTGATTGGTGACTGTAGCTGTGGCGACTGTAACCGTGGTGTGGAGGGATCCCCTCTATACGAGGCATACCCAGTGGGGCTCCCATCTGGGTACAAAGACGCAGAGGAGTGACCACCGAGCCAACACCCCCTCCTCCCCCGCAATGAGGAGCTTCGTTCAGGCACATTTGGGAGCAGTTCGGCCAGTATTCTCCTCAGGATGCTATCATCAGGTGCCCTAGTTCCTCTGTGGCCTCTCTCTGTTTGAATGTGCTCATATATGTCTCTCAAGGCTGCATCTAGTGCTTCATAAATGGCCTGTTTGGACTTGGGCCTGTTACCTCGATCTCCACCACCACTGCTTCTTCTAGAGGTAGGTGGTGAGCCCTTTTTCCTGCGGAAAGGCACTGGGCTGACCAGGAAGGCCAGCTTGGACATCGCTTGCTGGGACTGTGAGCTCTGCATTTGGGAATGGCTGCTGTGGCTCTGCTTTGAAGGTCTCTGGTGCTCCTGGCGCGCTCGTTCTCTCTCATGGCGAAGCATGGTTGTAAAACGGGTATAGGAAGCCGGGCAGCGGCCTTTGCAGGTGCTGATGAGGTGGCGGTGTTGGTAGCCCTGGCTCTGGCCTAGACTTTGGTGACCAGGGTGGTGGTGATGATGGTGGTGGTGATGACGGAGGTGGTGGTGGTGGTGGAGGGTGGAAGAGCCGTACAAGCTCTCAGAGGAGGTTAGTGAGCAATGGTCAAAGTCACTCTCACTGCAAAATGAGGAGCCCTCTACCTGGATGAAGTCACTGAGGTCTGATGCAACAGCGTCTTGTTCACTGTCAGAGTAGTCCGGGTTGGCTTGTGGGCCCCGGGGAACAGGAGGAGCAGGAAAGGACCGCCCACGGCCAGGCTCCGGCCCAACCCGAGGCTGGCCCTCAGGTGGGCTACGAGGTCGATGCAAGTGATCCATGGTGTGAGGTACTGTTCCACTGTTGCCGTTGTCTTCCTCTAGTAAAGATTCTATGGAAAAACGGCGTTTAGGAAAACTGGGTGTGCCACCACCACCACTGCTGGCTCGAGATGACGAACCACCTGGTGTGGTAGTGCCTGAAGGCATCTCACTGTCACCCAAGTTGGGCATGGATTTGGACTTCTTAATAAGGCGCTCATATTCAGAAATGCGATTTGGCACCATATCGCGTGGCACCTCCATACCCCAAGAGGGTGTCCAAGGAGAGAGGCGATGCAGATGCAGGTGAGGTTGGCGCTCTAGATCCAGGATGCGAGCACGGACCGAGCGGATGACTTCCGATGGGATGAGCTGAGCTCTGTCAATCTGGTGCATCTTACGATAGAGCTGGAGAAAGCCTGGTGAGTCGTGTGCCCGTCTCCGGTGGAGGCGAGGCAATGAGCGAGTGGAAGTGGATCCAGTCGAACCTGAGGGATTCCCATCACAAACCAGTGATCCAGCACTTTCTGAGCGGGTGGCATTGTGCCCGCCTGAGCCAGAATGCCCATCATTGAGTAAGTCATCACAGCTGCGTGACTTGAGCTTGCCAGTAGAGGGCGGTACCTCCTCCGCACTGCTCCATGTCTCAGGATCCTGGGATTTGGTCTGCCAACTGTTTTTACAACAGACAGACTGCTTGGCGGAGGAGCTGCCTTCCTGGCTGGCATCCTCATGGCAATGGACAGTGTCAGAGGGGACAGGGGGCAGACAGGGGCGCTGATAAGGACCTGGGGAGGTCAAACTGTTTGAATACATGTTGCATGCGTCCCCACCTTTCAGATGTCCAATAGAGAGCAGCGTGGTGAAAGAGAAGAAGGAGGAAAGCATGTTAAGCAGTAATACTCAGCAAAAAGGTGGAGGACCACGGGAGAGGGAGAAGAATTAGAAGAGAAAAGAGGGTGGAAAAAGATGATTTGATGTTTTTTCTTGAGACTTGGTAATACCAACCAAGGAACTTATGACCACACCAGACAGACATTATATTGTGAAAAACAACACAACAAATGACAACAAATCTTCTTTGATTATCTGGCGATGTGGTACGTACAGTACATACATATAACAGAGATAAAAAAATATCAGGTGAAAAGGAGATGTTTCCGTGTCTCTGTGTGTACCTTTGGCTCTGGAGGGTGAGGATGGTGAGGAACGAATCACAGGTTTCTTTAGGCTGCTGCTGGGTCTGTAGGCATCCACTGGTTTAGGGGAAGTTGCAGCTCTACTCTGACACTGAGCATTCACTTGGGAACTTGACGGCTCAGACTTCCTTCTCTTCCTGTAGTCGCTGGCAGCACTGCAACACAGTCAGACATCAATGACAACTGCTTTCAGAACACTATACACTGGTGGATGCAGTTTGCAGAAGTCAAATTGAATTTGAGGTACTATAAATGTCAGTACATAAAAATGTGAGTACATTCTATTACCTGTATCATCGGTACTTACAAACCCAGTATAGACCAAAACATAATAAATAACGAGCAAGTGAATAGTGTTTCACATCTCTAATCACCTCTGTCATCTATGTGAAAACAGTATTATTTTTTACTCTTTTCTAAACCTCTTAGGTTAATTAAGCAGCAAATTAACCATACATTTATTGCTAATGTTGGGCAAAAATCTTTTTTTCCCCAATTTTGGGGATTTTCATGTTTAACGTAGATTAATTAGGTTTTCATGGTGATTTATGGACTGAGAGAATGTTACAATCCTTGGCATTATTAATGCATTTTTACGTATATCCAAGCAAACTACGAAAAATTAGGCTATTATCCTTGTGTCTGAAAAGATGAGAGAACAGAGTTACCGTAACTTCTCTTATTCAAAATGTCTAAAAAACCAAAGGGCTTTCTATTCAGAACAAACAGACTCAATGTCACTTACATGAATTATATGGCCTATTCATCACATCCCCTTTCTGCCCTTTCTGTTCACCGAGGAAAATGCGACTGAATAAGCAGGCCATTGGTGAAAGGGAGTAGGACAAGGGGAGGAAGAGGGGGGGTTGAGGGAAGGATAGGAGGTGAAGGGCAGAATCAATAGGTTTGCTGGGTTAATTTATTCTGGCTCAGTTAGTGAGAGGGAGATGCAAAGAGCCCTGCCTTCAGTGACAAAAGCAAATAAAGACTAACACTAATCCTTGCAAATCATCCTTAACAGCAGACACAGAGGCTATTTGCACCGGAGGCGAAACAAAATAGAGCAGTTTTGATTCCATGCTGAATCACAACAAGGACCACTGCTGTTGAGAGGATGGTGGAGAGGGAAGAGGGTGATGCAGAGGAAAATAAAAGAAACAGAGATTACCTCGCAGGTCTCTCCGGAGCCTTGTCAGCAGGAGCGATGTGCAGGGAAGTCTGAAATAGGGCAGACAACAAAAGAGAAAAGTGAGCTCCGCAAGAACAAAGACTCGAGGCAGAGCAGCTCACAATGCACAGCCTGCATGCGGTGTTGCTGTGCCACACTCAAAACGCTCCCCCAGCGTAAGGTGGGATGAATGCTGGTTCCACATGGCACACCTGACTGAGAAGACGCCTACCGGTGTAAAAGGTGAAGATAAATTTCTGCTCTCTCTCGGGCTGCTCTGGAAGATGATGGCAAAGGTGATATAGCAAAGGATGTTATGAGCTGAGCTCAGGGGGCAAATGTTGCCCTGCAAAACCTGGCATGGATCAGCTGGAATGGGTCTTAGTGGTAAAGAATGGTCGGTACACTTAAACCACAAAAGTCTCTCTGAGGAAATGTTAATCATCAAATGCAGTCACACTATAAAGATTTCCAGTGAATTATATTTTGAGCTCAAAATAAAAAAATCTCGATCTTTACAATAATTTTCTGAGGAGAAATATTTTAGCAGACAGGGAAAAAAAAATGTATATATGGAACAACCAGCAGATGTTCATACAATGCCAAGCAAATAGATGAAAAGCAACATCATACTCATCGATGGCTGACTTGTTGACATGAGATCACACTGAATTGGTGCTACACTACATTTCACCCATTTTAAGCAATTATATCTTACATTTTTCATAACAACATAGATTTAGATTCCTATGATTGGTTAGAAATTGTGAGATTAACAACACTACTGGAACACTCATGAATGTGAGATTACCTCAATGCGCTGGCGAGCGGAGATGTCTGGATTATAATCCAGCCGTTTTTTAGGAGGCTTGAGCCCCAAGCAGCAGCAGTGAGCAGGAGGAGGAGGAGGAGGAGGTATAGGAAGAAGGTGAAAATGAGGTGAAGGAGGAGAAGCAGTGGTGACATCATGGGGAGAAACCAAAAAACAAGAAACATGTGGAGAGAGTGACACCAGTTAGAGAATCGGAGTAACCAGAGATAGACTAGTTCACAAACGTTGCACATGTGTTTTGCATGTACACTGCACACATGTGCACACACTCAATACATACTAACACACTTTTACTGACACACGCACACATCTACACATAATACACGTTAATTCATATGCACATTCTAATGTCATCTATTGATGATTTATTCCTATGCTAGTCTCAAAATAGCAACATTTAAACTACAGTGTGTCAATGCTAAAATAAATTAGGTCTACAACATAAACCTTTATACCACACACACATACACACAGAAATGTGCCCATGTACCACACACACATGCAGAGTGTGAGAGCAAGCTGTAAAGCAGAAAGCCGAGTAAAGCACACGCTGCAATGAATTGCATTCTCAAATGCTGTGATTTAGTGCTGGTTTACAAGTGCAGATAAACTATTGTTCACTCACTTGGTCAAAACCTCTTTGACTTGTCACCTCAATAAACACTGAACATAATGTGAGATTCTGTCCCAGCTGGACCAGTCAGTGCATGTAGGGAAACCATCTACACTCTAAGGGCTTATTCAGTGATGTGAAACATTTAAAATATTGCAGGTAGAAATCTCAACACACAGCCCAGCATGACTCTGGGAAGTCATGCCAGCTCCAGATGTGACATTTTCACCTGAACATTTCGAATAAGCCCAACAAATCATCACCTGATGTCATGCTGGTGTGGATAGAGACATGTCCTCATGACACATTGGGTAATTTGATCCCTGATCTGTGGCTAGAGGCAATCCCTGCTCTGGCTGCCACTAGGATGTTATTACCACCTACATCCAGCAGAGGGCACTCAAGCATTTAGCTTGAGGATATCAGAACATTCCTCTACCAAAAGTGAAGATGAACAAAAATACTAGCAGAAATGAATAAATACTCAAATGAATAAACAGGTTAATGATTTCCTTACTGGGATCAATAAAGGATAACTTAACTTAAATAAAAGGCTGATTAATTGATACACAAGTTAGCATGTGCAAGAGATATTGAAGAAACTGCACAGACTCAGAATGATATGCAGAGCAAAATGATAATATTTATCATTAGGAAACCCATCTATTGCATATTTATCAAAGTTATGATTGATTGATTGATTGATTGACTGATTGACAGACTGTTCTGTGCAGGTCTAACAGCCTAAATGTCAGGCAATTTAGAGCATCTGGAGCACACTGCCTTTTAACCCATTTTCCTGCTTATTTTTGGGCAAGATGCAATAATGAACCAACTGAAATAAACATTTCAATAGAAAAAGTTTGTGTGTGAACATTGCAGTGCCTGCTAGCCACCAGACCAAAAGAACCCAGCAACGCAGAGACATAACACAGCCTGTCACAAAGGTGGGGGGAGGGGAGGGGGTCACAGCACCCAACAAGTACCACATGCCCAAACAACTAGCCCCACCCAGTCTATTGGTAGAGACATTTAAAAAACAAAAACAAAACATGGGTGGAGTGGAGAAAGTGGGTGTATGTCTATGGAAGGGTTGTGGTTGAAGGAGTAGCTACGGCCCTGACTTACCGGCCGCCCAAACTCCAGCTCGGAAAAGAACTTATACCAAGGCTCGTTCTCTAAATCTATGTCATCATAGGTCTGGGAAAGCATGACAGTGACAGAGAGAGGAGGTAGAAGAAAGACAGAAGAAAGGAAGTGTGGAAAGAAGTCACACACAAAGAGAGACATGGACCTCATGGTTAGGAATGAGCAAAGGATGGGCACAGGATGAACCAGGATGAAAATTTAGACTGACTCATGGGCATGAAAGCAGTGATGCAAAACCCATTTTCTACTGACAAATAAAAAAATTTAAAAAAAGAATTAATTTTTGCTTTACTACTTTAACAGTAATTCCAAACCATTAGGGAATCCAAACTATTTGTTAGGCAGCGTAAAATAGTGCCAGATTATCAGACAGTATTTAAACTTACACTTACACACTAAATAATCTAATATGCACAGTCCAACTCTTGTCACCACTGGGGACCGAAGACGCAGACAACACCTAGGCCCTTTTGAATTGATATTCATTAATTTCATATGCATAAAAATGAACAGGGCTGTGAATCCCATGACAGAATCACATTACCGCTGCCTTATTCTAAGCCATAGCACAGGAGACAGATAATGAAAATCGGCATTTTACTTTGAGCATTACATATTTAACACCCAACCTCATTATCCACACCTTTGTGCAGGCTCAGTGGATGGCATACTAACTAAATACAGTATGTCAGAGTGGCAGAGAAATGCAAAACTGTCACCAGAAGAACTCATTACATTAAAGAAGAAGAGGAAAGGGCACATACTGAAGACATGAGGGGTTATTCACATGGGTGTACAGTAAGTTTCACTTCTACATTGGCGGGAGCAGAATGGTATCACAGTCAGCCAGCCAACTGACCCAAGTGCTACGCACTGCCATGCTCCAATTGATGCTCATGTTAAGTGTTAAATATTTTCTTAATCATAACTGTGAAATACCTGATCAGAGTTAACATACTGACTATGCTTTTTGAGATGTTGTGTGCTTTTATTAATTACTTAGAAAACAGGTAAAACATCCAGGGATGACAGTGCTACAAACCGCTAAACTGGCCTAGCAGTTCATATTTCTAAATAAGAAAATTATTTTGTATTGTATTTTGTATTTTTTGTATTATTTTACTCTTTTTAAATCCTATTTATGTGTCTTTTTATATTACCTTGTTATTACCTTACCTTACCTAATGCCTTTTTATGTCTTATGTAATGCCTTGTTGTTGAAAGGTGCTACACAAATAAACTTGCAGTATCTTGCCATCACACAAATCTGTCACATTCTCCCCCTGTAGTCTAAGTTATCCCCATCAGGAACCACCATGTCTAATAATGGATTTACAAATATTTCATTTAGATTTCAGAACTGAGATGTATCTTTCATATTGAGGCTTGTCAGGTACCATCCAGTGTTGCCTTATCATTTGCTAAATGTTATTAGTTGAAAAAATACTGTATATCCTCCACTATCCTCTATTCTGCATGCATGGCATGTAAATGGACAAATTGCCTCAAGGAAGCAGATGTTTATCTCTTCTGATGTCACATGATGGATTATAACACCCAGCTCTTCCTTTGTATCACAGAGAGATACATTTTCATATCAAATAAACCTGCAATAAACTGTGTCAGATGGGATGTAAGTATTTACATGCAATAAAATTAGGCAGGTAAGCAAAAACAAGGGTTACCTCTGTGTAGCAAGTTAATCATCTACTCTTTTCTGTTATCCTGTATGTTTAAACTCCAAGTACAAGTACAGCTTTCTCTTTGTGTTTCCATTTACACACTTCAGTGTGCACTACAGTCGAGAGGCTTATTCATTTTTAAAGAGTTTTACTGTTATTATAACTGTAGAGATGATGCTGTGGTTTACTACTCGGTCTGCTCCAACATGGAAATGGAGTTTTCACGCCAAATGAAACACTGCCAGGAGATGTTTTGTAGGTGTTGTGGTGTCACATCTCTCTTGCTAAAAAGAGAATTCAGCTTTGAGACAAATGAGTCACCGCTGTAAAAAAGTGAAGCCTAGAGCAGAGACTGACATTCGCACAAGTACTGTAGACACACACGGAAAAAAAAGAAACTAAAGAAAGAGTGCCAGAAAAACATTTTTGTTTGCTATGGCTCATAATTTCCCAAATGGACACTTCACCACTGAACAGGATGTTTTTTGGTGCCATTTCTCACCTTGGAGAGTGGAGAAAAAAAGCTTCTGAACAGACAACATATATAAGGAGTCTCAGACAACATATTAGCCAGCGTGGGTTCACTTCTACTCTCTACAGCTTTCAGGAACTGCATTATTGCCCTTGGAGAGCTCTCTGCAGTCATCACATTAAACATCTGCAAAACCTTCACAAAAACCCTTTCTTTCTAATCTTTTCCCACGTAAAAGACTCCTCATCTATAACACATTCTCCATTATCTTGTTCTCATCTCAGATACCTCATGTCTATTATTTTTTGCCCTCCCTCTACACAGTAATTATCTCTGCTGTCTGCTTTGTCATTCACCCCACACAGAGTGAACAGCCAATACAGTCACTAGAGGATGCAGCACTGGAAACCTTCGCTTTTTAACGCCCACACTGTGTCTGATGGAAAGAAGTCCAAGCAAAAGCCCATAATATGAAAATATATTAACAACACAGTAATGTCTGCAAAGACTAGCAAGTAAGAAAGGTAAATGTGCTTGTGACTCTTTCCTCAATTTGACCATCAGGTTGTTTTTTGTACTGTAGCCCCATCTCTGCAGTGTTATTTCAATTCATGTTGCTTAATGTTTAGTTATTTACCTCTTCAGAAATTTACCTTTTATTTACAGGGTTCGTACGGCTTTTTAAGAGTAAAATTCAAGCACTTTCAAGGTACCTAAACCAAAAATTTCCAGACTCGTAAAACCTTTATCATGACATCTAAATTGTTACTAGAAATGCCAGGAGACAACAAACACACATGATGACGGGATCGTTCCATTTCAAACATTAAAAGATTTTTGGTTTACATGAGTGATTGTGTAGATGAAACACCAGATTATGTTGAAAATCAAGCACTTTTCAAGGAGTATATTCAAATTCAAGCATATTCCTAACCTTGAAAACATAACGGTTAAAATTAAGCATTTTCCAAACTCTCCAAAGTGAAGCAGAGCAGCAACAGAATGAATCTTTTACAGAACAAGCATAACTACAACAATAGTAACCGAAATCACTTCGCTGTCGCAGTAATAGAAATATCCTCGCAAGATGCCGGTGTGAAGCCAGCTAGCTATCACCTCTCCTAAATGTTGTAAAGATGATTCCAGATTGGCTCCTACAGGCCTCGCAGTTAATCAAGCACGAAGAAAGGCAGTAATGTGACGACTGCCACCAACCTTTCAGTGGATTTTAACAGGAAAACGTCATAATTCATTATAATCAAATGAAAGAACATTTTTAAATATACTCACAGGTCTTTCATGTTCCAAAATAGAGGACTTCCCAGGTTCATACTCAAAAATACTCTTGGGCTCTGCGCGGTACTTTCGTGTGTCCACTTTCCTGTTGGGAGGACCCCATTCATTCCTGGTGCAAGAAAAACATTTTTCTTAGAAAACATCCTGACACTAAGGTAGTAAATTATTCAAGCATATTTTCTTAGCACATTTTTAAATTAACATAATTTAAGATGGCTCAGCAAAAAAGTTTATTCAAAAAAATGCTCGTTAACTATTAGAATAAATACATAATCCATCCCATTTATTAGTTCCCGTACATGACAGGGGTATTTCAATTTTGTTTTGATAGCTTGTACAATATTGATTGAGTGCCAGTATTTCATAATTAATAAGGTGGAATAAATGAAAGAAATAAGACAAAGCTCCTCTTACGCGTCAGGCGAGTCTTTCTCGCGGTCACTGTCTCTGGCCCTCAGTTGGAGGAGAGATGGCATGGGTGGAGGTGGTGGGGGTACAGGGGATGGTGAAGGCTCCCGAGGCCCCAGATGCCCTCCGTTGTCCGAGGGGCTTTTGGCGAGTGGCCTGTATGTGTGTGTCCGGGGGGCAGGGTGGGCCATGGTGGGATTAGATGACAGGCTGTAGTCGTCTGTTAAGGACAGGACAGAGGAAACATCGGAGGGAGAAGTAATGAGGCAGAGCAAGCCAGGCAGGAGGAGACAGATGGGTTGGGAAGAAATGACATTGTATGAAACACAACCTTTGCTGTACGTAAAACATCTCTCACCATTGTTTATGACAGCATATGTTGCATTGTATGTGTCAGAATAGTCATCATCTGTAGAGGAAAGGAACAAAGACGGATTGGGATACATGCACAAACATACTTTACGATACAGAGGGTACAAGTTTGTAGTTTCCTCTCTGGGGAGAACAGCACCTTTAGTCAGCTTGAATACAGTCAGTTACAAAGTAATTTCCAATAGTGAACATTTTTCACAGCGGAAAGAAGTATCAAAACCACCCAAGCAGCATAAACCACTGTTCATCCACAAGCTCAGCGTGTTTCAAATAATTGCTTTTCCAATAAATCTTTTTAGTTATAAGAAGGGTGATAGCACCCCACAGAAGCAGTGCATTAGCCATATTTTAATGTAACTATGAGCATTTGTTTCCGGCTGAGTGCAAAGCTGCTATTTTGTGCAAATGAGGAAACTACACGCTCTTGATTCTTTTTAATTCTACAAGGGTGTTACTCAAAAGATAGACTTTGGTGGGACTGGAATATTGCTTTATGAAGAATATGTGAATATTCAGAGAGTCATGGGAACTCTCCAAGAAGATGTTTTTTAGGTACACACAATCATTAAATAGTGTGTGTGTTTGTGTGTGTGCTGGAGTAGAAGAAGCGTGAGCAGTTGAACAAACAAGCCTTGTACTGACTGTGTGATTCTGTCAAGCCCACAAAATTAGAGCAGATTTCCCAGGACAGCTCAGTGTCTATTAGAGGTTTCTCTCAATTCCTCCTCCTCTCCAGACTCTCTTGCTCTCATCTAATGAGTTCTGGCTCTGAGCTTCTTTGGGTCTTTTGGTTTAACAAGAATCGACATGCACAGGCACACAAAGATACACACATACACACAAGTGCACGACCAATTCCGCTCATAATCCCCGATGATCAAATCACATCAAATAATGGGACATTTCTGCCGTTCAGTGTGATTCAGTACAGACTTACCTGCTTTGTGAACCTTGTGGATCTGTTTGAACATAGTTTTGTACCAATCCTTAGGCCTATCCACCGTCTGTGGAGAGAGAAATCATCATAAAGATTTATGTGCCATAAAATGCAACATAAACTGGATAGCTGGAAGTAAAAAGGGTTCCCACTGTTTTATGGGACATTGCTGAGGAGAGAAAAACATACTCTCAGCCTCTCAGATCCATATTTCACTAACAGAATTTAACTTATGCTGAGACATGAATAAATTATTTATAAGATTCATTCATTGTGTTGGAGACAATCTCCGTACCATGCTTTTAGGAAATGTTGATCATGCTTGTTCAGTGAAAACATTTAGGATGACTAAATCTCCTTTTTTCTTATCCACAATAAATAATCTTGTCAAGAATAATTTGCAGAAGGCTATTTAACTTGATTGAAGTTAACTTAGTTAGCTCTTAATTTGTCTTAGCAAGATATTGAATCTATTTATCAGCTGTAGCTGATGAGAAACAAGTCTGAAAAGTGGATTTGCATGGACCCACACACACATCCAAGACATCTATAAAGATACAGCAAAATGGAAAATACATTTTCCAAGTAATCCTGTGTTAATTCTTCATTTATCTCTTGTTATATGCTAAATGTGTGTATTTTATATCAAAATCCCTCTCCTTTCTGTTGCTGTAAAACACTGAAATATTTATGATTTGACTCATTTGGAACTTGGGGACATATACATGTACATACACATTTACAATGTATCCAGTCAAATGTGACTTGGGGCGACGAGCTAACCCCGCCCATCATATTAAACCACACTTGTACATTAGCTCGTGGGTTGTAGTAGCTAACAGAGCGGTATCATAGCAGGATGTGTGTTTGGAAATCAGTTGGCAAAAACTTTGTTTACATTTCCAAAGAATGTGGTTGAGGTCTAATTTATACATTTCTCCCTCCTCCTACTGATCTAACAATGCGGGTGAGAGAGGTGTAGGTGGAGGCCAACAGTCCTATACAGCTCCACAATGCTCCATATTTTCTAGATCACGCCCACTTTTAAGCAATCCAATCAAACCTTAAGGATATGATTTAAATCCCTCTTGTAATTATACCTCACGTACATATCCTGTTTCGCTTGGAAATAGGTGACATTACAGAAGATAAAGACTCTGTCTTCTGTTTCAGTGTGACTTAATGAGAAAAATAAATGTTGCATGCAGTCATTGCTAAAATAGTAGACATTTTCACTGCTTACTAACAACAAAGAAGTGAAAAAACACAGGATGCTTCATCATCATTCAAAAAATCTGAATGTGTGTAAAGTGGATATTTCAGCTTTTAAACATACTCAGTAACTTGATAAACTACTACGGCAGTTAGTTTTGGTATGAGTGTGTATGTGCGTGAAGTGGATTGTTCCTACTGTCAGAAATCAATGTCAGGAGGTTTGGTTTCGCAGCATAGAGGATACAGAAACCATGTTGCTACAAAACCAAAGCGGGAGCTCCTGGTGCTCTGCCTGGAAAATCCAGGAGAAACCCTGGTATGTGTGTCTTTGTGTATACAGTATAGATCTAACAGCCACTTCAAAAAAGAGCTATCAAATGGCAGAGAGACTTAATCCTCCCTTTATTCAGTGGCACTAAACACTGTGTCTGGAGTCTGGTCAGAGATGAGGCAGTTTGGCTCCACAGTGAAGGAGTGTGTGTGACTGAGCATGTAGCATTGGCACGGCCAAGAGACGGGCCAATTACCACTTCACTCTCCACGGTTACCAAATAAAGTGCCCACAAAAATGTTTGTCTGCTCACAACAAGGAGCATCTGTTTTTCTTCTTTCCTGTTTTGTTTTTTCTTTTCACCTTTTGTCTTTGCTTTTATTGCCCGTCTCTCATTTTTCCTGTAACTTTCTTTTGCTCACTCATTCTGTAGTTTAACATGTCTGACTTTAAATGCCACTGTTCAAGAAATGGATAACTGAGTGAAGTGTTAATACACAAAAAGCCTTAACAGAGGTAACACACAGAGACAGGCTTTAGTACTGCAAGGTCCCGCTTCTTACTTGTCAAAGACCTCGTCTGAGCTCATCTTTATAACTAGTACACACTGGGAGAGTCAAAGAGACACTGCGAGATAGTGAGAGCGAGACAGAAAGGGCTTTTAATATGGGGTGAAAAGCTGCTGACAGCTGAAAGTAATCCCCTCTCGTGAGCCTTATCACATATCAAGACAAGAGAAATGGGCCAAAAGATACTCCTGTACAACACTACAGTACCTAACTGAGCCAATGTGTTTAGCTCTGTGTATGTTTGACCTCACCGTGCGGATGGCGATAGGGATGCCAGACTCATCCACGGGGCCGATGCCTTCATAATGAGGGGCTTTAATGACGGACACCTTCTTCTCTTCTTCTGAGAAGCGGGCAATGGGCACAGTGCTGCTCACGCTGGTGTGGCCCGACACCACAGACTCTCTGGTAACTGACTCGCTGCCCTCTACATACAAGGAGGAAGAGGAGGGAAAAGAGAACACTGTCAGTTGCACCTACTAATAATCAAACAGAAATCCTAGTTCAGGCACCAACACCAGCTGAATGAGGGAACAATAAATCATCCTAAAATGAACTGCTCTTTCTTTTGATGCTTCGAGATTTGATTAGCACAAGAAGCACTTTTATCTTTCTCTATTTTGTACTAATGAATTTCTACTGTGCTCCACAAATGGATTTTTCTGTCTTATACTAATATGTATACACATTTTAATTGATATGGGCAATGATGATGAGATTAATTCACAAAGATCCTTTTATCTGTCCTTTAGAGATTTACACATTCTTGAATTTCTATGCACTTCAACACTTTCCGAGTAGGTTTTATTAATATGATATACAACCATTAAAGGTTTAATATTTGTTTTTGTTGTAAGTTCTTAGGGAGAGCAGGAGGTTCTGAATTAAATATTTAGTGAAACAGTATAATGACTTCCCTTATCATGCATGTGGATGATTTTTGCATGTCTTATAGTGAGCAGTGATATTTTCAAAGAATTGTTAATAAAACGTGGTGTCCTCGGCTCAGATAAAGGGGCAAAAGATCAGTGACTCACCCGAACTCCTGCTCTGTCTCTGGAGCCCAGTGTGGAGTGAGGTGGGGGGAGGAGGATAGGATGGGGGAGAGAGGGGCCTATGTGGATGGCTAGTACTTCCATTCATAGCGTGAGAGAGGACCTGGCCCTAGGAGTGACCCACAAGCCAGAAAGAAAGAGATAATCAGCCACTACCAATCACAAATGGCAGCAAAATGTACAAATTTGCATTTACTACAGTGGAGAATGTTGCTTTTTAAATCCATTATTAGTCATCATATTGCTATAAAACTTAACATTTAAAGGGGTAGAGGAACCTAATATGGAAATGAATGTACATGTAGACAGATATTGGGGCCGATGTGATTCATAGGAATTGCTGAATCTGAAGTGACTGTGCAATCTAAGAACAGTTAGTGAGGGGAAGAGACACTTATTGAATCACTTAACTTCAGAACAGACAGAAGAGATTAAAAACAGTGACGGTAAACAAATACAACTCTTTCAGATTCACATACATTTCATTATGAATTAGTTGTGACATAAACAAGACAACGGACACAATACAGTTACAATGGGATTCTCTGAAGAATGTTCTCCCATTCAGTATGAAACAGGAACAAATGATTTCATCTGACAAAGGATAAAAACTGTATTTTAATTTAGATGTTTTTGGATCAAAGACTCATGATAGCTCTAAAACCAATGACTACTGTACCTATCTTAAATTGTTAAGTTGGCAAAAAATGCCAGCGCAACAATTTAAAAGTGATCCAATTCCCATTAAAGCAACACACAGTGTTGACAATACATATTGCCAGTGCATCTAACAGCGCGTCTACACAGGAGGCGTTTCAGCCGTGTCTTTCAGTCGTCCGTCTGACGGAACAGATATGCTTCCATTTTAAACAATCCAGCTGTCTACATGGCGCGTAACGGCTCGCATTTTACTAGCGCTATACATGCGTAATTGCAACCAAGTCTACTTGCTTCTCTTTTATGCTCTTAACTACAGTGACTGTGTGTTGTGCTCTGAGCACTGCCAGAACACGGGTGACCTACACTCAATACTGTGCCTCAACGTATCCTGTGTGGACACAGACGGAGCATTGAAGCTGCTGTTAGTCCTACTTCTTCCTTGTTTAGTGCTTGGGCATAGAGCAAAATGGATAATTCAATGACAGTGAGCCATTGTTACTACATTATAATGCAAAAGCTAACAATTCCAAACCAAGGGTTTGAAGCTTGCCATTATAATTATATAATTATTAATTATATAACATGGTTCCAGATATTTGAATCACTGACCACGTCTCAAATTCTGTTTCAGAAGTCTGGTGTTGCTCTTGTGAATGGATATTTCCTTGGTTGGAGAAGCAACCAAGCCACTCAGAACCTTTGTAGGTGGGACTAAGGTAAACAGGATCTGCAGTTGCAATGCAACTTTGAGTGCCATGATAAATCATAAATCTTGTCACAACTGGGATATATATGACAAAACTACTACTACTACTACAGTTCTCACGCATGTTACATTATAAAACCCTCCCCCTTTAGTCTTTCAAGATACCAGCAACCTGCAGCCAACTTTACCCTGCTACAACTTCTCTGAAAAATGTTTTTGTTTCATCATGAATTTTTGATATGAACTGGCCTTTAAGAGATTGCAAAAAAAGGCACAACTAAGAGAAACATAGACACGTAGACAGAGAGTTCTAATGAGTACAGACACATTAACATAATAAGGGAACATAGTGGGCTGAATTTAATTCTGGTCTCTGACAGGTAGGTTGTAGGTGATGGTTAGTGAAAGGTAAAAATCGGTAATAATAACACATTTTGTGAAGGTTTGGTTCAGCCATCCAAATGAGTGGGGGGGGGGGACCATTTGTTTTTGGTAATGATGTGTGTTACAGCAGTGACTTGTTGGGATAATTACGTTAGTGACAGTGGCTGCTGCAGCAGTGGAGGCCACAGAGGTTGTTAGCACATCATCAGGGCCAGCAGTGGATGTGTAGGTAGAGACATGGCTGAGGGTGGGCGACGGCGTGGGTGAGGCGCCAGGTGAGTCCAGGCTACAGATCTGCAGCTCGTCCAGCAGACCCGCCGTGGACGATGAGTAGTGGCTGAGAGCTGACACCGTCACAGGGGAAGCCGAGGGTGACAAGCAGCCAAAGATGCTCGCACTGCTGGCTGTGGTAAAGCTTGGCCCGCTGACTGCACCAGCTGTGCTGCCAGCTCCGCTAGGAACATACGGGGTAGGCGATAGAGCCTTGGGCATTAGGCCTGACAGGTAGTCGAGTGATTCTGAGCTGTGGCAGCGATAGGGGGAGTGTCGTGCTGTGTGATCGGGGGAGGGAGGCCCCTGGTGTTGGAGGGAGAGGGAGTCGATTGGAAAAGGAGGAAAGGAGGAGAGTGCTTAATGATATGACCCATTAGCCATGTTGTCACAACGGATGTGTGGAAGTAACACGTGAGCCTAACAGAAGGTGAGATGCTGTTGTGAAACCACACTGAAGTGACATGAGGCTGCAGCATCATCTTCTGAAACATGATTATTGCTGTGAATTGAAGAGGCTCTGTTAGTTTCAAACTCTGTGGAAGGCAGCAAATAAAGTACACAGACAGTTACCGTGGTATAAAATAAATGACACATACAGTATGAGTTCACACAATTAGTTTGGTTGGTTGGTTGGCAGCACCAAGTCTAACAAACTAAAGGGCAACACACACAAGCAGCATATGACGTGCATCAAAACACCTGCACCTCTTGTTTTCTATGTAAGACCAAACACCAGTGGCATCAAGGAACACCGCTGTCAGAATTCCCAGTGCTCAGCTACGGTACCTTGACTACTATGGCGTGTTCAGTGCGTGCTATGGGCATCAAATGATGTGACGCAGCCAGTGTGTTACCCTTTAATCACTCTTGATGTCACCAAGACAAAAACCCAGGGATGTTGTATTATAGTGACCTTAAAATGGACACAATCATTGCTCTTTTTTTGGTCTATTGTTTCAGCATGGAGTCAGTTATGTACCAACAGTTCTGCAGGAGAAGGTCTTGGTGGAATTGCAGGAGGAGCCTTCGTTATCTCCACCTGGGATGAAGCTGGACTTGGGGTTTGATTTGGGGCTTGATCTGGGACCTTGAGTTCCACTGTGTTGTTTGAAGGCTCTGGATGTTTCAGACTCTTGGGACCCAAGTGGACAGAAAGCCAGGCCGCCTGTGTCAGGGGCTGAGAAGGGGAAGTGGGTGGAGGGGAACCTGTGGTCTGGGTCTTAGGTTGGGGGTCAAGGTAAGAGTTGCTGTGAGCCGGGGGATCAGGGATGGTGACGGGGGTTAGTTTGAGGGAAGACACCTTACGTTCCTGGGCCTGTGTATTAGTGGTGGCAGATGCACTAGAGTTGCTGATATCATTTGGGACAGTGGACTGGTGTGCCTGTTGGACTGGGTTTGCACTGGTCTCAGAGTAGGAGTAAGAAGATGTGCTACTAATAGTGTAGGACTCTTTCAGAACTGCTTTCTCATTCTGAGTGAATGTTAGCATTCCAGGGCTAAAGTCATTAGCCAGGGCAATGAGGGAGCTGTAGTCTGGTGGATTAGTGCCAGTTGGCGAGAAGTGGAAACTCTCTCTCCTGGGGGGTGGTAATGGCATGTGACTGATATCCTTATTGGCCAATTAGAATGCAATAGCCAAGAGAAGTTCAAGCAACAACAACAAAAAATCATCAGTGCAAAGCTTGATACAAATCATCATTAATATGTTCCAAATACATACTTAGAAATACAGCATGGTTCTGTGTAAATTATCCATAATTATGATGGTTTGTGGGGTCATTAAGAATACCATTTTCCACACAGACTTTTACAAGCCAAACATGATTCTTTTGATTAAACTCTAAATAGAAAAAAAATAATAAATGCAAAATGTTAATATCTGTCAGTGTGGTGTGTGAGACATTTTACCTGTGTTGGTGACTTTTTGTCCTGTAGGTTGGGTCTGACACTGCGGAAGCCTTTGGCAGCAAGAGATGAGCTGCTGGCATCTCCATTCTTAAGGCCATCTGTTGCACTGCGTGACCGCCAAGAATCTAAAGATAAAATTAATAATATTAACATCACACACTTTTGTGTGTTTTGATGTTTTCTGGTCTCCTACAGGGTGTTTCAACGCTTCTTTTGTCATATGCAATGTCAAGAATCTTCACCTGAATTCACCGAAAGGAACAGAGACTTACCCAAGTCTGATGAGTGAGAATCACTCCCTGGGGAACAGAGAAGACACAGCAATAATAAGTGACATGACTGAATGTGTGATCACATTCATCCCTTCAACAAATGTCAATACTACTACACAGGATTAAATCAAAAGTAGTCATCATCGTCATCAATTCTGAAGGATTGCATGACTTATCCTGATGTGATACACAATATTACCTGCTGTACTAACATACTTTTCACAAGTATTCTGAACTCTGTGCTCTGAATTAGTAACCACTTTGTTAGAAGTCTGCAACCACTTGATCTGTAATCACCTAGCATTCACAGTGAACAACTGCTACTGCTTCTACTACTAATGATTCCTACAGTTTATAGATAGCCCACACATTTTCTCCAGATAATGTTGTTTTCCTTTCAACTTTGGAAGACGGAAAAGTGAAAACAACACAAATTCACTGGGCAAACTAACAATAGGCTGGGATTTAAGGTTCAAGATGTTATTGCCACAGACATTACAGATTGTCACAACTCACACAGCATTACCAGTATAAATAAATGATGTAGCAATAGATTATTTGTATAAGAGTGGTTCAGAAGGTTACTCTTATGTGCAGTGGGTCCCTATTATAGCAATAGGTACAAATGGCAGTTTCAGGAGGCTTCTTTCTATGTTTATTTTCGGTCAGTCTCATAGACAAGCATTTGAAATGATTCATGTATAAGCCGTAGTTATTTAGAAAGCTGTTGGAGGCTTGCGCAGCTCACCCAGATATACATTGTTTTGCACGAGTCCTTGTTTTCCCGAATCTCTACAACGGAGCTGACAAGTGCAAAGTTAGCACGAGCCATAGAGCCACAATTATGGGAAATACACCCATTGAAGGTTGAAATAAACCAGAATTATCCTTTAACCAAATTCTTCTTGAGTGCTTTCACACACTCATGGTTAACTGTAATTGTTTTCTGTTTATGAATATGTCTCTGTCGATTGATTCCACATGGCTGGTTATGTTAGCTAGCTCAGAGCAATATAGACAGCTAGCTATACCTTCACCAGTGGAGATGGCTCAAGCAGGGATGGCTTACTCCACAGTACACAAAACACTCTGAACTGGATCCTTGACCTCCATTCTCTAGTCTACAGTGTTAAAATCATGCAGTGCTTTCTGTATTTCTAGGAAACAGCATTGCAGATTTTGGAGTGCAGACTCCAGGTATAACAGAATGCTAAACAGCAATGTTGAGTGTACTGTACACCCCTGCCAAGGCTGAGGGTCCCTCAGAAGCTGACGCCTGCATGTCTCCTTCACAATAATGCTCTAGTGGCTACGCACAGGATCCTAAAGCCATCTGAAAGGTGGTTCGGTTAGTCCTACCATGCTCCTAAACCTTCTATATCTGACAACAACATATCAGTTTTCACACAGTGCCCTACTGTTGTTAAAAGGAAGCTGACAGTGCTAGAATGCCTACATGGGTGCAGCTGTTAACCTGGATTCTGACAAGGTTCAGGGACAAACACTGCTCTTTTAGCAAAGGAAAGGGATAGGCAGCTGGGGACAACCAGCTGTAGCCTCTGGAAGCTGAGAATGTACTTTAGCTTCAGCTCTCCCCCCTGCTATGTAAAAAGCTCTTCAGTTATTCATCTTAACTTGACCTGTAATTCAGGATGAAGGGGCTTATACATCTGCATATCTACTGTAAGTTTCCTTACATGAAAATGAAACACTGATAGGGAAGAATTAAGCAGAATGGTGCCATTTTAGTCAACACACAAGCCCATCCAAGAACATTTATACATTCTCCAAGAGCTCAGGGTCAAGGGAGCTGTGCCATGTCTAACCAATCAATGCTGACAGAGGAGAAAGAGTAATAGGAAGAAAAAAAGCGGCGGGAAAAACAGTGATTAAAGAACTTAAGACAACAGGAAGAGTAGAATAAACTACCCATAAAGAGGGGGAAATGGCATAAAGCAGTGTGAGAGCATGACATATGAGCTGTCAAAAGGAAGGAAGATTAACATCAACAATAGGGTAGGTACAGTAGGACTTATGACTGATTTAGGAAGCAAAAACAAGCCCAAGACGGAGGAGACTAAACAAAAGGAAATAAAAGAATTATACAATGAACTGATTAGGAAAAAAATAGCATCCCGCAGTCCAAACATTGCTTAAGCATACTGAGGCAGTCGCAGCCTATTTGAAAGTATTTCAAATATGCTAAAGCCATATCAGTTTGATGAAGCCCTAACATGATTCTGAAAAACAACAAGCCACTTTTTAAAGACTTACCTCATGCTTTGACAGTTCAGTCCAGTTAATACCTGAAGTGGCCTGTATTTTAGCTACTTATATAACTCTTCTTATTGAAATGTGTTATTTTGTAGTGTGTTTGTGAGTGTTAGTAGTACCTGTGCCTAGATTTGGTGTGCTCTGGACCCTCTTCATGGGAGAGAGTATGAGTGACAAGGCCACGCTTTTGCGAGCGAATCCTCCGCTATCTGAGAAATCACAGCCGGGCAGGTGATCATAGAGCCAGAAGCAGCAGCACACATGCACATGCATATACACAAAGACACGAATATATACACACACGCAAATGCGTCCAGCCAGAAACATAATGCAAACAAGTGGAGGCACAGCACATGCATTTAAAGAGCCTGATTTTTACTGCACAAGCTCAGGATATGAGGTGAAACTGGTGTACAGCACAATTACAAAATGTAATTGTAAAGTAGAAGTTTGACGATGTTGCATGGCATTAGCTTACACTAGCCTAACCATTCCTCTCAGATACAATATGTTTACATCAACAGGAATTAGATCCTTTTAAATTGGATGACCCTGGATTCTGAATTAGGTTTCAGAAACCACAAAGACTGTCATGACTATAGTACGAATAATGTGATACATGAAGTGAACATGAGGGATGTTTGTTAATAGTGGAGAAATCAACAATCTCTGTTTACTGGCCTGCTGACACACCTATTAACTATAGTGTAGCGACATACCTTTCACTACTCTTTAGTAAAACAACAAGCTGATGTTCTTAACAAATGCTTCCCCACGTTTTCCCTATTTTGTCTCAATCAAGTACCTGGCACTTTCGTAGCAAACCCTGTGATCAGTTCTTCAAGCTATTCGTTTAAAATCTGTGAGTCAAACTTGTTTTGTTTCTCCATCAAATTCATTTTGTGCTTCTAATTCTGGTAGTGTTACTGGCTGTCTTTCAACAAATGACAAAGCTATTTTTGTGTTGTCTTCTATATTGTAAATACAGGCAAGCAACTAAGATGAGTCAGGCTACCACTGGCAGCAACACAGAGTGGTGGTGTGTGGTGTGTGGAGAAGGCTCCACGACAGATTACTCATCATTGATTCTCCGGCTGAAATACTCACTTCAGCTCGGGATGACTGCCAGGTTTAGGACAGAGTCTTGTGAGTGTATTGAAGGAGGTATACGTCACTGTGGTTAAAAGCAACAAGCTTACTATACTTGATGCTTTCCGTCACAATAACCCAGGACCAACACCAAAGTGGTGGGTCAGGGTTAGAATTATAGACTCATGCCTGTGGTAGAGGAAAATCAGCACACAGAGTGGCTTTTAAAATAGCTAGGTGGTCTGAAATGTGGAAACATATTGACTTTTTTATTATAGAGTGTGTGTGTGTGTGTGTGTGTGTGTGTGTGTGTGTGTGTGTGTGTGTGTATACTTGTATACCTGTATTCATATTGAAGAGCACTTCTTACTGATCTACTGCAGGGGGACACACTTTCCTGGAAAACAAAAACAAAGTTATTTCAGACAAAGAAAATCTAATATTTCCACAATAAATGTCTTATAAAAGAGCCAATTAACCCTCCAAAACAGAGCAAAAGCTATTGTATTTTCCAGTGATTTACATTTACAAAATGATCTTACTGAGACTGCTACAAAAATAATTGAGTTGTTGCAATTATAAGAGGCAACCTCATTTTTTGTGTAAACTTGTTTGTATTAAATATAAGCAATAAATCTGGAAATTTTGCAGTTTGCTGCTGCCCTTAAAAAGCCAAAATCTCTGTGTAGGGAAAGTCTGGAGAGATTAATGATGTTTAGGAGTAGGAATGCTGTGTGCTGACGTGCTGCAATTGGCTGCAAGTCAGCTCAATTTTAAACTCCTTTCACACATTTCATTTTTCCAATCTTCAGAAAACCTATGGGCTGAGGTATAGACCTCCTGGACATGAAATATGTCAAAGATAGGGATGAACTGAATCATTAACTGCATTAACTTCTGATTTTCCCGGCAAAATAAGGTGGCATCAGCCTGGTTCCAGACCTCGGAACCACCAACCACATCTCTGATTAATTTACTGATTCATATAAAGTGAATTGAAATTCAGTCTGATTATCAGGCTAAGGTGGCATAGACCTATGATTGACTAGCAACATAAGGTGTGTCTGGCCTCTTGCCCAAAGTGTGCCGGGATAGGATAGGCCCCCAGCAACCCTGAATAGGATAGGAGGTTTAGAAAATGGACACATGGATAATGAATGACCAACTGACACTGATCAAAATGATTAGGAATGCCTCAGAAAGATTGTAAGTATTTCAGATAAACTGCTTTAACAATGAGACAAAGAATACTGGTTGGACATCTGACATGTAAAATGTATGTCTTGTTTTCAATGTGAGTGGAAATGTAATTCTGTTTGTTTTTGTTCTGTGGTTTTCATTACATCTTGTCTTAATTGTAGGATTTTGTATTGTATCATTTTATTTCTGTTGAAAATAAAAAAAAATGAAAAAAATAAAGAAATGTAATTAATTAATCTGTTATTTGGTGCAGCTAAAAAGAATATAAGCTGCAAAGAGTTCATAATATCTTCTCATAAGAGCTGTGGAAGTGCTAAATAGCAGGACCCCAAGCTCTGTCACTTATACACTTTCAGTTCTCTTTCACTTGAGTTACGATGCAGCACTGTACAAAAAAGTAAAAGTTTAAATTAAATCAACACATACAGCCTGTCATGTTCATAAGTATGTTTAAGCCAAAGCCTAAACACATGGACTCCAAATGTGGGAACATAACTTCTTCCAGCTCAGTGAGAGACTTGCTGACCTTAGCAAATGCTTTACGGCACATGGATGAAACATAAATAACTTAAATGGCACTGATAAATGATACAGAATGCCATATTTACTTAGCTGTACCCATATGCGAAGCCTGTCTCTTGATATGTGGAGACCTTTTCTTTGAACTGTTGCAGTAGGGTGCATGATTGATATGAATAGGGCACACTTTAAAAGCCA
Source organism: Macquaria ambigua (assembly GCA_008360985.2). Lineage (NCBI taxonomy): Eukaryota > Metazoa > Chordata > Actinopteri > Centrarchiformes > Percichthyidae > Macquaria > Macquaria ambigua. The sequence continues at coordinate 376,893 of VMKM01000208.1, forward strand.
AATACACAACACTGACTGTTGCATCGCTGTGTGAATGCAGGCACGTGTGTCATCACGGGACTTAGTGTGTATGACAGATACTACAAGTGACAGCATACAGTGGCTGCAGTAGGGATCGTACATGTCTGGTATTTAAATAACTATGACATACACATGGCTAACATTGCCTTACACACATGTAGATACTGTTGTGAAGTTTTGGGAATGTGATGTACAGTAGCTGTTGTTTAAATGTTAGCATAGATGGCTCCAGAGCTCTTTATCTACTCTGAGACATTATGGCTGGGATGATTTCAGTATGTTAATAACCAGAGATGTAACAGAAAGAACACAGTGTATATAAAAGAAGAGGCAAGGACAAAGTATAGACAAATATAATTGGTCAGTACACAAATACAAAATAGAGTCTGCATACCCAAATCAATCAGAATGCTCTTTTTAATTCTATTCTTTCAGTTTCTATGTCAAGCAAAGGGGAGTAAAATGCAGTTTCATCCGTTTCATCTATGCCTTCAGTGTACCAAGTAAGTAAATCTGTACAAATGATGTTACACAGAAAAGTACATAAAAAAGTCTATATAAACACACATTGTGTTTGCATATGAGTGAGTGGGCATCTCCCATAGACATAAAGGCTGAAAGCACATACCCAGGTTAGCAGTTTGTGCTTCAACGCGTGTTTAATCCTTTAACATTTGTTACAGTTCTGGGTATGAACAAACTGACAATGCAGAACGACAATGCATTGCTAGACATTTGCTTCAACACTTTGACAACTCTGGGCCTCACTGACAAGGAAAGTCCTGGTAATTTACAGGGGCTTATTTTGGAAAAGGCATGCAACCATATTCTGACATGAATGTGTAAACTGCCTTAGCAGTTGGCTCTAGTGATGAGTGGCACTAGATGGAAGGCATAACATTAACATGTATTTGACCATGCTGAAAATTTTATGGGCTCGATTCAGCTGAGAAGATCGTAAACATCCAGACATGAGAACAGTCACTTCTGAGATCCCTTTCCCATTAAACAACTGACTCATAATACACTCATAATAAACATTCTGATTTTAACTAAATATTCTCATGATGACAACATATACTGTTTAGTGTTACAAGAAAACTTATTAAAACTCATTATAATGAGATACTGTAAAAATATTTTTTTTTCCTTGCTGTGGTATTTCCACACGATGCACAAATAGCAACAGTTTACAGCTACAGTACATCAACACAAGGTTTCTCATCAGCTTTAGAACTAGACCTAGGCCGATATATCGGCTGATATTAGCTTATTGCAGATATACTGGTATCAATGTCAGCCAATAAGTAACAAGAAACTGAAGAACAGAAATGCAAAATTATGTTTGAGGTCATTTAGAAACAGTGCCGCCATTACATAGTTTGTCCACCAGAGAGAAGTGACAAGTACATTTTTCATCTTTAAAGTGTCCCGTTTACTATGTATCTCGGTTACACTACTAAAACGATCTAAGGGATCCGTATCAAGATCGTACATAGAACATTATGTTTTTATGCAAAAAACCTTAATATAGGACGACATATCGTTATCTGATTTTTTTAAATTCCCAAATATCTATATCAGTATCAGCCTCAGAAATCCAGCATCAGTCGGGCTATAATATAAAAAAAAAAAAACATAAAAAGGACCGGAACGTATGTCAAGTGGTTGTTTTGTCACTTTATTATTACTTTTCTTACTTTGTATCTATGCTGACACAATACCTTGAGGGATTGGTTAACATAGTAGCCAACACTAGCTATTTAGTTATGTATATGGTGCCATTAGTTAAATGCACGGGTAGAACTTTGGAATGTTATAATTGTTTGCGAAATGTAGTTTCTATTAACACATTCTGAAAAACTGACAGATGTTCCCTTAGGAGGTAAAAAACTTGATGTTAAAGACCCAACACTGGCTATATAGAAAAAACTATATATGGTGCCAACTGAGTTAATTTATTTCACATGGCCTTTCATAACAAAATACAAATGTACGTTTTATTTGTATCTGTCCAATCAAAAACAATTGTTACTTAATATGCAACTTAGGTTAATTTAAAAGGGGGAGATGATACAAGAAAAGCTGTGCCAAGATAGGCAGTTAAGAAAAATAACCCTTATTTCATAAAGGGGTCATGTGAATTGTACTTGGAATTTTGTTTGCGATTAAAATTATGTTGCAGCCTTTTGTTTTGCCTAAGCAGTGACGTGAGCAACACAAACGTACTTAATGAGTTTGTTACAGAAAGCACATGAACACATAAAAGGTGCCGTTGGAACCATTTCTCTCAGGCAAAACACATAAAACTGAAGTCAACCTGCACAGTCTTTCAAGAGCTCTTCAGCAACAAGTATAACTTAAGTTCTGTATATCACCCTCCTATATTATTAATCATTAATATACCCTCATTTACCCACATATACAACTACTTTGTTGCCATCGTGTGAGGGTCTCCAAACACATTTACCACTGGTGAGGAGGAAGTACTATTACATGTGGGACTACACCAAGCCATGCATCGTTGGATACTTTCAGTCCCTCAAGACCTAATCCTCACCCTCATACAGTACGCCCTCGTAAATCTATCTCTGAGAAACACACATACGCACACACACACACGCACTGGGGTAAATCATGGGTCTGGCGTCGCTGGCAGTCGGCGTCCAAATGATGGTCAAATTATAAACAGGATCATGTTTCTTGGGGACAGATCGGCGGCGACACAGCAGCTGTGGCCATGGTGTAATGTTATGGCTGGACACTGGAAGAAAACCCGCCAGGCTCTGCACAACTTTGACTATCTGTCCAGATAGACCTTTTTTAAGCTTTTAAATACAGAATGTGCAGCACTCTCTAAAGCCAGTGATAGATCATTAGCAGCTCATGCATTTCAGCTTGCATATCACGGTATATACTGTAGGGGCACCAAATGTTTCCATTAATATTCAGTGAGTGCTTCTCCAAAATGTAATGCTTAATGTAAGTTTACAAGGGAAGTGGTGGAAATAAATGTTAACAGATCACACATTGGTTATCCTATCATTTCTAATGATTAATTTAATAAAGTTTAATGTCAATTTCCAGACAGTTTCTCCACATTGAATTCTACTATATCTGTAATGAAATCTATATGTATTTAAAAAAAAAGGATAATAAACAAGTGACCTTCATTTCCAAAGAGTTGTTTTCAATTTTAGTCCTAGTTTTGCTGGCCAAAACTACCCATTTGGTATGTTAAGTTTCTTTTGAGTCATTTTATTTTCTTACTTTGCCGTGGTTTATCCACCGACTGTAATTTAGGCATTGGTGGGCCATTCTGGAGACTAGTGTGTATATAATTACTGAGTGTAATAGCTGTGGGACTGCAAATACACAAGCCAGAGCTATAAGCCACAGAAAGCCGTGATGTCCAACACCACAAGCCCATCAGGTCTCATTAGTCTGTTGAGTGACCCACTGGGACCCATTCGGTTCATATCAGTGGACTAATAGGGTTCGAGCTTTGAATCCTTTTGAAACACAAGACACATAGTAACTATAGTAGGAAGCTTACCCTCCTCTCTATCTTTATTAGAAGAACATTACCACTGATTTGTGCTCATCACCAGAAACTGACGACATGGTGATCTTCCATACAGGAAGAGTTTTAATATTTTTGACGATGAAAAAAACTCTTGTAGACACAAATTCAATTCTAAGGACAAAAGATAAGTCGCAGTGAGTATATGGGAATTGCCATGAGTATCTGCCTCTGTGTGTGCTATTTAAATTATCTCATAAAATTAGTGTGTAGACAGCATTTAGACGACAAAGCAGATGCTGCTAGAGAGTGAGGTTAAAGTGTATCATAAAATGTAATTTTAACCACTATTACAAAACATTATTAACAAAAGAAGGGTCATTTAGTTGGTCCTTATTATACTAAAAGAAATGTCCCTAAAAAAAAAACAAGAAAAAATGTAACCCAGACAGTATGGTGGAAACACAAAGGGAAGGAAAGAAAAACACAAACATGTCCTCAAAGAGCACTGGCCGGGATGCCATTAGTCACTGGCAGTCTGCCTTGGCATAGACAAAACAAGTGTCTCAAAACAGATTTGTCACCATCCTTCCATGAGAAAAATAATAACAATGAAAACATAAAAGAAAGAACAATGATTTAACTGTCCAAAGCAATGTTTAAGAATTTTACACAACTTTTTTCAATCTCGTGCCTACTGTACATGGCTATGGATTATAGTAGAAACGTTCAGCAGAGGATGGACAATGTAACCTCCAGTAATCACTGGAAATGCTTTATGCTATATCACTACTTATCCTTTACATTGTTTCCTTTTGTTGCATACAGTAAGGTCCATTTCTGATTTCATCAGTGTACTATTAAAAAACACAACTGGTAATCTGTTTTACCATTTACCAAAAATAATTTTAAGAATGAATACAACAGAATATATCAATGATTATATGAATAGTCAAAAAAAGTGTTAAATAATTCAGCTTACTAAACTATAACTTATTAGGATGAATTATAACTTTCAGTATAAATGTTTTATTGGAATTCATCCTTCATATTATTTAATTGTAGCTATTTCTATCCAAAATGCCATATTTCAATTTAATTTATTTAATTTCAGAATGGCATTTTAACAGAGCTTTTAAAGGTCCTTTTGTGTGTGTGTGTGTGTGTGTGTGTGTGTGTGTGTGTGTGTGTGTGTGTTTGCGTGCATGTGTGAAGACGGCAGGAGAGAGTGAACAGTCATTGGAGATAAGCTGACCATGGCCTCAAGGGTCTTGACCCTGGAGTGGTCACTCAGACTGAGACATACTCACAGGATGTCAGCAGATTAAGCTCCTTAGCCGATCTATTTAAAGACATAACCAAAAAGTCACCAGATAGACATTTTCTGTTCTATATACACAAAAGCTTCTCAGCTGTTGAAAACTTAAGATTTACTTTTTTTGTAAACATTCTAGCAAAGATATTAATGGACACTAGGTGTAATATTCTGTGTAAATTAATAAGAAACACTTTGTGTTATCTGCAGTGATGCTCTGCAGTGAATGTTAGTTATAAGCCTGGACTCTGATGGGGATAAAACTGAAGCGCAAATCTTTCTGTAGGAATCAGAGAGAACAAATCCCTTTTCAACACGGCAAAAGAATTTCCCTGGAGATCCAACATAAATCCCAGTCGAGACATGGCTAGCCTGAAACCCAACTGACAGCGAGTCACTCCTCCAAAAAAAGGGAGAATTTAGAATTGCTTCATTCCTTAATTACTGAATTGGAGCCAAGTTATTTTAGTGGTGCATTTTTGTGGTAAAAATGTGGGGAGTGCAGGGTTATGGCAAGAAAAAAAAAGAAAGGCTTGGGAATCAAAATAAGATTCTAACTAAAAGGAATTACCCACTGCTTTAAGTGGGCACTTTATTTTACAGCTTCAAGTATTCGTAGTACTTCAAGTATTCATGTTTGACATCAGTCAAACAAGTAAACATTTCAACAGTAATTCAGTGCTATAATACAACAGTACATGAGAAAAATGACTGTTATATCTTGGGTTTAGCAGTTCACATTTCAACAGTGAACTTAAAGTAAATTACATTCACATCCTAAGGCTTCTTCATTGTATAGTTTGAATCACAGGAAATCATCAAACACTGACAGTCTTGATGCAAATAATGCTTTACTTAAAGCCACTACAAGCAGAACAAACTTGATAATTCCCATAAACCCTGCAAGTCCCTTAGCAGTAGAGCGTTACATCAGCTGCTTCAAAGACAACTCGTCACTTGTTATCTCCCATTACCAAACCTCCTTTTTGGACAAGTTAATAAAATATTATTGGCTCGACAGTCAGCCAACCTACAGTGGACCTTTTCATCCTGATGATACATTAATAAATAATGAGGCCATTTACATTTTTTCAAGGCTGTAGTAACTTCAGAGTGAAGGTTGATACTGCATAATAGCTAGGCACTGTTGGACCATAAGCATCTGAATGTGTGCTTCCATACAGAATAAATTAAAACAAGCTCTTTTCTATGTTTTGTTTACTCCATCTTGGCAGAACGGTCCGATATAGTCACACAAAAACAAAAAAACTTTCTGCAACGATGGTCTCAATGTTCCGTAACAACTCTGAAACCAAAATTAATTTGAGAATGTGACATTAAGTTCTAATCTACATCAAGGTGTGTTTAAGGACTTAAGGATGTTTAAACCCTTGCTGAGGGTGCTTCTTAGCTGCAGTGTTAAAATCTTTTAATGCACACATCAGAATGATTATCCTGCTTTTACCCTGGTCACTTGCCAAAAATGTTAAACAAGAACATTAGCTCATTTTTTGATGTGTTGGACAGGTCCTTGTAAACAGTTTAGGCCACACTGTGAAGTGAGTATTCAGCCAAACCATGGTTTAAATCCAAATAATTTAATTTAATGTATTACTAAAAAAAATGTTCTCTGACAGCTAAGTGTAGAACTAATAGTTCCAATCAAATGAGTCTTCATGCAAAACTTTCACACAAATACAAAGCTACTTGTTGTAGATGCAGGCCATTTTATAAGGGATATTTTATCAGCACCATGTAACTGTTCTATCACACGATTACTGCCACTAGTTGAACAACAACCACTTCCAACAAAGTCTCTGTTATCAGCCTTGTTTGTTCAACCTTGCCACTCATTAGCAGACCCCCCTCTGGCTGTATGAATGGATAGGGAAGGTCAATACACTGACCCTGCGTGCCCACTCACTGCCCATACTGCAAACAACAGAGGCCCATGTGTTCCACAGATTGCATCACAACCCCACTAACGAGCAGAGCCATTGGCCTGAGAGCATTAATGCAATTATGCAACACAAGCCCCAGCACTGTGAGTCGGGGCTATGGGGGAAGAAGAATGAATTGGATGTGACAATTCCTGAGTTTGTTATCTTACCATTACTATAGAGAACTAGATGCATTCACTGTATATACTGATACATGGAGAGGAAGAGAGAACTAAAAAAAAAAAAAAAGATGCAGTAAAAGAGCATCGACAAGCACTGAAGAGAAAGGCAAATACAAATCATAGATGAACACAGAAAAATATATAGATTGCAGAGAGGTTGAGAGATTATCAAAAGGAATAACTTTGAAGGAGCAAACACAGAGTAAATGAGATACTAGTGAAAACAGAAAGAAGCCGATATTAGCATGTAGTATTATGTAACCTGTCTGGCTAAAGCCGTCTGGGGACACAGCATCACGAGTAAACAACCTCAAGAGCTGCCACTGTTTCATCTCCTCTTCTCCTAGATGCTTACACTACATGTAGAGCTTTGGAAGAAAGGCTAGTGAATACAAGCCTATAGAACCCCAGGCTACAAACTGAGACACACACAACAAGCTAACATAAAACAGAGCTGCAATGAAATGATAGGATGCGCAAATGGAGGCACAATGTTACACGGTGCAGAACACCAAACGCAATTTCAAAGATAAAGCTTGAGCTTTGCCTGACTCGACATTTTGACTTAGTGCTATAGCCGGGCCCCACTTATGGCTTCAGCTTTCTCAAATGGCTGAGTGAAGGGAGAACAACTGCTGGTCACCTCGGAATCTCAAACACTTTCAGTTTAAAATGTGATGTTTAAATTGTAATGCTGTCAGCTGAAGACAAACTAAACCACTACATGCTCTATCAAAGCAATAAATGAAGTAATTTCTTAAAATGCTATGGGGATGATTATGACCATTTCCCCTTCTTAAGAGCAGGAATCCATGGCAGGTAAATGCCACAACTACTACCTAATGTAAGTGAGTAGAGAGGATCTGAGATGAGTACCATACAGGCAATCCATAGTCATAAAAGACATAATAGAGGCTGTAAATGACACTGAATACATGTCTGCTTTTAAATATGAGTTTTCCAAATCATGTTCATACCTTTCAGAAAGAATTTCCATGGCTGACACATGCTGATTTAACTGCCCTACACTATCTGGAAATCAAGAGGCCTGCCTAAGATGTGTTGTAAGAGGCCTAATGGAGAAGAGCCATTCGGGAGAATGCAGAAATGAGCTTCTTCAAACATTGGGATAGTAAACACTCCTATCTAGAAAATGAGGGAGGGATGGTGAAGCAGTAGCGAAGAAATTAATCCTCTCTCTGTACTCCCAGCTAAATTCTTTGTAAACACTGCTCATTATTAATCACTGTTGTGGGTAAGTTAGTTCTGTGCAAAATACAGCATGACAGTGAAGAAGCCATGTGGAAAAAATGAGCAGCTGAAGAACAATATAGCTATCTTGTAGAAAGGTTTGATACCTTGGAGAGAAAAGACTTTGCTTGCATCATTAGATTTTGAAAACAAAAGAATAGCATACAAACAAAATATTTTGAAAATAGTCTGTCACTTGACGCAATGGGTACACTACAGCAGAATGGCTATCAGCTGTGGCTAAGATTACATTCCCCATACATAGTTTGGATTCCCCAGGTACCGTGTTAAGTGTCGAGCATGAAGATAAGAGGAACTTGATTAGCAGGGGTGCTATATTTACTGCCATTAGACAGGGCCCTTTACCCTCTAAGGTGGTCCCAATCATCAGGAAAATCCATCTGAGGAATCTTTATGTACTCTGGGTCAATTTACCTTTTTAATTCCTAAAATGTACCTGGAGGTTAAAGAGAAACTGAATACACAACAGAAAGTATCTCAGAGAGGTGACAGTTTATGTGTTTATCTCAGCTGCTATGCATCAGACTCAAAATTTTGATACTTTTTTGTTTATGTGTGGGTTTAGATTTTAAGTACTTTCAGACTATCCTGAACAGTCCCTTTGATTTTGGCTTCAATAATGCTTCCATTTCCATGATAGCCACTGAACAACACTGCAACTAGTTACAAAAACCTCCTTCCTCTTACAGACCTTTGTTGATGTTAGTGGTAACGAGAAATACTGCAACTAATGACAATAAGTGTAAATCAGCATATTCTTAACTATTTGTATAAATACCAAGGCATCTTTAAATGTATTTTGCAGGTCAGACAGAAAGAAAGATGCCTGTTTACTGAGAGTATCACACATTCACATGAGACTGTAATTCAAGAGCCTTGTTGAGTTTGCTGTTATTCTGTTAAGGCAACTTTTGTATGTCTTTGTTCTTTTGTACATCAGCTTAAACAAATACCCAGGATCAGGAAGGAATGAGGAAGAGGAGGGCAAAACATAGTGACAGTAACAAGGGAATTATTTCAAGCCGCTGAAAGAGAAACAACAGTATTTCTATTCAGACCTGATAAGCTCCCTGCTTTGCTCCCTGCTAAATCTGTGTTCAAACCTGACTTATTTTGGTCTCTCTCCAACAGAGTAACTACTTCCTAGACCTAGTCCTACACTAGAAAATGTAGTTTATATCTAACCAAAAACTTTTGCAGGACCACTGTAGAGTTCTGCAAACAAATATAGATTTAGTGGGACTGGAATGAATCATTTATATGTATTAATAATGTCACATTTACCATGGAAAAATAAGGGTGCCCTGTGACGTTTACAGGGAACAAAGTGCCTGTGTGTGTATGTGTATGTCAGGTCCGGGAGAAAGGGAACCAAACGAACCCGTGCTACGAACCGAGGCTGGGAACCACCCCTCATTGTGTACCCAAGGGGTCAAGGTGACATTCCACAACACCTCTGAGACTGGTCTAATGGAGGGATTGGTGCATGGCTTTTGTTGAGTGGGAAAGAAGAGACCATGAAAAAGTGTGTAACAAGAGATGGAAGTATGTAAAAGGGACGGAGGGAGGAAAATGAGATTCTGGGGCAAAATTATGGGAAGGTAAGAGGTAAACAGAAAGAGGAAGGGCAAGTTTTTGGGGGACTGAAATAAAAACTTTAGTCAATCAGAACACAAAGATATAAGATTAAGTTTGACGGGTGACTTTCTGTCGTATGTACGTTTAATTTGAACTTTCCCTTATTAGTTAAAACGTCACAAACATTATTTTTTTCCCTCAAGCCTCAATTAATCCTCTTGGGTTGATGTCTAAAACTTTTCAATGCACAAAACTGTAATCCAAGTTATTTGCTGATGCTATTTCTGAGGTGGCCGTGGTAGCAGCCACTGTTTTATTTGACACAATTTCCCCTGTCCACCATCACAAAAGACCAAAATTCTACTCTCGGTCTATAATTGTGGGTTTTGGCAGAACAGATAAATACAATTCTCTTTTGGTGTTTGGGCTGTAAAATCTATTCAGACCTCTTCTAATTTGCATTCCCTTTAAAGCGTCGATGTGTTCATAGCACATCACAAGTGAGTAGACAGCACTGTATGATCTGTTTGTGTGTGTTTTGAAATGTGACATTAAAGAGCATTTTTTTAATTCAAATGTATGTAAATCATACATACATATGTTGAACTATTATATGAATTCTCTTTTATGAATTAGGAAGGCAAATTAAACCTGTATTTGTCAATCCATAATACCCAATCTTCAATACACTTCAAAGTGGAATTTAATAAATAAAGTTCCCCTGTGTTTTGGCATGAAAATGCACATGAGCACATTATTTAGTAATGAAATACAACCCTGCAGTCTGAGTATCTTTTGTGACATTTAACCCTAAAAGCCTGACCTCTCAACCAGCAGAGTGCAGGTGCAACGGTCCATCAAGAAGAGAAATTTTAACTCTTACCGTCATAAAACCAAAAGACTGGAGACTTGCTAAGAAGAGTCAGGTATAGGTGAGCTGTGAGCCAAAGTGCCTTTTCCTTCCTCTTCTATTCTGACTTGTCTTTTCTTCCTCTTCCCTCTGCTCAGGATAAGTCTCTCCTCCCGGTCAAGCTTTATTCCCGGATCTCACCCCGTTTAATGCCTGGGAAACACAGAGACAACAGAATGAGGAGAAAGTTAGAGAGCCAAAGAGAGGGAGTGACAGAGAAAGAGAGTTCCCTGTTTGGGTGAAGCAGTGATCAGATACGGCTATTTTCAGACTCAGGCATGCTCGTCTATGAGACTGGAAAGTTACCCCCCCCCCCCAGTGTATATGGGTGGGGGCTAAGTGACAGGGCTGACTATCTCTATTTTACCACATGCACACATGTTTGCATGCATGCATACCACACAGTATGCACACACATATGCATGCAAAGACAGACTGTATCTGTACACACATTCACATAGTGTACAAAACAACACAGTCACATATAAATTGTAATTCTATGGTACAAAATGCATCAGGTACTGTAGGTACACCTCTGGCAAGTTATGCATGGCTAAATGAACTAGGGTTAGGATAGCAGTGGGAGTAAGCAGACAGAGAGGGGTGTTAGAGAGCCTCCACACGCCCATGTCCCCTCCCGGGCTTTAAAGTCACACAGCAGCCAATGTTGTCAGTGTGGGGCTATGTAAAGTGGACTACTCCACACAGTAACTGACAGGAGTGTCAAATTGTTCTCACATGAGATTTTCTTTCACTTTCTGATGCTTGACACTTTGATTGCGGAGGATTGTGGAGAAGGGAGATGTGCAAATATCCACGCATACGCATGGAGAGAGAAGCACACGCAAATAAACTAGTCAGTGTCATATCAGGCTGTAAATATATACAGACTAATTATGTGTCCACTCACCTGTGTCATTAATAATCTTACTGCTGTGTAATCCATATGGGAATGTATATTTGGAAATGACCACATACATACACACACAGGCTGAATATACACAGCAGAGAGGTCAGCCAGAAGCACCTCTAGACCCCAGACTCCCTGCTATTCCCAGAATGATGATGTAACTAGTACTGCTATTAGCATCTCATATTTAGAGCCTGGACACCTAAAACCAACCAGGCAGCTACTGTGCAAGATGCTTTTTTGGACCACTTCCACCTTGTCCCTTCACACGCATACTCGACAACAAACAAAACAGGCACAAAAATCAGCAACTAACAAATTACTGTGTAGTATGGTTCAGGAAGAGTTCAGCAGTCACAACAAAGGAAATCTGTTAACGTATGGTAATGAGGCTCCATTAGCGGCAAGTGAATGCTGATAAGGTTGCTGAGTGGTCTCTTTTTTTCCCCCCATACAAAAACAAATAGCCAAATGTGAGTAAAAATCTAGGCCTACTTCACCACAAACTCTCATCACTACAATACATAAGTTGATTGACCACATTTTGTTTTGCATTAGTCTCACATAGCCATCTCCACACTTCGTCACTGGATAAAAGGCGTGGCAGAACCCATTATCATTTTGGTACATGGGGAAAAAACGCTCTGGCTTGTTTGTATTTCTTTAAACCAATTACAATCATCTTGGGCGGCGCTAAGCCCAGGATGCAGTGACAGTGCCCTTGCAAGCGGTAACAATGGCTGGTAAACTGAAAAAAATTTACTGGCCAAAATATTTTTTCAACCGGCCATAAAACTGCACAAGATACGATGTCATTAAAAACATTGTAATTAGCCTACTGTTTTAAGTTTTTGTGGTCTTTAAATCAATTCTATTTCCATACAATGAGTTGTGACCACAAAGAAGCGGGTCCTATTTGTCGAGTACCTGCGGCAAACGCTGCAGCTCATTGCATTGGCGTTGCCGTCATAAAAAAAGCCAATCTCTCCTCCCTCAATGCTCTTCATTTTTCCTTCTAGGTTGATCTACTCTGGCAATATGCTGCCACATACTTGCAGACTCTCTCTGTGGTTAGCGCAAAATTCTCCTCTGTTGTCCTCCTCTCTCCCTAGCTAGCTAGATAAAGTAAGCGTAACCATAGCAACAGTGGACAGCGAGGGTCAATCAAAGAATTGCAGTATAATTATTGACGGTTATACGTTGAATGCTGCCACCAGTGTTCATATTTTAAGCATAGAAACCCACAAAGGTAAAACACTAAACTCATGGACAAGCTCCGTCAAGTGTCAACATGTTGCCAACCTTTAAATCAAACATGAATGGACTTAGTTGAGTTGTCCTGGATCAACACTATCTGTGTCCGCTGTCATCATGCTAATGATGAAGTGGTAATGTAAAAATGTAAAATCTACATGGGCACAGATGGCTCCAATGATAAGTAGCACTCCTGTAACTATGTCGCCCCCCAAACACCCCAGCTTCAGACCTTGGGGTTACTACAGCCCACTACAGTGATTCATGTCATGATCAAACAGCAGCTGGCCCCCAGAAATGTCTGGTCACGTGCCAAGGATCATGGAGGTATGGTGAAAAGCTGACAACTGACAGGTGCTAATGATGTAACCTCGGGGCCTGAATCAGGGGAGTATCAGGAGACCAATAAAGTAATGAAGGGCCAAAGCACCTGAGTTTGGTTCTCTATTTTAATCATTATCTATTTACAGACATTCAGACATTATTCTTTATCCTACATGAGGCTTTGCAAAAGATAACCGACAAGATCTCCATCAACATCTGAACAAACATCACCAAAGGTTTCTGACGTTTGATGGATGCCATTTTACAGTTCTGGACCCCTCATGCATTAAAACTAAAATGTGACTTTGATAAGCATCTCCTATCAGGTTTTGCATGTGAAGGGATGATTTATAAAAACAATTAAAACCAACATGACGCAGCAGCAGCTTGGGAATGATCTCATTAAAGTACCAGAGCAAACTATTTTTATAGGGCCTGACACACACTCACACACAGACACTTTGACCTATGAGCCACTCTGGACTACAGTGGCCGCGTCGACATGGTCTCACCCGTACAGTTTCAACACCTAATTCATTATCAGCTTCTGCAAGGCCCTGCCATTCCCAGTTAAGTAAGTGGCAGGTTATAAAAAGCAGAAGAGCTGTGCATGTACACATTAGTAAGTGTCACTTACTGGAAAACACTTAAACCTGGAAGCAGATCAAAAGAACGAAAAATATATCCACAAATATATTGCTCAACAGAGGAATATGAGCTAGGAACTCACTGTGTTTTGTGTCAATACAGATATAAACAGATACAAGTTTTAGACGTGAATTAAGAATATAGAAGTAATTCATAATTCGTTTCAAACCAGCTGACCATAATCTCAAAAGATTTTAGGCCTCTGATGTCAAACAGGACAGAGTACTGTATATAAACAATTCATACAGCCATTGATTAAGAAAGTTTCCATAAAAACTCTCTCTTACAGCTCGGCAGCTCAACAGACAGATGGACACATTTTACTTTACCTCATTAAATATTTTAAATAGTAAAGTATTACCTTTTTGACTATTGTAGTCCACTCTTACAGGATGTAACAAAGCATATAGCTTTACTTAAGACCTTTCACAATTGCCTAGTTTGATCTATGATGGGATGGAGTGAATACTACAGTAGTGAAAAAATTGTGGTGCTCCATGTGTTTTTGTTTCTAATGAACAGAAATGATAAAAGCTATGTTGTTAAAAATTCTGCAAGCACCAGGCAGCAAACACTTGTCTTACAAGCTCAGCAGACTGCATTACACAGACTACCTGTGCACTCAAGGTAGTCTTCCAACACTTTATTCTAGCTTAGCTTACTTCCCCTGTGTTGTGTCGCTAATGAGTTTAAAGCATGTCTTGATCCTTAACTACGTAGAGCCTTTTTTTAAATTCAGCCTTTTTATACTGCTGCGATAAACTTGTGTTTGTTCTTACGACTACTGAAATGGATAAGTCAAACTGAAAACATGCCAGGATAAATAAAAAAAAAAAAAATACAAGATCCTGGCTGGGAAGGGGAGGTCTAAATAAAGATGTACCAGTAAATTGATTTATTTATTCAGAGTTTTTCATATTAACATATTTTATTAATCATACATTTCTGAGTTGCACTGCATATTTAGCAAGCATTTCAGTAAAACTAAACCACCTCAGGAGGTCTTGGTTGTCTAAAAGTTCAGGGTATTTCTTTTTTCATTTTAAAACACATTTTAAATGAAAGCAAACAAAAAGAATGTGCATTTTATTTATGGCAATGTGTACTTTCTTTAGTATCCTCATTTTCTGTCTCTGCCACTAAAACATGTATTTCTCCACATCTCATCATTGTAATGTGTGTGTGTGTGTGTGTGTGTGTGTGTGTGTGTGTGTGTATGCACTAGTATACCACTGTGTCCAATCCACAGTGTGTGACATGAAGTCCTTCCCCTTGTGTCCACTGTTAGTTATTGCAATTATAACAGCAGCAAAAAGCAAGACATGATTATAGACATTATTATCTACTGTGGAACTTAATGGGAAATAGACCTGAGCTTTGTTTCCCCACAATGTGATGTTATTAGCTACTTTTATAGTGATTTCTTAATAATTACCTTCTTAATTAATAGATACATTCAACATTTTTACAACATCCTTGGCTCAAAGTGACCCATAATCACTGATCATCCCCATCCATCTCCGCTTTCAACAACAAATGAATGTGTTTATGTTATTATGTTATTATGTTATGTTTATAAAAAAGAAACTGGCTCAGCAGTTTAGGTAAAAAAGTCACCATCATCCAACAGCTCGGTCCTTGAGAAAGCTCACGGAGCAAGCATGCCCTGCTGCAGGCAGCCTCTACTATCAGTGAGACTGAAAATTAGGCAAGCTCTTCACACACCACTTGAGCCATGACATCAGCCCCTTAAGAAGGGCAGAGAGAGGGGAAGGTGATGGAGGAAAACACACCAGAGGGACAATGAGAAAATAAAGGGCACTAAAACAAAGAAATAAACAGACATGGGGAAATTAAGAATGTGTGTGTGTGTATGTGTATGTGTATGTGTGTGTGTGTGTGTGTGTGATAAAGAGAGATTGAGAGAGAAAAACAAAGTGAACTATGAGAGTAACCCCCCCGTTACATTCTGTACTTTCAGGAGAAAATGTATCACATTCTCCTATTCCCTGATGGCCTGCCTTGATCCCCTTTCCTCCTCTCCCTCTCGCTCACTCAAACACGCATGTACACACACAAACACGCAGTCTCTCTCAGTAACTCTAAACTGGCAGGTGCAACTGAGTTAACGCTAACAGAGACATACTTTCTGGCTCATTGGCCATCAATCAAGTCAAGATGCTATGATTGCCCATTAAGTGTGTGTATATTTAAGCCTCTGTGAGAAGCCGTTTATCGGTGAGGCAGCCCCCTCGTGAGACAGATAGCAGCCAACTGTTGCTCGTCATATTGCATCCCTGCTGTGTCGCTTCCTCTCCGCCAGACACAAGTATGCAGTCATAGAAATACATAAAATACTCCTTCAAAAGGTACCGTCCAATGAAGCCAACACACACACACACACACACCAATGCACACACACAAGCCAGGTAGGCCACACTGGGAGTGGTATGAGGTTCCCGGAGTGATAGTGTTACACTTTGTGCATCCTGGACACCTCCCCACTCTCCCTGTTCACCCAGCATTCAAATGGGTCTCACAGATACCATCCATTGCTGCTGGCCCTTTTTTTTTTTTCCCCCCCATTACATCATCCATTATACCAGTTGGCAGGAAGTACCAAAAAACACAGGGGCTGACTATTCCTTACTGCTTTCTGTCATCTAGGATATGACATAGGCAACACAGCAACAGATTAGTCTTAAGAAAATATGACTAAAAATGCACTACTGCAGTAGCACTCAGCAGTCAGAGCCCCGCTAGTTTTCAGCCCAGCCCTCTCGATGAGACTGACTGATTTAAACCTTTAATGGCAAGTGAATGCAACAAAAACCCTGATAGCAGGGGTGAAGAAATACTGTACCTCAATACTGATTTCGGGGGGGGGCCTTCATAATACACCATACTCATAAGGTGTAGCAAATGTATTGGTGGGTTAGTGTTGTTATAGTAAAATTAGAGACTCCACATGGCACAATGCAAACCTCACAGTTCTAATTTCTCTAATTGGTAAAGAAATGGGCAAAATAAACCTGCATAATAGATCAAAATAAGCATACTTTATTTATTTTTTTCATTTTACACATAAAACGCTGTAGTGCACTGTAGAAGTGCAAGCTAACAATAGAGATTATCCTTTGGGGTGTAGGTTAAACGTGGATATCTCAATTCATGCTTATACTACCAAGCAGCCTGTTTGTTATTGTACTCATGCTGACGGTCTTCAGGCTGCTACTAATGTTAAGCAATATTTCTTTTTTTCCACAGCTTAAAAGCTTGTGGTTTGAGTATTTAACATCACCCCAGCCCTGACCGCATCTTCCTTTAATGCACTGGAAACAGCAATCCACTGGAATGCACTTCAGTGGAGACTTTACCGCATCCCGGATGAGCTGATTCATTTGCCCTGGTCACGCCGATTACGGCTGTAGGGTGACTGTTTCTTGTAACGCACTTAAAAACACTCAAAATAGCCTGTTTACCCCCTCTCACAGCACTAAATTCAGCTCTGGGTCAGATCCGCTGCAGCTGCTAAAAGCCGCGCGGAGGGAAAGATATTAGCCCCGTAACAACAACATTGCTGATACTGTGTGTACCTACCTTAAAACGACTGACGCCTCACTCGACTAATTCCGCAACATATCGTCAGGTAATCAGCTCTCTTCCATGTGAAATGACTGGAGTCCTCACTCGAACAAGCGCAAGAAGTACTACACACTCAAACACAGCGAGCTACCAGCGGCTCGGAAGCTAGTGCGGTGGTGTCGGTGTGATGAAACCGTACACCTGTTTTTCGACGCGCATGGATGTTGCCGGTGTGGGCCAGCTAACTAAAGGCAACTCCCTCTCTCGGGGGTCACTGGGGCTCGGATAGCAATGCGGTGAAGCTGTCCTGTCCCCTTTCTTCAAGACACAAACCTCCAAGGAAGAGGCGACGCGGCGGTACAAGAAGTTACCGCATGCCTTTTTTTTTGACTACATGCGCCAGTCGCACCGCGGTCCCACACCACTCTACCGGCTCTTAAGCACTCGCGTCTGTCCAGAAATGGACTGAACCTGCCTCCCGTTTCCGTTTTTTATTATTATTGAATGATGCCGTGGCTTCGTGCGCAAAATGGCCTCTGTTATTTTCATTCAGCAGCAGTCTACCGCGAGCTTCCCATTGGGTCTTCGTGTAGCCATGGCAACGCCCGCGGTTCAATCAGTGCTTGCAGAGGACACGCAGTGGGCCTGTGTACAGCTCACTGCTAACAGGAAAGTGCCACTTTACCTTCCTATCTGCTGTAGAAACGCACAAAAGACTGACCTCAGCTATGAGCTGCTGAAAGTTTATGGAGGCTACAGGCTGTGTGTTAATGGTTAGGACATGATAATAATACAGTCGGGCTTAGTGAGTGATCCACAGACCCATGCTAGAAATAAGCTAGAGCTGTGCCAAGATTTGTATGTATGTGTTTCCCTGGCAGCACATCATGTTGTCATCAAACTCAAAGGGAAATGTTGAGCTATATATACATGACAAGTAAGTTTTGGCTTACATTCCTTGTAGAATTAATTACTGGACAGTTTAAGGTAGGCCTAACTTGTGTTTTGAGGATAGGGTTACAAATTCTGGCAAAGAATTGGAAAAGAGAAACCTCAAGTAACCCTGCATTATGGCCTAAAGTAAGCATATACATACGTTTTCAATATCTTCACAATACACTGTAGAAATGCAAGCTAATACTGAATAGAGATTATATGGAGCATAAGTCGGATGTAGGTTAAACAAGGATATTTACACTAAGTTTATCAGGTACAGTAGGGTATTGAAGACATTTTGACACTTAGTAGGTTTTTACTTTACTTCCATGTAAATTTTTGCAGAGACAAATCTACAAAAAATGTTTTTTATTTTGTTGCCTGGTGTGAAATTTTTTAGAGGATTACATATTATAGTAGCCAGCAACTACAGTGTTGTGCAGTGTTTTGGATGGACGAGTTTCTCTAGTTAGCGTCTACCAATCATTAATCATTGTGGTGCATTTACACACCAAGTGTTGCAGTGTTGATTTTTCAGTTGTTGACAGAGAGCTGACATGAATTTGTGGCAGCAAAACCCTATAATGATCTGGAAGTGTTAAATTCTGATAGGTGTGGATTTATATCAGCACTGACATGGTGTTAGTTTTTACACACACCATTTTAAATTAGAACTGACGTTTTTGCTGTGAGGTCTTCCTCCCTTGCTGGGTAAACGCCAGAAATTGAATTATGGTTTTGTCTTGTTAAGTGTTGCCCTGTAACAAAACTGTATTTGTTGTAACTCTGTCTTCATTAAGCAAAGCAACTGAACCATGTCTTGATTTTTGATGGCTTAACTGGAGAGTTCTCCCCCTCTGTGTCTGTTTCCCCCTTTCTCTCACACACCAAGCTGTTGAATTATTAACAGGCTGGATGGTAGTGAATGCTAGGTATCCTGTGACCGTGGCAGAAAACATGGCCTTTATTCGTTTATCACATTGTTTTGCTTTTGTTTTGAAGGAAATAGCATGAGTAGTCTGTCCTCTGTGTCTATTCTGGTGTACTCGAAGAAGCAGATAAACCAACAGGTTCGGAACAAAATCTGTCTATCCATATATCATATGCACTAATTACAAATGTGAAGTCTTAGTGCAACATCAGAGACATATCTGCAGACTTGGAGCGAGAAAGCGAAAGCAAAAGCCCTATTGCTCATGAATTCTTAAAACCTTTAGAGGACCGTTAGAGATGCTCTAGTGGGTTGATATAGACTCAGACACAAAGCAAAAATATTGCCCTCTCACCTTATGAAAATTACACTTTAGGAGTGCATCCATTCTTATGTGAATATGTGACAAATACAATCCCTTTTTGAGCTTACTTATATTAATAGTGTCAGCTCTCTGTTCACCTACTGAGCTCTGTGGTGTTGTTAATAGCCTTGTGAGCTCATATCATCTACCAAACAGCAGCATGACTTGCACTGCTTTATGTAAATTCTAATAATGAAACCACTTGCACATAATTCAATTGATAAACAACCTTCTTTGCTTAAAAAATGTTTTTTTTTAAATGATGCAGTGTTTTTAATCTGTAGATTACCTGGTTTTATGTTTATATAAAATATAAGTCTTCACTCTAATTATATTTCTAATTGATTTTTCTGTCAGTTGATTTAGTATAGTGAATATTACTGACTATGTTTTACTGTTTAATGCTGCAAGATAAGGGAACTTCTTACTATGGTTAATTAACGTGTCATCTTAGATATAAAAAATACCTCAAGTTACACTGACAATAAATTAGTATTCAACAGTTTTAAAAGCTGCAGTGTTATTTAGTTGATACATGCATAAAGAGCCCTTTCTTCTGTCAACATTAAAGGTGTACAAATTTAGATCGTTATTGATAGCTGACCTTTCTGATGTGTCAACAAGACCACATCTGTGAGTGTGTGTGCATGCATGTGTTTGGTCTTTTATCACCAGCTCTTATGTGCAGTATAGGCGGCCCTTACTGAATCTTACTGTTGTCAAGTAGGTGCCTTTTTATAGGTGGTATGTTATCCACAGACATACTCTTAGCAATCCATTCTGACAGGGCCAGCGAGGATGATGATGATACATTATGTCTGGTATGCAGTGGTCCATTGGTGATACAGGTGCAGACATACGAAGGGCGGAGCTTTGGACATTACAGCACATTATAGAACAAGACTAGCGGCGTGTCTATACAGGAGGCGTTTCAGCTGCGTTTTTCTGTTGTCCGTCTCACGCACATCTGACAGAAGACAGACACACTTCTGTTTCAATCAATACAGCTGTCTACATAGGCCGTGTAACATCCCACATTTCACTGGCACTATATGCGCGTAACCACGATGGAAAGCATAATCTTTTCACTTAAAAGTCTGTTTTGTTCTGTTTTATGCACACAACTACAGTGATGATTGTGAATTGGGCTGTGTAGAAGACTATAAAGCCACGCTAGCGGCTTTGTGAGGCTCTACTTGGGCACAGCGGTGCTTTGAGCTAAATGCTAACGTCAGCTAACATGCTCACAATGACAATGCTAACATGCCGATGATTAGCAGGTATAATGTATACTACTCTATGTTCACACGTGTTATCATGCTAACATTTGCTAATTATTGCTAAACACAAAGTACAGCTGAGGCTGATGAGAATGCCATTCATTTTGCAGGTATTTAGTCATAAACCAAAGTATTGAATAAAATACAAATTTGACCCGATGAAGGCGCTAAATGAAAAGTTAAGGGATCACTAAAATTATTAGAATTTATCCTTAAGGGGGAAATGAATGTCTGCACCAAAGGTTTGTCGAGACATTTCACTAAAAACAAAAATGTTAGCCTCATGGTGGCGCTAGAGTAAAACTCAGGGGATCACCAATGTCAGTAGGCTTCATCCTCTCTGGGACATGTATGTCTTTACAAAATGTAATGGTAAACCATCCAATAGTTAGATATTTCAGTCTGGACCAAAGTGGTGAACCAACCAACAGACCAACCGACAGACCTCCATTGCCATCCATAGAGCAATGCCTCTTGTGTGGCTAAATAGACAACCAAGATAGCTAGGCCTCCTGGACTGTGCCACTACATATAGTCACAGGAATCCTTACCAACCCCCTCTGAGATCCAAGAATGGGCTTTAGGCATAGGTAGTAGAGGTGCCACTGCTGTGCAACATTCATCTAGTGGAGTCAAGTGTTGACGTGAGTGCAATTCAAAAGCTGGCCTTGGACACGAGATATACTGAAGCTGACCCCTGTCAAAAAAACCACTACATTACAATCCACACAAAGTATCTGGATCTCTGCCAGACCTTCATCCAAATGCAAATGTGTAATAATGCTTCCCATAATAGTATTTCCCTTTTAGGATGGCAACATGAACCTTATCTTATGACATCATTAGCCATGTGTCATGCTTTTATGGCCGCAGCTACCTATCCTCATCCACATCATGTCCGCAATTATTTAATGCCCAAGCCCTAACATATACTGCCACCACACCCTTGTGGCCTCTCTTAGAATAGCCCACAATAAAGGAGAGCAGGCTGGCACAAAGATCTTGGGAGAAAATAACTCTTTTATCTGAGCAGTGGCACTGTCTCACATCTTTCCACTGTTGCTTTCCAAAGAGATCCGCATTTGGAACAGCTGATACTGAGGTTCACTCGTCTGGCCAATGTTAAAGTAGCACAGTGGTGCTGAATGAGCGGATGGCATGTGAGTGCATGAGGACATTGTCTGGCAGTGACATCATGCCACTTCCACTTCCATTCCAGACTTGCTTTGACGTCTAAGAGCTGACCAGGTGAAATGCGTAAGCAAATCTGTGAGAGAACAAGGCTGCTGATGTAGAGACCTGCATCATCTCTCTGTTAAGCAGTGTCAGAAAGTGCAAGTTGACCCTTTACCCTCTGCTTATTGTTGTAGGCTTGTATTTTCATGTTAACAATGTTGTTAATTTTTCTTATTAGACTCCTTTTCACTTAATACATTGCTGTCAGTCAGACGTCTATCATAATAGAGCATCATTGGCAGCTGCAATTGTAACAGGGTCAATGAAGAGAACAAAATGCTGAATTCTGTCAACCACCCATCCTTCAACCACCAAAATACAAATTACACTTCATCTAACCCTACACTCCTGGGCTCTGCCTTCATACTGTACTATATCAATCAAAAAGAGTCAACATTGCTCAGTGAAAATGGCAGTGTCACTCATGGCTTCTCATTTTGTATATAAAAGCTGACACTGCAGTGTTATGACAGATGTTGGGGAGAAGCTGACACAACATAACGTAGAAAAATGGTGGAAAAGAGAAGATGAAGGATAACAGAATAACAAATGACACAGTGAAGGACATAGAGGAACAGAGACAAAATAAGAGTCATGGGCAAAGTTTTAGTCTATACAAGTTGACATCATCATTTTTCTACCTGTCTAGACATGATTACCTCATGGGAATCTAACTGCATGACAACGCATATAACGACTTGAATTAATTAATCCTTAAAAATTAAGATAGAGACTGTTTCACAGTTCCAGACATTTACATTATGATTCTGTTTAAGTTCATTTCCTGTTAATGTCTGTAACATCTGTAGCTGATAGAAGATAAACTTGGACCCAGTATAGAGAGATGCAATGCTGGGCAGGAATCCTACAGATGTGGTTATTTCTATATATCTTATCACTTGAATTAACTGAAATGTAAATAAAGTTGTGCAACAGCCTCAACTGAAAAATACTCACTGATGGATGACAGACTCATACAACCATTCATTATCATATAATAAACAATGTATTATCTTTCTGTATTATGTTTCAATAAATATGTGTTGAAGGTAGCCACTGAAGACTTGGTTTTTAATATTTTTCAATTACTGGTAATCTAATAGTGCTGAGGATGTTTGAAAGGATGAGACTGGAGGCAGAGAAAGATGAGGCAGGAGCAAATTAGTCTTCCTATAATATTTGTCATACACGTATTTTTCTGCCTGAACTGCTTACATAGTCTTTAAAGCTCCACTAATCAATATAGTCTATAATAACAATGGATCAGATGACTATGTGCAATGTGCAATGCTTTTTAGCTTCTTTTCGCTCATTGTTTTGGTTGTACTGCCCACAAATTCCATTCTCATAAACCCCTGTTTCCAGTCACATCAGACAGCTGTTTCAGCAAGAACAAGCTCTAACATATACCACCTGCCCAGCACCAAAGTGCAGACAGACAAAGATAGCGCCCAGCTGGTGAAGAAAGTTAAACAGCTAGCAAGCTAAAGACGCAGCTATTTCTCTCAGTGGAGACTAAAACAGAGCTAAAACAAGATGAAAATTAGACTTTCATCCACCATATGCGCAAAAATACGACTCCACTTGAATGCTAAGGCTGCTTCATGACTCCTTGCTGTGTAAATAGGCCACACAATTTGTTAGCCATTATAACTTTAGAAGGCAATATGTCATACTTGTGTTTTTCAGGTTGTTGTGGAATTTTTCTGCCCTCAAGTGGCCAAAAATCATTAATGCCGCTACAACAATTGAAAACAACATGGTCTCCCCAAGTCATGTACAAACAAACACAAAGACTTTGTTTGTCTGTGTGAATCAGGTTTTTAAGTTCATCATATTGAGTATGGCTCTCCTTTTCAGGTTGTCAAGCCGACAATGTCAGTTACTTTCAAATTAGTGACAATATTTCATATTCAGCACATCTGCATGGCACAGTAGGCATGCTGTTTTTCTCCCTCCAGATGAGGCCTCCGCAGCTGTCACACAGTCTGAATGTAGTTGTATAATGAACAGAGTCAAACACTCTAATTACAACAGCAGGACATGAGGGTGTTTTTAGGCTACCAGAGTGCTAATTTATCTGCCTGACTCTCTTGCAATTTCCTGAAGTGTGAAGCTACACCAGGTGATAATACTTAATTACACAAACAACAAATGTGTTTGGACCCAAGGACTCTTACGTGCCAATGAAATTCCATTTTAAATGGAATCTGTGTTGCAATAACACCAAACATTTTACTGTCAGCCAGATACACAGGCTTTTAAATATCCCCAAGATATTAAGATATTAGGATGCACATTGTTAAGTTTCCTCAGCATCCATCCATCCTTTACTTTATTTTGGATAAAAAAATTTAAAGAATGTAAAGTTCAGCTTTCACCAAACATGAATACCCAAATTATTATTGTCATCATGATCAACCATTACGTAAAACATAGAGATAATTGTGTTAATTTTTCACATATCTAACTTTTTAGCCATGCTAAATGACTAAAAGGCCATTGATGACAATGTTGGTCTGTCGGTCTGTCTGTTGGTTGGTCAGTGGCATTGGTCCTCTGCTTTAGTCCAGGCTGACATAACTGAACAAATATTGGAAAGATTGTCATTACATTTGGTACAGATATCCATGGCTTTGGTGATGGGTGATCCCCTGACTGACTTTTCCTGTAGTGCCACCAGCAGGTCAAAGTCATCACGTATCCTGTGAAGTATCTCAGCATCTACTTGATGGATTGGCACCATATTTTAGACCGACATTCATGTTTCCCAGAGGATGAAGTCTACTGACTTTGGGGATCCCATGACTTTTCCTCTAGTGCCACCATGAGGTTTTGTGTGAAATGTCTTGACAATTATTGGATGGATTGGCATGAACATTGGTAGAGACAGTCATGTCCCCCTCAGCAAAAAACTAATAACTGTAATAACTAATGACCATATGGGCCAAAATTTCAATTTGTCCAATACTTTAGTTTTTTATTATCAAATACTTGCAAAACTACTATCATTCCCATCATCCTCAGCTCTACTTTGTGTTCATTGCTAATTAGTAAATGTTAGCATGCTAACACTCTAAACTAAGATGGTGACCATGGTAACCTGCTAAACATCAGCAAGTTAGCATTGTCATTGTGCGCATGTTAGCATAGTGACATTAGCATTTAGCGCATAGCACCTCTGTAGTTAAGTACAGCCTCACAGAGCTGCTAGCATGGCTGTAGACTCTTGGTCTTGTTTCCACTATACGTGTTTGAATAATCATACACATGTCTAATCTCTTTAATCATTTCAGATCATTGTGATACCACTACATACGGTATGATCCGTTACTACCCCAGCCTGCTATTGAAACATTTAATCTGACTCTTGGAGCTCACAACCTCATACACCTCTCTGCTTCTCCTTATCAGGGCATGGAGCGAAGGTAGGGTAGCTTACGCTGGTTATGCAACATACCCCTTCATGTTTCCCACGTGTGTCTTCCAGACACAATTACTGATAGAGAGTCTCCCTGGAACACATTTCTAATATTACTCTGCACTTCATCCACCTCAGTACCCTTCAGTGATGCTGGTAAGCCAGGCCTCTCCTGTGTGACTGTTAAGTGAATTGATAAGTGGTGTTGTGGCTGATGAAATGCTGCATAGCTGGATGCTGATGCGGTGGTGTCTGCCAGAATGCTCACCAGCAGGGCAGGAGGGAAGATGAGGCTTGACCCACATATAAAAGACAAAATCAACATAAAAGACCAGGAGTAAGAGCTGGTGAGAGAAAAGACTTTGTAAAAGAAAACAATGGACTATGAGGAAGTGAAATGAGAGTGTGTACAGAGGCAAACAGTATGCAGGGAACAATGGAAAGTGACATGAGTGAGAGTAAGAGCGTCTCCAAGACAATGTGATGCCAGTCAAATATAGCGGATATGCCAGCTGGCTCAGACTGTGTATTCACATGGTCTTTGAACCTTTCAGGTTCACATTATCAGGTGTTTTGTGAGGAAATACACACATTCTCAGCTTAGGAAAGAAGTGTTTGGGGGTCTCTTGTTGACAGTTATTTCAAAGAATTGGGATGCTATCACGTAGCTTTGTCTTATTATAATATTTATTCTTTGTTTCTTTGTCATTTTTTTTAACTGCACTTAACATATATCTTACTTTTTTCAAAGAAAATCAAACTGCATGTCCAGTTTATGTGTTTGTATCCCAAGACAACAAAAGTAGATATGGGTACATTAAGAGCAACACATCTACCATATAAAGGAATCAACTACAGTACAACAATACCACAAACTATATCCTCTGACATAGTTTTGTGATACAATCTGAATCAAAACTTTGAAGCTTCTCAAAAGAATGTTTTGTTACAGGAGTATTGCATGGTGCAAGTGTTGGTGTTCTTTAATCGTATCCGCCTCATGTATAACTTTATGCAGTTAACATATTGAAATAATTCTGACTTTTTCCTTCTGTTGAATTTATGAGTTTGAAAAAACATAATGTGTGTAGAAGGTACCCCTAGGCATGATTCATGAAGCAACAATTCAGTCCAGTATCAACTGTCCCACTAAATTCACCTGAGTTTATGGTCTGTAGCCAACGATAATGTTTTAAAGGCACCATTAAGCAGGAGCTGTGAATTAAATGTAATTCAGCTTATAAAAGGTTACAACACATAAATTTAACTTGAACGTTATGAAATCCCTACCCTGACTACCCTAATGAAAAGCTGAAATAGTACCAAATTCTGATGTTTGGTTACCATTTCTTTAGACCCTCCTTTCACTCTGTAGCCAGCTTCCACACGTGGCACAACCAACAAGTGACACCACCAAACAAACCAAAACACAAGCAAGCATGCAAGTATAACATTTTAATCACTGTATTCTGGTGGATAACATACTTGTTAATCTTGGAGAGAACACAGAGAGCCCAGACAGTTTTAGACGGGCTGTGTGCTTGACGTCACAGTTGAAATGCTCAGGTGTTTCTGTAGCACTCCCAGCTGTTTTAGCTGAATTCGTCCATTCATCATTGTTTTTTTTAAACATATTCCACCCTTTAAGAAGATGGAGTTTCAAGATGTTCTGTAGCCAGCCTGTAGAGGGCACTATACGGACCAAGTCAATTGAACTATCCATCCATTTCTTACACTTTTCATATACTATTACTACTCCTATTGTATATCTCGAGACACCCAGACATGTTGCAATTAAATTACAGCAGGACTTCCACATTTGAATACAGTTACTGTATAAGCAAAAACTATCTTTGGCCCTAGGCCTATATAAGGGTGTGCTGCAATTTTATCAATGGTTTACACACACACACACACACACACACACACACACACACACACACACACACACACACACACACACACTCATATATATTTATGATATTTATGTATAAAAAGGAAAAACCACAGGTGTTACTAATAACATTAAAGATGGCTCTGTTCTATCCAAAGTTCCCAGTAAGCCATGACGGTGTCAAAGCGAGCCAGAATGCACAATACCAGGACCCTGAAACTGAAGCAGCTAAATGGAATTCAGCCATCACTAATGTTATTATTTACACCTGTGCTTTTCCTACTCACATATGTTAAAATGCCTTCCTTGAAAAAGGCCTATTCTAATGTTTGCTAAGTTTCATATAGATGTTTTTCAAATTAAATTAAAATGTCAAAGTCAAAAACATGGTGGAACTAGAAGATTCACAGTAGTATTTCTTTGCCATGTAGGAATGACTACAAAACTGCAAATTTTGTCTAATTTCAACAACAGGCTTGTAATTCACAACAGCGCATATTTTGCCAATCTCTGCACACACCCATGTTCACATACTAACACTGAGTAATATTGTGATGTTCCATATCAGCAGTAGAGAAGCTGCTGGAGTTGCTTATAAAGAGTTGGCAGAATCGACTGCATTACCAGCTCCTTCCATCATCTACTTGCTAATGAGCCTGTTAGTGGAAAGCATTTATGAAAAAAAGATCTGCTTCAGAATTCTGTCCTTGATTTATTGGTAAAGCCGTAAATCCTCTTCGTAGATTTTCAGCTTCTTCTCAGGCTTGTAATTAAGTAATGGCTCAATTAATCCTATCAAACCTGCATTGCCAGAGGGGAGGGCAGGGACATTCATTAGGAACCAACAGGAGGAGATTAATACAGGCCCAACATACAATAGTAGTGGTACACAATTGTGCACATAATGGTGCAAATAATGGCACTAGTTAAATGATAGAAACTGAATTAAAAAAAACTTAAATAAATGAATAAACAACCTCTCTCTACCCTCTGAGTCTCTGGAAGGGGATCTGCACGGTAGCAAAAATGCCAAGATATCTGTATTCAGAGAAAAGACGTGGATACAGAATAGTTTTAAAAGTTGAGGGAAGAAATTATTTAAAAGAAACAACAAAACACTGTACTGTTTACTTTTTACTTCCTTTGTACAGAATGAGCAGCAGAGAAAATGTGCTGCTAATGAATTTTGGCTGCAAAGCTGTCACAGCCCTTTCAAGTCTTCAAGTCTTCTTGTGTCACAGCCATTTTCACATTTTCAGCATAAACGTTTCACAGGAAATGGGATTAATGGTAAAGTACGGTAGCAAATTGTTCTGCTGCTTCTTGGGGCAAAGCAATCTGTCCAGGCAGAGAATTTTTTAGGATGAGGAATGTGACCCCTGAATCTCCCTCTTCCTTCTTTGGTAACAGCGCTGCTCCGCTACATCAAAAGAGACCTAAATCGCTAAATCAGTTTTGACCACATGACCCAGAGAAGTATTTGTGTACTTAGCCAAAGGGGGATGAACTTATTATAGAGGAGTGAACAGGAGGAAAATGTCATGAGTGTTTATTTGTTTATTTATCAGCTGAAACCTACTCATACAATCTACTAAATCCTATCAAATGTTGCTTTATTTGCTTTGGTCACATCTACTTTTCTTGTCTTTTTGGTTTGTTTCTTTGACTAAAGATACTGTCATCTGTTGGACAATGGCGACCTTTTACTGTATAAAACGTGAGAAAATGGTAAAAGTCTGTAGCTGTTTGCAATTAAAATAATATGTCTGAGCTATCTGTAACATCATGACACTCCTGAATGAGGATGATGAGAGACAGCTAATGTGCTGTACTTGACTTTGAGAAATTCTGCTGGTATAAAGTTCTTCTAATTATGATTGTATGTTGGAAGGAACCTCAAACATTTCCTCGAACCATATGGCTTTTTAAATCAAGAAGGCATTATGTCCCATCTGCTAACTATCACTGACAGGCTGGGTTGTTGGCACTGCCAGACTGTTGTAGCCAAAGCTTAAGGTGCTGGCACAAAGCTCTGCCTGCCTTCCATGCACTCAGTCTGGTGTTAGAAAGGTGTAATCTCCCTCTGAAAAGGCCACTTGTCTCACAGCTTTTAGCACATGGCTAAAAGCCTCACAGTGTCAACTCTTCACACAAAATGTCCCTGCTAAACCAGGGGACAAAGTTCAAGGCACTGTCTGTAAACTGCTGGCACACATTTCACTAGATCTCATCACATACCCTTTGAAGGGGATGTGAGAAGCTAAAATTTAGCTAACATAATAATGAAAATTTGCAGTCTATAAATGATTCAGACTGAAACCAACATACATAGACATCCAAAACAACTTTTATATTGTTCTTTTAATATTTATTAGCAACATGTAAGCATATAATCATTACAGCCATGCTTGAATAATTCCTTATAGCAGCTCTAATCAAATTTATACTATCAATGAGCTTTGTGTAATGTGAAATGTGTTAACTTGTAGTGATGAACCCACAGAGAATTATCGCCTACTTTTTTAAACTACTGCTGGAACAGAGAAGGGAATTTTAAGGCTTCTCTTTGGGCTACACTGATGTGTTTAATTGATTAACTGCAAAAATATTCAGTAATAATAAGTAACTACATTGTAGCCCTAATACGTTTTTTATTGCATCTGCCACATTTACAGTCGTACTCCCCACACACTGAATTGTCTCTCTTTGCATTTTACTGAGCTGCACTGCAGAGAGTTAACAGTAGAGTAGTAGACCCATGCTGCTGATTCCAGTTCAGTATTGATGTCCTGTCACCCCTGGGGACCACTTATAGTGAGAAGAGACCCGAGTCAGCACTTACTGAGCACTAGCCAGTGATGAGAAGCACATACCATCAGCTAATGCTCAAATAAAAAAATAAAAAATGCATTGAATATGTCGATAATTGCATGACAGTTGCAGCTGACAGTGTATGTTTTCACTGATGATACGCAAAGAAATTCTATCATTTTCAGCAACGTAGCAAGTCTGTTTTGTCTGTCATGTGGGTTTTATTAATCACAATCAGGAATAAAGGCTTCCACAATTCCTTAGGATGCTACATCTGTCCACAGTAAAAATCACACTGACTGCTCATTCTCCTGTGTCTAACACAACTGTCCTCTTCTGTGTGTGACACACATTGGAGTCATCCATGTAATGTGTGTGTTCGTGTCCTTAATAAAGGACAAAATCTGATGAGGAACACTAACCGTAACACATCCATGTTCTGCTCAGTTCTGCATTCTCTCCAGCATGTGATTGAAATCAAAATGCACATACATTACTATGAACCATTTGCCCCTCCCTTCCTCTAAGGTGTAATAACCACTGTGTTCTTGAACAAGCCGTGTGTCAGTGGCTGACACCAGTAGCAGAGCTGGGCGTCTGACCTCCAAACATCATTGGTCAGCAAAGTGGGGAGGGGGAGATATACTGCAGTGTCTTTTTTTTCTGCAGAGGGCAGAGACAACATGCTACAACATTGCTGCTGTAGCCTGCACTGCTCCTTGTATGTACATTACCCTTTCCCCCTTCCACATCTAAAATCTCTTCATCTCAATTACCCGATTTATCCCCCCTTCTTTTTGAAATATCAGTGCAAAGTCAAGCAAACAAAGACTTCAATTACCACCGCTCCCCTGCTCTTTAGGAATACTTGCTCTAGTTTTTGTTTCTCTCACTTGAGCTGCACATATACAGTAGATGCCCATTACATTAGACAATGACAATGCACTGCTGAGACACTACAACTAACCCCATTAGCCACTTTATGATGTTTATGGGGTAAATACACAGATAAGTACAATGTACAATTCACAGCTTTCTGGTGAATATCAGTGTGTGGTGAGGATTTGAACACACTGAAGTTACTGCATGGGTTAATGCACAGGATTACATAACATCCACCATGTATAGCAGTGAAGAGCCAAGAGGGCAAACTCACCTTTTGTTTCGAGGCTTTCCAACACTCCAGAGATTCAATCTGCAAATGAGGGAGAGGAGATTTACCCGAGCCGGTAAGATGAAATGGGAGTGTGGCACACACACTCCCATTGATGGAGCTGCTGCCGCCCCCCCCAGTTATGCCTTTTGCATGAGTGAATTCAATCACACGTACGCATGACACACACTAGCCACTCTCGGGCTAAGTGAAACATGTACAGCAATGCCTGTCACTCAGTCCACAGTACAGTAGGGGTGTTTCTCCTTACTTTTAATTCCTCATTCCAGTGCCAAGTTGTTTCTCCTGAGAGAATCTGATGCGCACCTAATTCCTGTCAGCTTTCATGTCTCTGTTTGCCTCCTTCCCCTCCTGAGCTGTTGACAGTGCACTTCATGATTTAGCCGGTATTAAAGCAGAACGGAGCTGCAACAATGCTGCATCGTTTGCTCTGGTTCTCATCACGGCCCTTTCTATCTGTTTATTACCTGCAGGAAACCCCTGAATCTTATCTCTTTTTTTTATTTATCACATTACTAACTTGACCACCACCACCATGCTGACCATGCTAGCTACCTCCACTTTTTACAGGTCTTCAGCAATCCAGCCATTGGCACAAAGCCCTGTAAGCTGCCTCGGCTTAGCACCGGGCTAAACCAATCAGGTGGCCTGAGGTCTATACCAGGAAGGACCTGCTCTATTAATCTGAGGGAAGGATAAAGAGGAAAAGAGAGGGGATAGAAAGTGCATGTATGTCTGTGTCTGTATGGTTATGGAGGATGAGGGCTGCTGTTTTTTTCTCAGGGCAATGTAATGTTTCCTGCTTTGCATATTGTAGAATCACCAACATGAAAGGTCACAGCGTCAGTGTCCTCCCTCCATAAATCTCCACATAATCAATCGATTAGAAAAGAGAGTGTGCAAGGGAGCTGGAAAGATAGGTACATGTGAGATATTGTTGGTGCAGGAAATTCTATGACGTCAAAGTATAATTAACAATCCCAAATACTTGTATACAGCATAATTTAATGTGTGTGTATGAATGTGGTCATGTATAAAACAAGACTAAGAATCGACAGCCATGCTAGCGGCACTGTGAGGCTGTACATAGGCACAGCGGTGCTTTGAGAAGCATGACAATGCTAACATGCTGATGTTTCGCAGGTATAATGTTTATGGTTCATCCTTTTAGTTTAAAGTGTTAACAAGCTAACATTAATTAGCACTAAACACAAAGTATAGCTGAGGATGATGGAAATGTCATTAATTTTGCAGGTATTTGGTCGAAAACCAAAGTATTGGACAAATGAAAAATTTGACCTGATGATGGCGCTGGATGCAAGTTCAGGGGATCAAAGTAATTAAAATTCATCCCAAGGGGACCAATCTAATAGTTGTCGAGATATTTAAATAAAAACAAAAGATGGGAGGGATAGTCAGGGGATCACCACCTCTTGGGATCTTGAATATCTGTAACAAAGTTCATGCAAAACTATTTTGAATCGTTGTCAAAATATTTCCCTTTGAACCACAAATGTCAAACTCTGGTGGTCCTAGAGGAAAGCTTGAGCGATCACCAAAGTCGTGGGGCCATGATTGTCTGTACAAACTTTCACAGCAATTAATCCTAGCAATTAAGGCATTATGCCGGTTTGTCTGTGGTGGACCGACAGACAGACCGGCATCCTTAGCAATTATGGTATGGTATGCTGCTAGCATGGCTAAAAAGAGGTTTTCACAAATACAAAGATAGAATCATCCTGTGTACAGTATCTGATACAGCCTGAACTATGAATTTAAAAAGGCTAGAAATACAGACGGACTTCCAGTCAAAGGTGATTATGGATTTCAGTGGGATGAATCAGTCATTTCAGCAGCACTTTGACACAGTGCAGCGCTAAACCGTGCCAGTGTTGGTTTGGATTAATGGCATACTTGGGAATGATGGGACATGTGCTCTGTTGCGTGACAGCTGATAGCAAGCTAATTAACACACTGTGGTTCAAAGTGGTTGTTGGTGTGATATGATTAAAGATTTGAAATTCAACTGAGGGTATTATAATGAGAGATATGCTCAGTGAATGAACTGTCAACAGGATATTAAAGCAATTATGAAAACAAAACTCTTTCTGTTTGAAGTGGAATTCACCTAAACTGAAAAGACTTACTTTAAAGGATAATTATCAGTCCATGATAATAATGATTAAATGACATATCACTTACCCATAATCAATAACAAGACACTGATTGCTTTTGCCCTCAGAAATGCAGGTTTGTTGATCTTGTGTGGTTCAAATTTACAACTCATTTAGCACCAGCAGCAGGTCATTCCTGCTTTTACATTACTGTTGACCTTTGAAAATGGGTTTGGACATGTGGTCATCTTCAGATTTATTGGTGTTTGGACTGTCTCAGTAATGCACTTACTTGCAGCCTAGAACTGCAATGATATACACTGTTCAATAAATTAGCTTCCATTTACTTGCAATGTACAGTATATCTTTGTGAAAATGCATTTCATTTAAGATTCATGCTTTATCATACTAACTCATCATTTTAAGCAAAATGGCCCAGATCAATTTGGTCATTAAGGTCCTGGGACGTTGCGACTACATGCAAGGTAGGTAGGAAAATTCAAAATGCCAGGAGACCAATAACAAATATGATGACGGGATTGTTTAATTTCAAATATTAACAGATTTTTGGTTTACATGAGTGATTGTGTAGATTATGAAACACCAGATTGAAAATCAAGCATTTTTCAAGGAGTATGTTCGAATTCAAGCATATTCCTAACCTTTAAAAGATATTGTTTAAAATTAAGCATTTTCCAAATTTTCAAGACTTTGTATGACCCCTGTACATGGTCTGACCCCTAGGCCACCAGGACACCCCAGTGTCATAAATTAAGTAACATTAATGTTACATGTACTGTATGTCCATATTGTACAGATATAATAACAATCTGAATTCTGGCAGTGTGGCATCTTATATCAAAAGGACTACATGGCAAAAATGCCCCCCTTAAAATACTAAAAAGCATATTCTTATCAACTAGACTGTATCTCCATTTGCCAACCCAAGTAATACATTTTATTTTCCTGTCTTATTAGACCCAAAAACACTGAATACTTATTTTGCCTCTTACACTTGACTCTGACCATAATGTTCTTTAGGGTTCAGTCTGGGGTGAAGCTACAGTTCCTGTTGTGCAATTCCCAATCAAGTAAGCATCCAAAAAAAAGTCACATATAATGCCAAATCCCATACTAAATACATACAAAGGCAGAGAAACGGGATGCAGGTAAGCAAAAACATATCAGATCATATGCTACAGTATGTATACAGTATCAAAGAAATATTATCTGTTGTATATTTTGGAACAAAACCTGTAATATATTAAACATGCTGTGTCTACAAGGAAGACGTACAAAGAATTATACTGTGGCCTAAAGTGACTATTGCTTGGATGTTGAGTGGCTCAATAACTGTATTTCACTGCCCTCTAGTGGTTATTTCAAAGTAACCCAGTTAGTTTCCCCCCCCAGCTTAGCTCACTCAAGTTTCACTTCTCTGGTGTTCTGAATGAGGGCATAACAAGTTATGTAATGTAATAAAACTATAAAGAATTAAACATTCATATCATATCATATGACTAAAAAGATTGTTTTCTCAATTTAGAGGTTAGCCCAAAGGAGTAAGTGAACGGCTAACACCCACCCCTGACTCAGAACCAGAAGTGCCCTTGAACAAAGGCTCATGAGATCATTAAAAGACTGTGTTGGTACTGGGCAGCTCCCAGGTTTGTGTTTGTGTTTGTGTGTGATCGTGTTAATGAAAGAGAGGTCATAAATGCCCAGGCCTATTTATTCTATTTTACAGTATGTTATGGATTTTAGATGCAGTATTTCTGCAGGTCCCAGGGCAATTGGTGAAATACAGTTCATATGTGATTGTAAACACAACATGCATAACAGGAAAAAAAAATAACGCTTCTGCTTTAAGATGTACTAAAGTAAAGATCTTAAATGAGTGCTGTAGTTTACTGTGCCTACACCCCTATGTGGATTCTACGGACCTGAGCACTAAAGCCTTCTTCTCTAGTATTCTACTTCTGCATCTGAACTGTTGCAGAGTCCTTTTTAGGGAACTAGATGCCGCAGGTGAGTCAGTCTCTCACTTCCATCTGCTAGGAAAAAAATGTTACTCTATATTGAAGGTTTGGGGCAGCAGTTGTTCTTAGAACACATACATGTATTTATTGGTCACACTTTATTTGGATGGTTCAATGCTCACACTGAGCTTCCTATGTGACTATAATAAGAGTGTGCATTATATGTCAGTGTGACCCAGTAGTAACTTTGGATTACACAAATAAAGTGATACCATAATTGCACCTGCCTGATTTCTTATACTGAATAAGGAAGCTGTTGAGCGGTGTATGCGTCTTAATATACAAATAATAAAAAATGTGTCCTTGCACATACAGATGCAAATCTTTTTTGTATAATTCATAGGCAGACTTATGCTATTTGAATTCAATCTAAAATCATATGTCAAAATCTTTTAAATACAATGTGTGATTGAGTTGATTGGAGCACCTTGCTTTTCAGGACATGTCAGATAAAGACCGGGCCTACCTGTCTTCCAGAGAGGGTGAAGCATCATGGACTGAGGACAAGTTCATTATTGTCAACTACAGTATCTATAGCCAGAAGTCAGACACATAAACAGGTTAGGACATGCTCTGTTTCCAGAAGATAGGTCTACATCTCCTGAAAAGTAAAAACAAAAGCCCCCTTTAGACAGCTCAGATATACACTGTGTTAACGGGAATGCAGGAGATAGGTGACTTCATATGTTCTTTTAACTTATCAGAGGCTTTATAGCCATTAAATAACACTATTTACAGCGAAATTGCAGCTTGGTCTTGCTCCTCCACATTAAATGTCTTGCAGGTCTACTCGTACATTTACGGTATTTATCCCACACAGCGTGTGTTTTATGTAAACACAAAGTCGTCCCGCAGTTTGTTTTAGTGACGTCACCACAAATATCACCATATAACTAGGGAGTTTAAAGGGACCGTTTACAAATTAATTAATGTCTTACTCTGCCATCTAGTTAGTAAAACAGATGTACGAGAGTTAGGCGATTGGACCCGAGCCAATTGGCACCATCTTGCCCTTATTTAACACACATACATAATTATATTACGGTATAAAGACCGGGTTTTTTTTCCAGGTACATCGTCAAACTATGACTGTGTCTGGCTGCTGACTCAGCTTCGCCTGTTTATACCACGCCTTACCAGATCCTTACCGATGTTTTAGCCATATTTTATATTAGAACAGGCACTGGGAATGTTTAATAATCTGAAGCACGTAATCACACTGGCTCCAGTCTGGTTTGTAGGATGTGAGTATGAATTTCATTCAAACTTCCCAATATTTAATTTAACAAACAGTTAAATTCTCCTGTTGATCTGGACAGTGATGTAGAAGTGAAACCGGAGCTGCCAATTTCTCATTTCCGTATTTTCTTGCTACGTTTATGCAGAGCCTGCTTCATAAGCTTCCACTGAGGCTCTTGTCTGCCTTCCCGAAGAAGAGAGAGAGACTTTGGTGCTGAAAGTGAGTTCCTGTCTAGATGCAACAGATATGCAAACACAGAATCTGGTAAGAACTCGAAGAAGCGGGTATATCCAAAACATTAGCCAGTGTGTGAATTATCAAGATGCTACAGTGCTATAATTATCACACAAGCCTAGTAATACTCATGTTAGCATACTGTGATAGTAATAATATATTCCTTGGGAGCAGATATTTCCGTAGACAGCTTTTTAAATTAATATTATCACTGTTGAGTAACACATTGATGTGATACCTGGACACTTTTGTACATTAAATCTGCACTAATCAATATTTTCATCTTAACAATAGATGAAATGACTGTGTAAAGTGAAAGATGTTGCTCATAGTGATGAATCCATAGAGTATTATCACCCTACTAAAAGAAGAGTGAATATTGGACTTAAATTTTGCCAGAAACATGGCTCCAAATATTTCCTAATGTTGCTCTGTGTCTGCCCAATGTGTAAAGAGGTAACTGTCTTTTATCAGCTTTATAAGATCATAATATGTCAGTGTTATTCGTGTTGTGCTGCCTCCAAGTTGCCAAAAAAAATCTCTCTTTTTTAAAGGTTTTTGAAACGATGCGTGCCCCTCGTTCCCTTCTCCTCTCTGCGGTGATCATCATATGTTATTTTATGACGGGACCGTACAATTGCGTGGCCTCCCAGAAGAAGACCTCCTGCCATGTGCAAGATGGCAGAGCCGACTGCAGCCACCTCAGCCTCAGTGCGGTCCCTCCAAACCTCCCCGGGAACATCACCACGCTGGATATGTCTCACAACCGATTGACCAGGATTCCCCCAGTGTCACTAACCCCTTACGCAGGCCTCCTCCACCTTGATGTCAGTTACAACAGTATTACCAAGTTGGACGAGGGTTTGTGCCAGACACTGTCTCTGCTGCAGACACTGAGCATAGAACACAATGAAGTGCATTTGCTGAAGAAGGAGGATGTGAGCCATTGCACCAGTCTGACACGACTGATTATGGCTAGTAATAGGCTAAAGCCACAAGGAGAGCCCTTCTCTGCACTACAGGTACAGATGTCACACTGATGAGTGGGATCAGTAATAGCTGGAGAGAAACTGATTGAAACCCTCATGAGCTAGATGCAATAATGGCGATGATGACAGAAATAAGACAATGAAATGATAGTGAATAGTAATTTTTAGAAAGAAAAAAATCCTCTTAGATTTGCTAAGCTAAGCTGACCGCCTGCTGGCTCCTACATGTAAGCCGCACAGATATGAGAGCGGTATCGATCTTGTCATCTAACTTTCGGCAAGAAAGCAAATAAGTATATTTTCCCAAAATGTCAAACTATTCCTTTAAGTTAAAGAGGTACTGCACACTTAAACATGTTTTTTCAGCTGTTAACTAAATGATATGAGTGTACTGTGATGAAACACATCAATGCTGGTGTTAATATTGACATTTCTTACCAAATTTATAAAAATCAGTATTTCATGGGTTGAAAATGGCTCAACAAGCCATCTACTGTTTCATCTATGTCATGAAATTTATATTTAAAAAGAAGATTAATCAGTGTCAGTCAGTCTCCCTCATGTCTGCTGAATCACGCTATGTAGCCACAAGTCCACGCCTCCTACAGTTGTTGTTCCCTCACTCATTGCATTTTTTTAATTTTCTGGGAGGGAGTGTTCTAGAGGAATTTGGGGGTGTAGTTAGAAATCTTTCTTATGCAACAGTTAATGTAACAGGTAAGCTAATCAAACATTGCTACAAAAAAAGCATGCAGCAATAGAAAAGAAGAGAATAGGAGAATAAGAGCACTCAAATCAGCAGAGAGGCTAAAATTCAATACACATGGACAGTATTGATTATGATACAGATGAATTACTTTATGAGAAAACTAAACTATAATTTAACTAAAATAAAGAGGCCTTGAGTTTGCTTTTTTAATCAGTCTGTGTAGGTGCAGTGCAACAGTTAGGCTGCTTATGCTACAGGTAAATAAATGCTGAGTGCTGTCTCACCAGATTTGGTGAACTGTAGGGACATGAAGGGAGGAGTCTTCATGTCTGACATATGCTGTGGAGCATGGCATTAAGAGGTTTATACACCAAAAGTAGGAACCACATCACTTTTGGGGGTTAAATTGTTTGATATGCCTCTCATGCATTGCATTAAATAACACTTTATTTTGTTTTTATTCTCCTTTCATAATTCATAAACAGAGCCTGAAATATCTTGACGTTTCCATGAACAAACTGCAGTCAGCCATGCTCGGCTCTCAGCCTCAGCTGCCCAGCCTGGTGAACCTCAATCTGGCATTCAATGACTTCACTACTCTGAAGAAAGATGACTTTTCCTTCCTTAACCAGTCGTCCTTTCTACATGTCCTCAATCTATCATCTGTGTCTCTAAAAACAGTAAGAAACTTACCTATAAAGGGGAAATGAAATAGTGTTGGAAATTGTACCTTGTTTTCAGTTGTCTGTTTTGTTTCCCTTTTGTTGTCTCACTGCAAGATCTCTCTGTTATGTTTTGTTGCAGTTGGAGCCTGGTTGCTTTAAGCCTATTTCAAGCCTACATATTTTAATCATGGATGGGAGCAATATGGGCACTTCGACTACTTCTAAACTCTGCTCAGAGCTGTCGGGGACGGCCATTGATGCCCTGTCTCTTCGGAAGATGAATCTGGTCACACTCACAAACACAACCTTTACAGGGCTACAGGAAACAAACCTAACCTTTCTGGATCTGTCCCATAATGGATTGGGTAAAATTGAAGAAGGCTCATTTCAGTGGCTGTCCAGACTTCAGACTTTAATTTTGTCGGACAACAACATCAAGCACCTGACCAAGGACACATTTCAGGGGCTCAAAAGTCTGAAAAAACTCCAGTTGACAAAAGCTCTGGTGAAAAGTCATACCTCTGCCACCCCGATTATCGATGATTTCTCCTTCCAACCATTAAGTGCCCTGGAGAGTTTGATATTACAGACAACTGCAGTTCGGGAAATCACGGAGCACACATTTACAGGCTTGACCAGTCTTAAAGAACTTGATATGAGCTGGAGTAGTTATACTTCACTCAGAATCATCACCGACAAGACCTTCGTCTCACTTGCGGGATCACCTCTCAGAAAGCTAAATCTGACTGGAACAGCTATAACACAGATTAATCCTGGAAGCTTCTCCGTTTTGAGAAACCTCACCACTCTTCTTCTAGATTTCAACTTTATCAAGCAAACTCTCACTGGCAAAGAGTTTGAAGGCCTGGGCCAACTTCAAGAGATTCACATGTCCAATAACCACCAGACAGTCAATCTAAGCTCCACGTCGTTTGCTAATGTGCCCAATCTTAGGATCCTGAATCTGGGAAGAAGTCTCAAAGCCACAGCCTTGAACCTGGATCCCTCTCCATTCAGTCCCCTGTCCAACCTCACCTTCCTGGATCTCAGCAACAACAACATTGCTAACATCAGAGAGAGTATGTTGGATGGGCTTGTGAACCTGAAGGTGCTGAAGCTCCAGCACAATAACTTAGCTCGTTTGTGGAAGAGTGCCAACCTAGGTGGGCCGGTGTTGTTTCTCAAAGGGACAAAGAGCTTGATAAGCTTACAGATGGATAGTAACGGGCTGGATGAGATCCCAGCAAAGGCTCTGAGAGGGTTGACTAACCTCCATGATCTAAGCCTGGCCAACAATCTCCTTAATAGTCTTAAGGAGTCAATTTTTGATGATTTGAACTCACTGCGGGCTTTATTTTTACAGAAGAATCTGATCACAACTGTGAGGCCCGAAGTGTTCAAAACTCCTATGCACAACCTCAGCCTGCTTCTCATGGACAAAAATCCATTTGACTGCACATGTGAGAGCATCCTGTGGTTCGTGGCATGGCTGAATAACACAAAAATGAGCAGTGTGCCAGGTCTCAGGGATCAGTACAGGTGCAACACCCCGCTAGTGTACTTTAACCGCTCCATCATGGATTTTGACGCCCTCTCTTGCAAAGATATGACCCCATTTCAGGCTCTTTACATACTGAGCAGCACAACTGTTATCATGCTGACTGTAACTGCACTTCTGGTGCGGTTCCATGGCTGGAAGTTTCAGTTTTATTGGAACATATTGATCAATCGCACATTAGGATTTAGTGACGCCAAAGTTGAAGAGGGCAGGGAATTTGAGTATGATGCTTACGTCGTACATGCAGAGGAAGACAGCAGCTGGGTGGAGAGAAGGTTGGTCCCCTTGGAGGACGGGAAGTGCAAGTTTTGTTTGGAGGATCGAGATTCAGTCCCTGGCATGTCACAGCTTGAGTCCATTGTGGATAATATGAGAAAATCCAGAAAAATCTTGTTTGTCGTGACTGAAACTCTTCTCAACGATCCCTGGTGTAGACGGTAAATCAAACATACACTGCTTGATTTATACATTATTATAGATTATACATCAGGTAACAAGTAAAAATCTAAATCTGTAATTCATAATTGTGTGCTGTGCAGTATATTTTGTCTTGGTTACACAGCTATTTGTGTTATATATTTGTGATATAGTGAGTTCTCAATGTTGTCTCTCTGCCCTCCTACCCCGTGTCTTTCCTTATCCAGATTTAAAGCCCATCATGCACTTCACCAGGTCATTGAAGCCAGCAGGGACTCTGTGGTTCTGGTCTTCCTGCAGGATGTTCATGACTACAAGTTGTCTCGCTCACTCTTCCTCCGCAGGGGCATGTTGCGTCCATGCTGCATCCTGGACTGGCCTGTCCATAAGGAGAGAGTGCCGGCCTTTCACCAGAAGCTCCTCATAGCACTTGGCATGACCAATCGGTTGCAGGAGTAACTGTATTCCATTGTTCGTAATGGGAAATTCCCTTTGTATTAATAATTACCAATGTATGTTGAATTATTACTAATTGCTACCATTTGCCGATTGTTCTTCCCTCTGTGTGAATATTGTGCTTATACTGTATATGTTCTGCATACTGTATCATGTGACATTGCATTGCAGCTTTACATCAACACAAATTCCAATAAACGGGTTCATTTGCAAAAACAGGTACCTCCGTTTTTATTTATTTTTCTAAATCATGTTTTTTTATTGTGCACTTGAGGGAATATCAATCAAATTGGTGTTGGTTTATTCATTTTAAGAATGGCATTTATCTGTTTTTGCAAATGAACTCTTCTTAATTCAAAGTGCAGTTTTAATGAAATGATCTCTTCATAAAGTGTTTGCTAAAGGGTTAGCCCTTACATCGAAAAGCAGTGTAATAGACTCTAAATTAACTCAAATAAGTTATTTGAAGTTATGTATCTCAGTCTTGTTATGTGTTGGCAGAACATGACTTTTAAATGTATAATTTAGCTGAAAGGGTATTTTTATGTAGTGATATTAGTATTGCAGTGATCCATTTAGAAAAAAGCTTAATTTTCTGTAAGAGCAGAGAATGAATCTCTTCACAGTCTGATTAAATATTGTGTCATCATGACATCTAGTGGTTACTGTGAGACACTACACCATTTGCTATGCCTAAAGTACTAAACAAATCTTCCATTACTGATATGACCATGTGCACATTACAGAGTAGAATGCTGTTACTTTTTAATTTGACCTGTCAGATATATATTCTTAATAGAAACTAAGCTTATGGACAATTTGTTTAATACAAGTTACACAATCCACAGTTTCTAATTAGAAAGTTGGAATGGAGCCATTTTCATTCAAGAAACTTCAGGGCAAGATGTAATTGCAGCAGTCTAGTCCTCTTTCCTGTATTATATTGGTTTAAAGCCACGTTTTCAGTTACATTTCCTATAGTGGTGTTTCTTTCTTTTCTATGCTTCTAAATATTAGTGAGAAACCTCTCGTGAAGTTAAGGCATTTGTATGTGCTTTCCCCTCAAGGCTTCAAACTGACTCAGTCTGCATGATTAAGG
This sequence comes from Macquaria ambigua, assembly GCA_008360985.2. Classification (NCBI taxonomy): domain Eukaryota; kingdom Metazoa; phylum Chordata; class Actinopteri; order Centrarchiformes; family Percichthyidae; genus Macquaria; species Macquaria ambigua. Next base: position 419,922 of record VMKM01000208.1, read on the forward strand.
AGAGTTCAGAGTGAGAGCCAAACATCCTTAAAAAGATTTTAGAATTACTGAGGTCATGAGTCCTGACAAAAAGGTCTCTACATTTGTTCAAATAACTTTGATTTTTCATATTTTATTTATTCAATACTGTTCAGTACTGTAACTGTTCAATTATACTTTGAGAAAGTATTTTGATCTTCATGTTGGGCAATAAACACTGCTCACAGTCTTCTCCAGAATACCAGGAATAGTATTACAGGGTCAGAGTGCTGAAGTGTTTGTTTATTATTTTGTTAACCTAACAATTGTCAAATTAAAACGTATTGTGTCCATAAATACTGGAATCAGCTTGTAAAATACCTACCATGTGTACGTTTTTAATTGAGAATTGTAAAGTCTCGCCAGGTTGCTAAAATGTCCAGTCTTTGTTGTCTTTGTCAGAGAGATATTGATTCAGCAGGTCCATTTTGAGGCACCACAAACTACGTATGGCCTCAAAAAACAAAAATGATCAGGGTTAAAATAAAGTAATCATGCTTCTTTAACACTTGTCTTTGCTTTTAAAATATAGTCTAGACTTTTATTTACAGTATTTAATGAAAAACACCAACATATTGAATTTATAAACAGTAAATAATTACTCAGTAATTTAGTATTCATAAACATAAAATAATTATTCTAAACCGTAAAACTAAAACACAATAGCCTAAATGTTCTCATGGGATTAAAAAGTATCTCATTCAGTCAAGAAACAGCAAAGTTGTTATTCAACTTGCCTCTGCAAGGGAGACAGAAGGTGAACTGTAAGTAATAATTCTAATTTATTTTAGTAAATAATAGTGAAAGATATTTGGTGCTAAGATAAGGCTGTTTTATTAGCCAAACAGGTTGGATGTGATATGAAAGGACATTGACAAATACCAGACAAGGAGAGAATAAATAGGCCAAAGGCCTTGGTCAGGGCCAGTCAGCTATCATAAGGTAAATAATTAACATTTTTATTATGTAATTTGTGCCAACATTTACAGTCGGTTTTTGATCATGTTAGTATGTTTATATTATCTTCCATGTAATGTATCTCATATTTACTTCTAAAGCATTCTATAATATGCACAAGAGCCATAAATGACAATAAATACAGTGCCCCCCCCCCTTAACCCAGTAAGCTGTCAGTGGATTGACTGCAGAGAAAAGGAGGGGCAAAAGCAGACATCACAGGTTAATAATAAAGGCACAGGAGGACAGCCTGCCACTGCTACTTTAACACACATAAAGTGTACAGCAACAAAAGATGGCAGTTTTTCTTGGTAACTACACGATACCTTTACTTGGAGTCAGCATCTTCATTGCTACCCTGACCTACATCACCCACAAGCTGCTCAGCGACTACCTGCACAAATGGTTTGAGATGAAGCCTATTCCGGAGGTGGAAGGGACGTATCCCTTTATTGGAAATGCACTGCAGTTCAAAACCAATGCAGGAGGTAAGAAAGCAATTAACATGCTGCTCCAGGAGATTTATGTGCAGATTGCCAAGGCATAGACCATGAAGAAATTGCCTACTTAATGCTCCATTATTGTATATATAGATTTCTTTATCTTTGTTTCAGATTTCTTTCGTCAAATTGAGGATTACACCCGTGAGTTCTGTGATGCACCGCTGCTTAAACTCTGGGTTGGACCAGTCCCATTTGTGGTTCTGTTTCGTGTTGAAACTATTGAGGTATAGTGACTGACAGCTCCACATTTACATGCAGTAGCATACATGCAGTAGGTATAACTTATCAATGCCCACATGCCTTATCTTGCAAAATATGTCTTTGCTGCAACAAGTCATCTCAGTAAGTGAACATGAGTAAAAAGTGTTTCATTTTTATTCATATTCAGTGATATGTAAAGCAATTACATTCAAAGCGTTTGTACAGACATAACTATAACACCCATATACTGAAGCACTTTCATGCATTTAAAACAACTCACACATTTTAATGGAGCAGAGGTTGCAGTACTAAAGTAAGACAAGTCAAGTTGACCTTAACCTTGTTATTCCCTATGCGACAACATGGTCTATTTAGGATGACATTGCACTTTTACACACTGCTGATGCTCGGACTGCAGCCACTGTAACTGTTACATAACTGCTCATCATTTAAGCTAATAACAGCTTTGCTGTTTAATTGATTACTCTTCTTTACATTTTAGTTTTGCTATTAATTGTCTTCCGTAGACGGTGCTGACCAACCCTGTTCATATGGAAAAAGCCTATGCGTACAACTTCCTCCACCCTTGGCTTGGAACTGGCCTTCTTACCAGGTATGTACCTTTGGCTCGATATTAAAAGTCTGTCAGTGACAATCAGAAAAGATTAAAAAAAACTAAGAATCTTGCATTAATAAAGTGAAAGAAAGAAAATCATAGTGCAAGCATACAAACTCAGCCAACTATGGGTTTGAAAAAACAAAACAAAACACGATTTTGAAATAAATGAATGAAAATAATAAGACCAGATGCAAGCTGTAGTCTAACTAGCAGGTTCTGAAGATGTAGTGAGTTCACACAGAAAAAATGACAACATTATACTAGCAGGCAGCGGGTTATGTAATGTCTAAAATGGATAGAGATTCTATGGGAGTATATAAGTGTAAAAAGTGAATTTTGTGGTAATCTGTCACTGGATTTTTAAATGTTTTGCTTACAAGAGGAAATTCTGGCCTGAAGCTGGGAAAAGGTCAAAGGCTCACCACAAACAATATGGTTCATCAACAGGAAATCCTGTGTAATCAGTTCTTAATTTAACCTGAAGGTGGCACAATGAGAAAGCACTACTGAGTGTCTAAGAAGGAAAGGGATCATCATCTGGAGGAAAGGTCAGGGGGTCACCAAAAACATTAAAATGTATTCTCTTGTGATAATGAATGCCCAAAACAAATCTCATGTTAATCTGTAAAGTGTTACCGTAACTTCGAAGGGAAAATCTTGATTTGATAACTAAATTTAGAATTGATGATGACTAAATTTAGTTAATCTCAGCTTCTTCTGTCATTCGTTTTCATCCTATTCCAAGATATGACTTAAACCCTCTTTGATGTCTTCTTCTTTTGATCAGCACCGGGCATAAGTGGCGTCAGCGGAGAAAGATGTTGACTCCCACCTTCCACTTCTCCATCCTGACGGACTTCTTGGAAGTGATGAACGAGCAGGCAGAGATCCTGGTGGAGAAGCTGGAGAAGCAGGCAGGGAAGGGTCCATTCAACTGCTTCAGTCACGTGACCCTGTGTGCCCTGGACATTATCTGTGGTGAGCATATGTACAATGAATGTGCATGTGTGCATGTATGGATGAACCTTTTACATCTGTTTGCACATAAGAAAGATGCCCAGAGCCTTTTGTTAAAACAGGAATTTATATTTGGACATTCAAATGTCTTTTCAGAAACTGCAATGGGAAAGAAAGTTTACGCCCAGAGTAATTCTGATTCAGAGTATGTTAAGAGCGTGTACAAGTGAGTTCTTTAAATTTTCTTTTCTATCACACAAATACAGACAATAATAAGGGAATAATCTGATTATCTAACTTTTTGTCCTTAGAATGAGTGACATTCTCAGCCGCAGACAGAGGACACCTTGGTTTTGGCTTGACTTTGTGTACAACTACTTTGGTGATGGCTGGGAGCACGACAGGACACTGAAGATCCTGCACTCCTTTACAGAGAATGTGAGTGATGGGGCCAATGGTTTGAAAATCAAAATGATGCAGAATTCAAACAGAAGTTGGGATAACATTTACCCTTAACCTTAACCTTCATTTTGTCTCAGGTGATACGCGAAAGAGCAGAGAACGTTTCCAATACTGAATCAGACAGCGACTCTGACCAGGGCACAAAGAAAAGACGAGCTTTTCTGGACATGCTCTTGAAGGCCACAGATGAGGAAGGCAACAGCATGAGCCATCAGGACATTCAGGAGGAAGTGGACACCTTTATGTTTAGGGTTGGTGGTTAGAAATACAACTCACAGTATGAGAAATAAATACATAAAGCTGCACTGTTCACTTTTTTTTTTATATCAACAATGGATAAAACCACAATTTGTCATGAGAAAGGAGTTGCTCGTAGTGTTGAACACACAGAGAATGATCACCCAACGCTGCAGTTCTCCTCAGCTCTACAGAGCTTTTGGTTCATTCTCACCGCTATCATCAACCTAATTTTAGCAGCATCAGGCACATTCCTGATAAACCTAGGCTAGTTGCCCAGCACCAAACAGCAGACAGACAAAGTTAACAAGTAGCTGGTTAACAAAGTGGAGCATTTAGCAGCTAAGGAGCTAGCTATTTCCCTCAGAAGTTGGTGGGGTTAGGGTTAGGGTTAGAGAGTGAATATTACATTTGTTGGGTGGCCAGAAACCCAACACCAAATCAATGCTAATGTTGCTCTGTGTCTGCTGGATGTGTTCTATAAATAGGCAACCATTTGTGCCCCAAGTGGCCCATAAAAAAAAGAGAAAATAAATGAATGAATGCAGCTTTAAAGTCGTAAATAATGTGTTGTTTTTCTGTTTTTACCTGCCCTCGTTATGTAGGGACATGATACTACAGCAGCCTCTATGAACTGGACCCTGCATCTGCTGGGCACCCACCCTGAGGCGCACAGCAAAGTTCAACAAGAGCTTCAGGAGGTGTTCGGTAACAGTAACATGCCCTCTCCCCCGCCACCGCACACCTTCTCACTTTCATGACATAATTTATTTTCCTGCCCGAAGGTCTTTTGACTCATCTTTGCTAGGACTCATTTGTTCTTTACAAGTCAAGGGGAGCTTATACAGGGATAATAGCTGTGAAAATCCTTGCCAAAATATATAGAGAATAATTTAATTATTTTCACTGCTGTGTGGATTTACCATGGTCTCCATGCATTTATTTTCCATGACGTAAGCTAGAAGGCCTTGTAGTAATAACAGATGCTAAGTTTGCACTAGTTTGAGGATCTAAACTTGTCCTCAAGCATAGAAGCCTTCATTTTATGATATACTCAACCCTTCTTTTTCAATGTAAAATTACTAATTAAATTACCTTACTGCACCTAGTTATATAATCAGTTTGTTCCGGTAATAATTGTTGATTTATTGTCTATAGATAGAAATTTATTTTTCTACGTACGCCTATAAAAATGACTGCATAAAGATTCTTGAACTTGTGACTTGTAATCAATAAACACAACACATCCATAGGGTGTGTCACTTAAACAGTACAGTACTGTTTTATCTTCTTATCTACTGTAGAAGGTGGGAAAAGTGGGGAATATGTCTAGGATATAGAAGTAGGAGAAAGTGCAACAGCAGGAAACTGGAGTGCAAACTTAATAATAACCGTCTGACCTAAGAACTAGTTTACACTCTGATCTGTTTATCTGTATTCTGTGCTAAAGAGTTTAACAGTGTTTCCTGTTTAATGTGTAAAGGTACATCTGACCGGCCTGTTAACACAGAGGACCTGAAGAAGCTCAAATACCTGGAGTGTGTAATCAAGGAGGCCCTGCGACTGTTTCCCTCTGTGCCTTTCTTTGCCCGCAGCATCGGTGAAGACTGCCATATCAGTGAGTTACAGATGAGTGACGACACTTGAATGAAACATTCATTTGAGGAGTGCAAATCCCCCAAGGCAGTGGTATTTTTATAAGAAGCCAAGGGAAGCCAGGCCTCCTCTATTATTTTCATTAGTTTTCTCTGTCACATAACATCTTGTGACAGCCATTGTATGGTGTTGTTGCAGCCATCTCTTTCCCAATTTCTACAGAGTTACTTCAAATTAATAAAGCAGGCCCCCTCTGGATTGCAACATGTGGTAAATAGTCAGTTTGTGTGGTAGGAGAGTGAATCGCGCTGTACGTTAGATGATCATGTTAGGTCTGGTAATGGAAAGCCAGTCGTTCTTTGATTAAAAAGTAGTATAGTTAATATAGGAATAAAGTATAGGAATCAGGATTCTGGAAATAAATAGTGAAGCAAAGACACCTGAAATATGGCATCACACCAATCAAATCATAGCCAGTTAGAAACTTTGTTCAAATGAGTGTTAGCATGTTTTCTAGTCTTACTAATAGCAGCTACCATGCTTTTGCAAGACTATTTAGCTAGCAGCAATTGATGGTGGCGATTTGGAGTCTTGGTGAAAGCAAACTGCACAAAATTACCATTGAGTAAAAAATGGTATCTGTTTACTCAGCAAATGGACCCATGAAAGGGGACTTGCTGCTCTTTTTGCGTTAATGTTTTTGAGTCTCACTTTGCTTTCTCACATCATGCAACTGCTGCAAGAAGTTAGGTGATCAAATGCATCGTATTACTTGGATAATTCAGTTTAATTACAACTGGGGTCTTATCTTCGTAGCTCTGACTATCAGTCCTGTCAGTAATAATAACAACAGTGTGCTCACCAATAACAGCTGAGTTCTGGGAATATGGTGACATGACTAAGCTCAACAGAGCACCAGCAGTCAGACAGGTTGTTTTTAGCTCATGGCTCAGATTTCTTGCTGTAGAGATGCCACCTTTCCCCCAGAACTCAGCAAATCATTTGGTGATTATACTGTTATCTGAATCCTTAGAAATGATGGATGGTAATAAACCAGATTTCTCTTTTAATTCAGCATTCCTTTCTTTTGTACTTGAACAGCTCTCATCTGTCTGTCCTGATTCCTATTGGCTTAAGCTAAGACAGTGAAATTTATAATGATTTTATGTGAAACAAAACATGTTTAGTGACTAGTAATGACCATTTTTTCTTACAGTAACTAAGTTTCTTTTGTATCTATAGATGGTTTCAAGGTGCCCAAAGGTGCCAATGCCATCATCATTACATACGCTCTCCACCGTGACCCACGATACTTCCCTGAGCCCGAAGAGTTCAGGCCTGATCGCTTTCTGCCTGAGAATTCAGTGGGAAGGCCTCCATACGCATACATCCCCTTCTCCGCCGGACTCCGCAACTGTATCGGTAAGAACAGGACAGGTTTAATTTGTGGTTTACTGGATCTGTCTTCACTTTGCATACTTTCCAGAGTTCCCTCAGTGAGGCTCTAAAAATCTGTGTATCACATCCAGAATTACTGCTGTGTGTGTTCCACTATAATGCTCCTCAGGTCAGCGTTTTGCACTGATGGAAGAAAAGGTGATCCTGGCGTCCATTCTGCGCAACTTTAACGTTGAAGCTTGTCAGAAGCGTGAAGAGCTACGCCCAGTAGGAGAGCTCATCCTGCGACCGGAGAAGGGCATCTGGATCAAACTGGAAAAGAGGACACTGCAGACTTCATCAAACTAGCACCTGCTCCGGGTTACAGAAGCTATTTGCCAAAGTCATCTTCCTTTGTGGTCTTTTTACAGTACATCTCAACTCTAATGCTAGCGGACACTGTGATGTTTTCTAAATACCCTTTGAGAGGTCAGGGAGAGTGGTGACCTTGGTGTTTAGATTTAGGAATTTTGTCATCATCATTATTACAAATAGTGAGCCTTATAAAAATAAATTGAGATATTGTGTTTTGACATTGTTAGTTTTTAGGGAAATAGCTACATGACGCACTATTCTGGCTCTGTGTATCAGCAACTTGGCGCTATTTTTGTGCCCCGAGAGCCCCAAGTTTTAACATGAGAAATAACTACAAATATGTTATTTGATTTTAAGTATTAAAGTGCTATAAACAGCGAAGCAATGATAGTATTTGGGAATGAAATGAAAAGCTTTATAAAACATAGAATTTGCAGAGTAGAAGTGTATTACTTTTAGAAAATTACACATTATTGATTATTAACTGGATGAGAAGGAGATAAATGGTGCTACTTCACTGGTATCAGTCGTTGCCATCCATTTTCAAGGTCACATGCTTTGAGCATACACTGTACATGGAACCGTTCGTATACGATCTCCAACTTTCATGTCCTTCTTAGTGGGATTTCTGTTTCTTATTTTGTTAATAGCCACAGCTCTAGAGGAAACAAATAGTATGGAGAAAAAAAACATGCTTGAACTGTTAAGTTGTTTTATTTTTCGATATAAGACTTTATACATATTCTGTAGTATTAGCTGGTAATGAAATGCCTGAGCCCTCTAACTCAGAGGTGCAGAACACGGCTTAATAACAAACACCTTACATATTCATTACATTAACAAACACCACAACAGAGATAAGCCTTTCATTTTAGCAGCATGTCCTCTGAATGTTAATTTTCAAACCCCTAGCTACAGTTTTCCCCTTGTATGACCCCTATACTACATCTCATAAAGTTTGTTTATTACTGTATGTTTGGTAGAGCATCTAATTACTGTGTATCTTTCTTTCTTTTTTCTTGCGTAAGTCGGACTGGGAAGGACCGTTTATGTAACTGAGGGAGTGGGATGTTGGGGAAACATATTCCATAATATCAAATGTTGCTCACGCTTTGTCTTTCCAATTTAATTTGAAAGCTGCGTTAAGTGACATACAGGTGAACACAATGGGGCAGACGAAATCCAAAACAAACTCACAGAATCCCAAACCCTGACAACTATTGACTTATAAAGCTGCTATGGCTGATGTGTGCAAAAATACCTACTGACTGTACACATTATCATCCCATTATAGTTCTCTTATATGGGGAAGTTGATAAGATCTGTGAGACCAAAGTAAACAGTCTATGTTCAGCCGCAGAACCAAAACCATTAAAAGAAGCTAAAATCTATGCTGGTGTTCGGTGTTCATCTCATTCTCGGCTGCACAATACATTTCATTCAGTGTTAATATAAAAAATGATGTTGCTTTGGGGGATACTCCAGTGATCAAGTGAAGTACTGCTGTTCCATAAAGTTGGAGGACTTGAGAGTGACAGTGTAAAGAAAACAAATGCTACAGATGCTGGGACGTCTTGGCTTTTAGTCCCTAGATTGGGTCAAACTCCAAAAACAGTGGATCCTGCATTTCCCATTATGCAACTGGACAGCAGTTTTCTTTAGACCCGCCCTTAGACCCTCCCTGCCTGGTTACCACCCACATCTTTCAAACTCCACTCCCCTAGTTTGTAACACAGACTTTCTGTTAAGAACTTGAAGTCTCAAGGCCAATCTAGGATAACCCTAATGACATCACTACGACATCATCAGGGTTATTTTGACAGACTTGACAAGGCACCTTCAGAGCCACAAAATACATTATACAATAGTTATTACAGTTACAACTGAGTATTTTGATCTCCGTGTGTAACATTGGAGTACTCCTTAAAATTCAACATTTTTTTTGTGTTTCAGTGTTTCTTTAAGGAACAAAACTACTCACACCTCACTCTGAACATTGTCAAATATGCCTTCAGTACTTTTATAAAAAAAAACCTTTTTGGTAAAACGCCTGACCTCTCATCACCCTGGTGGCTGAAACTCTTATGAGAATACATTCCGCTTTATGATTATAATGAGCAAAACTCTTCACTCGCTGAATCACATTGAGGTCAGAAGGATCCATTGGAACAAAGTAGTAATCATAGCATGACACAGTTACAAATGACCCCCATCCATAATGTCATGAGATGATTTAGCTGGCATGCCTGCAAGGGGCATTGTCTAACACCAAAATGACATGACTGATGATGAATTGCATGCTCTTTTCCGATGCTATAATTTGAATTATTGAGCACATCTGTAATCAATGGCTGGATAGAGCTGAGGTGCCTGAGCTCCAAATGAAGCAGGAAGAGTTCATTTATTTGAGGATCTCTAATAAATGGCTCAGGTAAGAGAGCTTTGGCTCAGACTTAGTGGCTACAGTAGGTGGATTGCATGAGATTCATTTTCCAGACATTATGCATCTGTTAAGATAGTTTCTAATGATAAAGCATTCATTTTACTTTGTAGAATAAATTCAAGTTTAGTTAAATTCAAAATTCAAATGTAGTAATTCATAGTTTGTCAATACTGTTGCCTTCAGAACTTATTAAAGGTTGTAGAGATTCCTCTTTACTCGCCATGCCATTTTGGATGGTCAACTGTTCATTTTGTTGAACATTTTTTATAGTTTAAAAAACAGCTTCAAATGGAAAAAGCTGAGGGTGCACAGGACTGACCCCATTAGTCTGCTGAAGGTCCCTCAACTCTCCCATGCCTGGCGGTTTTATTTTACTTTGCATTGCAGTTATGTAATAATTTTCAATAACATTGCAGTTACTTGCAGCAACAGTTGAAAGCTACATGTGTACTATAGTATCAGTGATGCACTTACACAAGGAAGGCAGAATACTGACATGGTACAAGGCATTAAGTAGATCATTTGCAATTTTGACACTCGTATTAGCACAGATTTAGCAGTTGGCAGGAGTGCCAAGGAAAGTTTGCAAAGGTCTGACAGCAGCCTGTTCAAAGTCTGAGTGCAGTTTCAGATTCCAAAACAGATACTGTATGAACCACTGAAGCGCTGGTGCCCAACCTGGGGGTCAGAACCCCCCGAGGGATCATGAGATGATTAACAGGATAGGAGAAACAGAAAACATACATATTATTGCTACACAACATTTATTTTTAAGATTATTCTGTAATCTTTGTTTTATGTTTGTGGATCCCTACAGAGGTAGACTTTTTTGTCAGTAAGAGTAAGTTTTGTTTAACCAGAAACAGTCTCGCACAAGAAAAAGTCTCGCTCTGGAACCTCGCGAGAGGTGAGTTGTTGCAGGAAGACGACGGTGGAAATGTGAGTCAGAGCTGGAGAGAGGAGTTTGTTATGTTGTAGTACCAAAAGCATAGCGTAGTGTAGTGTCTGTTAGACACTTAGAATAACAATCTGGGCCTGTCAGTGGCAAAAACAAGCACTTTAAATGGATGCACTTTTCATGAGCACAACTGCCCACAAGGATTACATTGCAACCATTCTAGTCCGTTTGCAGATGCTGGCGGAGGCGATCTACTGGACCAATTCCAAAACTTTTGGTAACTATTAGTCATTTAGACCCCAAAATTTGTAAAAATAGGGCCCAGATTTAAAAATACCAGAATTACCCTTTAATTCATTTGTTTTAAAAATTCTTAATACATTTAAAAAACATTTCATGTCAGAGTTTTTCTGCATGATCGTATAAAACCTGTTTTCGAAGATTGTTCTCTACTCTTCTAAGGACAAATTCTGCTATTTGTTAAATTGTTCAATATATTGATGCATTTCTTCATTTTTCACTGAGTCCAAAAGATGTTGGTATGTGCCTTTTAAAAACCCACTATGTATAACATTTAATTATAAAATGTAAACAACACTTCAGGTTCATATTCCCAGGAAAAAAACATAGAGAGGCCATGACCTCTGTGTAGTTACAGCTCTGCACATGTGCAATCTGTGACGAGGAGTTGCAACTACAGACATTGCTCAATTTTGAGAAGTCATAAGCCAAAACGTTTGGGAACCACTGCTCAAAAATGTTGCAGTTTTAGCAAGGATGGATTGTGTGTTATTATGGTGTTACCCATTTTCCCAACACTGTAGCTTTGCTGAAAATATACTGTGTTGTTCTCCTTTAAGACAATCCACCAGACACATGTGGAAGACTATGAAATAACAATAAAAACAACATGAAAGGTTTCAATCAGACTTTAATGTCAGCGAGTTTCATTCGAAACACACATACGCTTGGGCTCTGTGATGAAATTAAATGCAACCACTTTGAGGTGCAAAACGATGACATATATATTTCATAATTGAAATTTTGTTAAATGGATTGTAAAATATTGTGACTCCATAGAGAAACAAAATAAACCATATATGCTCTAAGGACACAATAAGGTCTTGACATACAAGAGAGTAAGTAGCAGGGAATTATAAAATGACCATAAACTGTCCTGCTTTTAAATAAGGTGTAGTTCAAATTGATGTCCAGAGAGAGGCAGCAGTATATGCTTTTCTAAATGTGTGCAAGGGGCAGATAAGCTGTGTGTTGTACAGTGTGTGTGTGTGTGTGTGTGTGTGAGTGAGGGGGATGGAAGAACAGCACAAACAGCAGAGTGTATCTACAGTTATTTTTCTGTCTCAGTGCCCGGCAGCTTTATGCTGATGTGAGTGACAGCTGTATTCAGCATGTGTACAGTTTATAGCCTGTGAGTATCAGAGTTTCCGTGTTCTGACACTTGAATGACACATGATAAATGTGCAAAGTCCCTTTTTGAAAATGGTTAATTAACACGCATCCAGTCTTAGAAACATTGTTGCTCGGATCCATAACGTTTACTACAGATGCAGTGCGGATGCTCTCATCCCGTTTACATGATTTACGTATGACAAGATCAATCTAACCATGAGACAAACATGGTGTAAGCAAAAAGCAACCCACTGGCTGTCATTTGCAAATGTCTGCATACTACCTCAACAAATTCATGCCCTCTTGAAGTAGCAGATCTGGAGTGATCTGGTCAGAAGAAGGAATTTCTGAAGTTTATACCCCATAAAAGAAATAGGTTTCATTTTCTCACAACCTACGACTCACATTGTGAAGTCACCTAACTGTAATAACATGGACAAACAGGCTCTCTCGTAGGCTTAGATCCTGTGTTTGCCATGTTTTGGCGGGTAGCTGGTTTGACTCCTGGTGGACTTCCCTACTTGCTCCATGAGCCCTCACCTGTATGGATGATCCCTTTACCCAGCAAAAGATGGTGAAAACTGGTGATTTTCTACATTTTAGTTATTGTCAAAAACCCATGAAAAGACAAAAAACAACCATGAAGTGAACCTACCTACAAGTAGGGCTGTCACTTCTTATAGGAAAAAATATATATACTGTATATATTCGAACTGTACGTCCTGCTTCGGTCCAGCAGATGGCGAATTACGAACGACTTGCGTGTTTGTTCAAATTTGTTTGAACCTGACCTTTTGAAAAAGTTACAGCCCTACTAACAAGTATTGCCTGTGTGGCCAAAGCACATCAATGAACCACACTGTTACAATGTCTAGTCCTGTGTGCCACAGACAGGGTACAAAAAAAAAAGAAAGACAGGCTAACGCAAAGTTAGTTTTGGTCTTTAAATAGGATTTGTTGAAGAAAACAAAAAAAAAGGCATCCTCCATAATCCACCTGATCAACCAAAACAAAAACTGGTGTATTTTTTGTAGGGTATATAATTCATGGTTTATATGGTGCAGTCCAGTCTTGTATGTCACCATAAATATTCCAACAATCCATTCATGAGAGTCACAAACCATGAGTTTAACCTTCAAACTATTGATGTTGTTCACTTAAAACAATAGTCAAATCCATTTTAATGACCCATTAAGATCAATATAGTAAAGCTGCAGCTGCCTCAGGACACAAGAAGAAGGTGTAGCTAGGACGGTGTAGTATTTATATCTACATCTCTGTGATGTCTATATAGACCTCGCTGGCCCACAGAGCACAGAGACCAGTGTTGAGGAGGATAGGATGTGACAGTATCCCTGGATCTGACTGTGCACCATGCTGGAGCTTCAGGACACACTGCTATCTCTATTGGTTGGTTTTAGTCACTCTCCCACACACATGTATGTGTGCACAAACACACACAAACACCACACCAGCACTCACTCACAGATAAACCACCCACTCGTTTCCAGCCCCTCTCCCTTTTGCTCTCCCTTCTCCATCAGCCTCGATTCAGTCTATTTTCACATCAAATGAATGCCCCTATTAGACACCAAACTCAGATTGGGACTGTGTCGTCCAATATGGAAGGAGGCAGGGAGATGTGGATGGAGAGAGTGAAGGAGAAAGAGAGAAACAAAGAGGGGAACTGGAGCTGAGATTAGATAGAGAGAAAGCACCAGGCTGAGAGCATAAGTCTGAGGAAAGGACAAATTGAAAGTGATGATCACTGAGAAGCAATGATCACACAAACCAGATAATCTGTCTACCAGAACTATCAGTTAAGGATATCGCAGTCACAGCAAATGAGGGATTTCTTTGGGTTGAAATAAACTCATCTTCCTACCATCTTTTCTGTACCCATAGGAACATGTGAGCCAGTTAGCCACCAACTTTGAGGTGGATGGGTGCACATTGCTCAAGGCGCCAAGGCCACGCATTCTTCACTTCCTTTGAAGTACACCAATACTTAATCTCACAGCTAAATTGTTTGAAATGTAGGTCATGACTCCAATTTTACTACACTGGGGTAAGACTTAAAAGCCATAGCTCAGTATATCAGTGCTAGTCCCTCTTGTACCTTGACGCCAAAATAATCAATCTCTATTCATTTCTCATTAAAGTTTCTGGACATGCTTCGTGTTAAGTTTCAATTATAAGCAGCCGCAGGTAAACAAAGGTGTCAGATCGGGGTCAAAACAATTTGTTGAAGCTGCTGATGAGAAGTCCAAAGAAGAATCAGGCACTTTAACAAAATGTTTGTGCAACTGAAATAACTTTTTTTTTTTTAACTTTTACTTCTTTCAGCTTATTTATCAGATCATATTTTATGATGTTACACTGTGCTCTTGAAGGCATTGTGGTCCTGTATGGATGAGTGTTTTCTGATCATTTTAGATGTGTTTTAAACTTGTTTATATGTGAGTGTTACTACACCTGTAAAGCTTCCATTGAAACAATGGGACTTTGATTTCAGACAGAGGTAGACAAAGCAGATTTCGTATTTCTAGCTTGCAACAGTCAATTTTGCTGGCTGAATTGACAGCTTGTCACGAACTTGGACACAAGAATGAAGGACTCAAATGCACGACTCTTCAATCAGTAAGTTTAGAAACAGAACTTTACTGAAGAGTAACTGGACGTTACTTGACAGCTGACAGTCACATAGCTGGTTGACGATGACATGATGCCAAGCTACTAATGCAAGCGTGGCTTCGGTGGTCTGCTTGAACTAACAATATGCTCCATTTCTTTGAATCGGAATCAAAATCAGCTTTGTTGGCCAAGTATGTGCAGGCCTACACATAAAATGAATTTGACTCCGGTACATTACAAGAGGATGGAGGGTGCTAGGTGGTTAAAGAAAACGTCTGATTGTGGAGCTGGGGTGTCATTTTCAGCTGTCTTTATTTTTGTATTATTGTATATGGAACTAAAACAATCTGTCTAACATCAAAACCTGAACTAGGACTGCTTTACAAACATATGTAAGGATTATGAGCAGATTCAGAATCAAGTGTATTGGGCAAGTATACACATACAAGAAATTTGACTCCACTTCTCAGCAGCTCTCAGTGTTCAAAAGAAAAGGCATACGGCAAGGAAACCAACACAGATGTACTTGTAAAACAAAGATAACAAAGCTAGACAAGCACAAACAAGCATTAATGCAGCGATTTTGTGCAGAAAATAGAAATTTAGATTAACACCAATATCTGAACAAAACCATACAGGTTTAATTGTTGGGATATTGGAATAAATATTACTTTAGGTAGGTGATCAACATAAAGTGTCTCAGTAAGGCCACTACGAGCCCAGCTAAGAACAGCTTCATTGCTTCCTGGTAGAGACTCTCCAAGTCACTGGGAACTCTACTGGAGGGATAAACCTCTTTCTTCTTTTGTTAGGTGTTTTGATGATGGTGGTGGAGTTCACTGTCTGACATGTCGCTCCATAATCTTCCATGGGTGTTCTGCTGGGTTGAGATCTGGTGAAGGCCATAGCTCATATAATTTTCATACTCATCAAACCATTCAGTGACCCCTCTGCCCTGTATGGAAGCATCTACATTCACTATGTTTCTCTGCTCATTTAGTAATTTTACCTCTAATTTGTCACCCGTCTGTACATCTATTGCTAGATTTAAAAAAAAAGGATGTTCTGTACAGTGCTTGATGGTGTGTGCGGCTACAGCGCAACGCAAGCTTATTGTACAGGACTGTAGTGGGATATCAGGGCTAGTTTGATGGCATGTGGAAAGATGTGTGTTGAAAATGTCATCCCAGTATTGCTACAAAAGCTCAGTCAGTAGTCAAACCAATCATGCAGCTCAAGTTGAATAAAGAATAGGACAAATACAGAGGGACATCCGATATGTGACCTCTGTGCGAGTTCCCATGGAAGAGAGAAACAGACAGAGAAGGGTTTTACATGCTTCTCCAAGTCTGCACCTTATCAGGCTCTCCATGACTGGCTTCTCCACGAGCCCCCGAGGTTCCCAGTGGGCACAAAGAAAGAAGGAAAGAAAAAGATTAACAGCATGCAGAATGGATACCGCTGCATCCAAAATTGCCCTGAACTAGAGAGCAGTGTGTGATTACCATTTTGAGGGAAGAGGAGTGTGTTAAGAGAAGCAAAGTGGCATAATCATTAGCTGGTGCTGACACGCACAAGAGGGCCAAGGTTAAAGCAGGACTGAATCCTCAGCATCTCCAGCTCCATATATGATTAATACTTTTGGTAACCATTCAAGCATGTCAAAGAAAAACTCCTCTTCTCTTCTCTTCTCTTCTCTTCTCTTCTCTTCTCTTCTCTTCAACGCACTCTTGTCCAAAAGCTGAACATGTTCTCCAAAGATGGATATTAAAATTTCAGCTTCAGGGTCCTTCTAACCATTGACTTTGTTTTTCCGCCAAGCAATTTGTTTCTCTTTAATCAGAGAGCTTGAATTAGAATAACTGCTCCTATGTTAGACTTCTTGCCCTCCAGCTCTTTCACTATCTGTTGGGCTTACTTATTTACAGTCTGTGCTGGACCTGGGAAAGGTTCTGTGCTATTTGTGTAAACTCAAATAATGCAATAATAAAATGATATTACTTACTACTAAGTCACTGTATCCATTCTGTCTCTCTTGCCTGTATTTGAAAGGATAAGTTGGGTAAATAAAACCTCAAAGCATAGAACAGGGAGAGATGTAGGATGACATGTGACGGGTCAAAACTGCCATGGAATATTTATTCTGGCAGCCATGTTTGGCCAAATATTAACTGTGCATGATGGGAAAGCAAATGTGCCCTGTTTGTTTGGGTTGAAGCAGACTTGTGTATATTTGTTATGCTCTACCCATCCTCACCTTGTGTGGACAAAATTAGAGTGACCTTAACTGATGCCGCTTGACTCGCCAAGTACTACTCGTTTGATATTTCAAATTACTCCACTTGCAAATATATTTTTTAGGGCTTAAGATGATGAAAAAGTCTGTGTCTGCTCATCTGCACATGAAACAATATGCCAACTAAATAAATATAAAACCTCAATTACTCCATTCTAACCTCATGCCCATCTCCATTTCTCATTCCAGCTCTCCAGTGCTCCAATCACCTTCCCTTATATGGCATCACAGTTGGATGCAAAGTCAACAAAGCTGGTGATAAGCTTTGACTGTAATTCAGCAATTATTAGAAAAGTGGATATCAATAGCCAGTACGTTACACATTAAAGGAATAGTTTATCACTTAGGGAAATGAGCTTATTTGCTTTAGATTTAACAGCACAGACATGAGAGCGGTGTCTATCTTCTCATCTAACTCTAGGCAAGAAAGCAAGTAAACATATTTCCCAAAATGTTGAGCTACTCCTTTAACAACCACTGTGACATGAGCACGGTGTGACTGTCATTTGTCGGTCTGTACTTT
The DNA here is from genome assembly GCA_008360985.2 of Macquaria ambigua. NCBI lineage: Eukaryota > Metazoa > Chordata > Actinopteri > Centrarchiformes > Percichthyidae > Macquaria > Macquaria ambigua. The sequence continues at coordinate 437,431 of VMKM01000208.1, forward strand.
CAGTCTGTACTGAAAAAAATTACTACATAATGGAGATATCGTTGGATTTGTAAAAAGGGCTCTCCTGAAAAAGACAGCTTGCTCTCACTGAGCTCCTCTCTGTATCATTTCCTTGATACAACTGGGCCATAATTGTATAAAGCTGGCTAAATAGCGTGGCAAAAAACAAATGTTCTCCAAACAAATAAGTAAGGTAAATAGAAATATGGTAAATGGTAACGGTTCCACCTTCTTTTGGAGTCATGTTTGTGTCCATCTGAAGAATGTAACTCCAATATTGACTCTTCCTTTAGCTCAGTTTTGGTCTTCACTGACACCTGAGGGAAATATTGGTCTCTTTAGCTGCTAAATGCTCAACTGTGTTGTTCACCAGCTAGTCGCTAACATTGTCTGTCAGCTGTTTGGTGCTGGGCAGATAGCACTTTTAGAGTTTTTACAGCTTTTTTAATAAAGACAGTTGTCTTTATTAATTAAACTTATTTTTTTCATCTTCACATACAGTATACTGTGTGTTGTAAACTATTTGGAAACCATTTTAATGAAGTGAAAAGAAACAAATCAAAAAACACTGCTGCTCTCCATTTCTCACATGTCTTTGTAACATGCAACACTAGAATTTCAAAAGTGTCTGTGGTTGCAATGTCACTTCTCACTCAACCAGTGTCTAAAAAAGTGAACTCCCAGAAGTCACTATGAGGAAGACCAAGGCCTTGTCCTGAAACTCCCCCTTAACCCCTTTCCTTGCTCTGGTCTTGATGTGGCCATCCACAAAGAGAGAGCAGTGGTGAATTAAGTCAACCCTGAATGGGCTTCCACTCATTAATGAAAAAGTGACAGCAGAACAGAAACCACACAAAGAGAGGTACAACAAGGGTGTGTGCAGGACACAAAAGACTACTAGGTCAAATTGATGAGGGTGTCATTGTTGACAACAACTCGTTTCTTCTTACGCCTTACATATGATGTTATCATCAATGGATGGCCTTGTGTTGACCTCATATTGCATCCTTGATATTAATAAAATTCAATTCTGACTAATTTTACGTTGATTAATGCATGTTAAGCCACATTAACCTAATTTAGTCCCATTAATTTTGTGCAGTCTTGATTTTTTTTTCTAAATATATTTGTCTTCCTTTGTACTACAGCGTGGCTTCATGGTTAACTACCCGTATTTAACATTTCATTTCACCGTGACTTAGTTTTATATGATTTATCTATGTCAAAACACATTAACATTATTTGCTTCCATTTATTTCCATATGATTTTTTTTACCTACCCTACTTAATTTTATTTTTTTATTTTTGTAATTAAATTGAGCCTTTGTTTTTGTCTTAATTAATGATATTTAATTATTTTTCCCACACATTTAGTCTCATCATGAGCAACTTTTCCTGAGGATTTCTATTAACCTCTTTCTCATTTAAGAAATGTCATTAACCATACTAAGCAAATTTGCTGGCATTTTCTTTCTAAAATATTTATTCATTTTAAAATCTATATCATTGACAACCATTGTTCCCTTTATATATGAATATTTTCTTTTTTATAGAGTGCTGCAGGAATGAGTCCTAAAACCTGGAAATGAGTTTGCATTTTGCACTTCCAGTTCCCTCGTCTTGAATGGGTTTTTGGTTAGATGCCTGAAATAATGTCTGTGGTTAACACAAGCTGGAAAGATTTTCATGTTTTGTTCTACAACATAAAATATGTCAGTAAATACCCACTTGTGAATTTTGAAGCTATTACGTGTCTTAAAAAAGGTGGTTAGTAACAAGTGGCTAAATGACATTACAGAGGTTGTCGGGGACCTAAAACGTCATCACGCCGAACACGGAAACATCATCTACTCGTCCGCCATTACTATTCTAACTCAAACTTTCTGAAAGGCTTTTGTAGAAGAGCTAAGCGTGCAAAATTAGAAGTTGGAAGATTAGTGGTGATGTTGAAGTCATGTGACTGTGGTGTAGTTTGTTTATAGCCTAATGTTAGCTTTTTTACTTCTGGCGACTGCATTTACGCTTCAAAAATCATAAAAGTGGTGTTCACTTGTGAAGATAATCTTGCTGAACAAAACGTGTAAGTATCATAAACTTTTTGTCGAGGGAACCAGGGCGATGCTAACTTGGCTTACAAAAATACGTCACCCCTGCAGCATTTCTTTCTGAGCGCCAGCCGCTTTTTTCAATTGTTCCCACTGGTGTCGCCACTGTCGCTCCTTTCCAGGCAACCAATCATATATTACATGGGGCGGGACTCGTCAACCTAGTAACCAAGAAAATGGAGGAGAAGCTTATTCTAGCTGTGATTTGTCAGACAGAAACTATCATAACAGAGACAGAAAAGCCCATTTGTGGGAGCAGATTGGCTGGACACCGAATGCTACTGGTGAGTGTTGTGCTTTTATCACCCTACCTGCTGTATACTTGTTGTTAGCTGTGTTGACACCCCCTTAACGAAACATTAAGATATTGTCATAGAAACAAAACCCACACGCAGCGTTTTTTTTCTCTCACCACACAATTGCTTCACTCCAGCGCTCCCCAGCGTGTTGCCAGCACGCTATATGGACACAAGCCCTAAGATGTTTTTGCATTAAGTTGTTTAAAATCCTCCTGCATGTGGTATCAATGCAAACCTCGGAGTCCTGACTAGAATTTAAACTGAAGCTCTGTGGCCATGTGCATGGCTACACATCATGCATTTGTAATCATGAACTGGTGAATCCAGGGAGATGCCATTGTTACAATCCTAATCAATTTTGAATGCGTACAGTACTGTAATGCGCACACACCCACACACACACACACACACACACACACCCACCCACACACACACACACACACACACACACACACACACACATCTGACTGAATGTGTCTCCCAGTTATAAATACCCTCACAGCAGAAGATTAGGCAAAGATGGGCTTTCACACATAATAACTGAGATTATCCTGCTGACTCCTCTGATGTCAGAACTTCTGATCTCACAGGAACTTTCACGATTTAATGTGAAACCAATCAAAACATCACAGGAGACAGAGGCCCACACTCATATTACTCCTCCTCTCACCTACCACTGTTTATAGTTAGTGTTGTAGTACACAATACTTTTAACAGTAATGCAGCAGTATAATATTGTATCGTACAATTTTTGGAAGATACCTTACAGTTACAGTTAAATAAAAAAAATCCAACTACAATCCACGAAAGCATGTCAATATCTAACAAGTAACTCTTGTGGCAGGCTGAATCTGAAACATGGCTTAAAAAAGTCTTTATACTGCAATCTAGTTTAGGTTTGACTAGTCAGTGTCCTGGATTCCCCAAGGGGTCATGAGATAAATCTGAGGGGTCATGAAATGTTTAACAAGATAGGTAAGAAGGAAAAACTTATTTCCCTAATTTTTCTTTTAAAGATCAGTCTGGTGATACTCTATAGTTTTGTTCCTGTCAATGAATTCCATGAAAAGATCAAAACCAACAACGAATTGATTCTACTGTACTGTAAGTATAAAGCTTATTCTTTTGTGCCATAGACCTCCTTCATTACAGGAACCTGGTCACTGCAGTTCAATCCTATATACACAACAGTGGACAAAATGTGCATTAATCCACAGCTGAAACTAGTCCCCAACAAATTATTAATTCCTTTTTGTGTAATATTTGCTAATAATTACATTTCCCAGCTGTTCTAAATTACATTGCCTCTTTTTGAGAATTAAATTATATTTTGGTGTCCCAGTTTTAAGAATTCACATCTTTACAGGAACAAGTCAAAAAGTACTGAGAGATGGACTAACACATTGCTAGTTTTGGTCTTTTCATGGGATTTTCTGACAATAACAAAAATATTTGGTATTGCCAGCCTTCTCCTTTAATCATTGAAAATCCTGGTTAGTTTTACTTTTTCAGCCCTACAGAATTTATTTAAAAAAAAAAAAAAGCTCTTCTATTGGACAAAGGTCGTATTTTGTCATTTTTCCACTGTTTGTTGCTCACACTCTCTACTCTATAGGCTATAGTGCTGTGTTTGGGAGAGCAGATAAATGACCAGAATAATAAACTGATATCAAGTTAAGTAAATCATTATAATTTTACAAGAGTGATAAGTAATAACTATGGATTACTTTTTCTGGGTAACTTCTCCAACACTTTGTTGTGACAGTGTATATCAGTGTAGTTAATAGATTTCAACCTCTGATGCCTTTACACACCAGAGGTGGGTTTTTTTCGTGCGATTAATTTGGACATCAGTGTTGTTTTTGTCGTGAGTACTTTCACACAGAACGCAAATATTACTCTGCGAAAATTTTTTTTTTTTTTCGGAACAAGGTCGATTTTTTCTGAGCTTTCGCACGGTGAATAAAGACATCAACCAATCACGTTGTGTGGAATGGCCGTCACGTCACATTGATTGTTTGTGTTTCTCATCACCCTGTATTATATTAATATTTGCAGGCGAGTATTTTGCATTTCCGTATCGTTTATTCAACACGTGTGTAAAGGCTTTTAGAATGAAATGAGAGGAAGAGAAATTATGACGGAAAGCTCAGAAGAAAAACAAATCTGTGAGGCAAAGCTGGCTACATTTGCAATTTGAGAGGACCTACAGGCAGAATATAAAGTTAAGTGAAAGTAGACTGACAAAACTATTACACATTTGCACCTCAAATTAAAATTTACTCGTGTGTGCATACTATCCTGGTTGTATTTTATGTGCAGTTTTTGGGAGAGGCGAGACACAAGCCGTTGTCACGTGACCCACATTGATCACTTCAGGGTTGAATGCATGAGCCCATATCTGATTTACCGCAAGGGAACTCAAGCCTAAAGTTATGATGAAGCAGACGCTCTTAACTGAGGATGATCTCACATTCCAATAAGACTGCAGGGCCTCCCAGAAATCCATGTTTGTGCTTCAAGGTGTTTGTGCTTCAAGGTCAGCCATTCCTCCCATACTGAGAACACAACACAACATTTATATTATGTTAATAGACAGAATTAAAACCAAGCATTAAGCAAACACAGATGTTCCCTCTCAACAACAATAAATCCTAATGGGATACCAGATTTTTCAGAAAGTCTATTTATGAAACTATTCAACTGCTGTTATTCAGCACTTACTTTATAATGTCAATAATTTCTGAAGAGAGTCATGGAGAAGCAATGTGTCCAAAAGGTGAATTAGACAGCTGGCTGCTTTGATCTGTGTGTTTTGATGAAGTGAGACTTCGGGAGAGCCTAAAATTAGCAACACAACTGATCGGTTCTCGTGCACTTACTAAACGAATGAACAACGTACAGGCTTCAAAATGTACTGACATACGTGTGGGGATATGATTTCGTTTGCAATTTGCTTGTAAGTTTGAGGAACTATAACGTCTTTGAAAGTATAAAGAGAGACAAGAAAGACGAGAGTTATGTCATTTAAGTCACGTAGCACCCTTTCCTTTTGAGTTAAAGTGGTGAGTAATTTTTCTAATCAGCAGAGGCTGCATTGAAATTTCTTTTGTAAAATGAGCACAATGTCTTTGCGAATCAATTTTCATAACATGAAAGGATTGTGTGAAGAAATTATGACTAGAATAGCTGTACAGTGAAATAACTCAGTAGAAAGTGTTATGGTTAAGTGTAATTCTTTATAGTATCGTGGGTTAGTTTTCTTTTATAGTGAAGCATTCATGTTTAGCAAAATATGTTTCTTTTGAGCCTACGAATCTGCACATCTGTAGAGGCCCTGCTTGTGGTGATAGAACTAGAATTATAATACATAATGGTTGTTCTTCAGCTGTTCAGCAATGACCAGATAGGACAGGACTTTTACATTGCGTGACAAACGGGACATCAACACAAGCCTCATATTTGAATATTTCAGCACACTGGAGACTTTTCTTAATGTGGCAGCTAAAAAAATCGGGGTGACTGGGTGGGTGGTGAAGCGCTTTAACAGAGCTGTGGTGAAGAGTTTTCTCACCTTCTCAGTTACAGTGTGTTATGGCAACTTAACCACCCAGGAGAGAAAGCAGTTGGACGGAGCTGAATGCATCCCCTCATGACACTTCCAAACAGGAGGTGCACAAAGTGATCAGTGATCCATCACTTTCCTCTCGCTCCCTTTTCAAATTCCTCAGATGCAGAAACACCTGTCTCAGGGCCTGAGGCTGTCCAACATTTAAACTTTATAAGAGTAATGCTATCATTAGCACACAGACTGTACATGCTAGCATCAAGCACCACACAACGATGGCTCAACTAAGCATTCATGTGTGAGAATCTTAAAAAATATTTTTTGTGACAAACTGAAAATGTTCAGTTTGTGCTTTTGTCATAAAATACAATATGTAACGGGAGAACATTACATTCATAAAGTCCTAATTTCAAAACTCAGGTGCAAAAGGATGACTTAGTTATATCTGCCCTGGGACTACAGATGAAAAACAGCCTTTTGGCTAACTGGTGCATTTACAGAAATGTTTATTAATGTGTGCTGTCCCTTAGGCTGTATTGAGTATGTGTACTTGTGAGGCAAAACTTCAGACAAGAACAAAAAGATACAAAAACAATCTTATCGTGGTGAAAGTAATGACACATTTCTTTTAGCGTGAATCAAATCACACCAATGAAAAGCTTGTCGAAACAACGTCAGCCTTCAATCTGACTTCATTTTCACCACTGTGAATGTGGTCTTGCAGAAAACAGAAATATGTGAGATTGTCCTCCACCTAATGAGCACAGAGATAACCACAATCAGTATGGAAATTGGTATGAGCCCAATTCTTGCATCTTTAAACATGAGCAGGAAGGCTGTCTGTATTCACACATACACACATGCATACATTTGCGTGCATGTGTGGAAAAGCATTCTTCTGCCCTATCAATTTGGTGGGAACCATTTCAGAAAGCTTTAAGAATGCATTTCTTATACATCACCAAACATTTGCATAAATATTTCAACCATCTAGTATGTTGTCATGTGTTTGCAGTAATGCAAAATAAAAGGGGGCCATAGGTTGTGTATTGCTGAAAAAGCCAAGAAGAGTCCCTCTGTGTTCGCCAGGTTAATGGTGTTTTAAACTTAAAGCTGCACTAATAAATATTTCTTTATCATATCACTATGTATAATGTGAAACGTGTCGTTTATAGTGACAAACTTACAGAGAATTATCACCCGACTTTGACATTTTCTTCAGCTCTATGAAGCTTTTTAGTGTTTTTCAGCTCTTTTTTCCCCTTCATTTTAGTAGGCAGCTGATTTCATCTAAAAACCTCTGATAAACAGTTTCCAAGGACGGCTTCTCAGATGGTTCTGTGTAACAAACCATCTGGCGCATCAGGTTACAAGTTAGCAACTAACTAGTGAACATAGTGGAGCATTTAGAAGCTAAAGAGCCAGATATTTTCCTCAGGAGTTGGTGGAGACCAAAACAGAGCTAAAATGAGACTGACTGATTGCCAGGAGGTTAAATAATTAGATGGTACAATGGTCGTTTGTAGTTTGTTGCTTTTCTCAAGAAACTCCATGTTTACAGCTGATAAGCGAGTGGTACACAGCTGTAATGTGATTGGTTGCTCTCTGAAAGGTCATCGCCGAAGTTTGAACAACTTGAACTCTGAGCATCGCGGCTTTCAGTTTTTTTTTGAGCGGTGCAGTACAATGGGCAACAACACTCCCTAAGAAATGAATGGTTTTGCTCGATACTGAGCCTTTGTGGTCTGTGCCAACCTGGGGCCCTCCTTCCCAAAAGCGTCTTAAGGCTGAGATGATCTTAGCCATTTAGGCTTTTTGCTTTTGGGAAACAGAGATCAGGTAATGTTATCTCCTCTTGCTCCTGCTTCCCTAGTGGTGGAATGAGTCAATAATAGCAGTCACTCTATAAATGTCAAAATTGCTCCTGGGATTTGTGTTACACACATGAACAAAGGGAGATGTGTAACTGAGTGGAACTGGTAAAGTTACATTCATTGGGTTTCTTTATGAGCCAAGTGAAGAGCATTAGCCCATGTCTGATATGAGGTCTGACACAGGTTATTAAGAGGGGAATACACTGACCCTCAAATTCAACTGCCATCCCCTCATACCTTTACCTTTTCACTTCTAAGGCAGTTAACACAGTGATGTGATGGATCATAGGATGTACTGGAGATGTACACTTCCACATTTCATAGCTGATTACATTTAGCTTTACAGGATGGTACTATGAACTAATAGTTCTGCCAAATTTGTCTGAATGATCAATGATGTCTTATGTGGGAGACTGGATAGTACACACAGTAACACCAAATGTACATAGTACTAATAGAAGTGGACTCCATGGATGGATGTTATGTAGTTTTAGTTCCAATCCAGAGTACAATTTGTGTGTGATGACTTAAATATTACTCAAGAAAAAAAAAAAAAAGATCTCCACTTATGATTATGCTTGCACTGGCCAGTCAAACAGGCATGGCTACCAAACACAAAGCTCAAAATGATCAGCACATAAAGATGGTCTGGCACCATTTTAGTTTACAACAACATATATTTTCTTAACTGTGTGCACACAATTTTAAATTCAGTAAACCTACCTAAAATAATAACATTCAAAAGATAAGCTATTTTCTCCTTCAGATTGTATTGTATATTGTACCAAGGTCAAAATGTCCCATGAATCTACAGCCTCCATTTAGGAACTGGAGATATGACGATCAACCAGCCACAAATAATATAGCCATTATTAGAAAATGATGGAGATATAATTTCAGACTGGACTGTTATTATCTGATGATTACCCCTCAGTCTGCTATGGCAGACTCATGCTGGATGAAAATGACACATGCCTTTAAGCACATCCATCAATTTCAGTCTTGGAAGCATTAGACGAAATGGAAACTGCAGCAAACAAATGCATTGTACGGTGGAAAAAACAACACAAAGACACAAAATGGAATGACAAAACATATTATTAAGTATTTTGGGATCCAATTGAACAATTCATTAATTTGTTTATTGTTCAAAAACTATTAAAGACTGTTAAAGATTATTATGTTTCTGCTGCTGAGGCTATCCAACATTTAAACACTTAACACATAGATAAGAGAACTGGATTCCATGTTCCAAGATGGCGCTACATTTATTCCCATTAATGTTGCTCGCTGTGCACATACCATCACATTTTTTTCAGGAGTCCTGGGGCTTTTGAGTTTTTGAGCCCATAGATTATGTACATTAGCGTTTTCCTCTGGCTGAGCCAGCTGACTTCCTGTCGGCTCCGCACACACATACATGGCATGAAGACAACTTACTGATACCGCTCTTTGAGTAGTATCAGTAATGGCTCAAATGGCTCAAATTCTGATAATACAAAGAGTCATTTAGGGTTGTTGGTGATGCTCAGAAAATTGTATTTATGGGAAAAGTATTTGTTGGCCAGTGTACATAATTTGACATGCAATTCTGACAAAATTGGGGGTTAAAGTGCACAGATCTATTAAACTTAACAACAATACTGCTGCTTAACGCAACATACCAGTTAACGATGAGCTGAGGACAATCAAATAAGGACAAGTTGAACACAATTTACCTTTTTATTATTATTTTTCTGTGGTAAATTATGTAAGTAGAAAAAAGAGAAAGAAAGAGGAGAAAAAAATGATGTAAGTACACTCCAAAGTGTCTTGACACAGTAAACAACAAATCTAAAAAAGGTTAGCTACACCTCCACCTCACACCTTATTTTGCTATATACAGCCTTGTTGGTTTATTTAATTGTCATATTACTTCTTTTTTACAAGGAGGTTTTTATTGCATAATCTCAGTGTGAACCTAATATTAATCACTTCATATATTGTTTAATGTGTGTTGTAAAGTTAAGTAATTGATTGTGATTAACCACTGAAGAAGTCTGCAGTTAACATAGTCACACACTCCTGCCTCCTTACTATTATCAGTATTATGAGTATGAGTGAGAGCTTGGAGCAATAAACCAACAATAATCTATACTGTCAATGTTTTAAGTGCCACAGCCATTACTAAAACACATGCGCAGTTTCCAGAGAGTTAGCATTCAGTGGTACATGATGAAATATTGTAACCTTTGCTGTCATAATAATAAAGGCAATCAGTGCATGTAAAATATAGGCCTGTTAATCACATAGCAGCACAAATACTGCTGCACACGTGTCATTAACACTAATGAGCCTGACAGCAGATGTGCAGCGCCACATGGGAATATCTCTCTTCCACATCTTTCTGTCCGGCGGTACATCCTGTAAATGTCCGTCAGTTTGCTGCTGCGCTCGTTCTTTTCTTCTGGTCTGAACACGCTTCAGAGCTCTGGACTCTGGCTGGTTACCACCGTAATTGCAAGTCATAGCTGTTGTCACGTTTTCCCCAGTGACTCACTGTCTGCCATCGGTAAATGCTCTATCTCTCTGCTCTTGTCCCCTCACTCTACCTAAACTGGTCATCTAAGCTCCATCCAGGGATGCGCCACGAGGCATGATCAATAGGTCGCACTTGAGAGAGGCTTTCCCTGTTTCTCTGCTGTCTTCTTGATACTGGCAGATTGACTCAAAACAGACAAATACCCTTTGCAGTCCTGAAAGATTTTTCTTTCTAGTGTCTTGATCTGTTCTTTCTTGTGTCTCTGTCCCAGTTTCCACTTTCTCCTCCCTCCTCTGTTTTCCTCACATTTCCTTCTTTGGCTCATTTCTAAGTGACGAGCCAAGATTGAACGGAGCTTACAAGCATTATCCTGAAGCTGTTCTTTGTTAGGGCTTTCTTTTTTTCTTTGTTGAAATAACTTTTCAAAAAGGTAAACAAGAGCCAGTGTGAGAGTAATTGAAAGACGGCGCTGCAAAAATCGATGTCAAAGCCGAAGCCGAAGGAACTGAACCAGAGAACTGCACAGGTAGTGGTTATTGATTTTAGACATTTAGTTAATTTGCAAAAACAGATAAACACCATTCTTAAAATGAATAAACAAACACCAGTTTGATTGATATTCCCTGAGGTGCACAAAAAAAGAAAATTTAGGAATTTAGGAAAATAAATGAAAACGTAAATATCTGTTTTTGCAAATGAACCCTTCTGCTCAGCAGTTTTGCAGTACTTAAGGCTAGCTTACCTTTAGAGTTACAGTCTATTGCTCTCATCAAAACATACCTTTAATGAGGGTAATGTGTATTCCTTTATATTAGAGGCAAAAAGGATCCGAGTGACCTGAAAATAGATCGAAACAAACTGTGGCAGGAATGAGAAAAAGCAAAGATTTGTCAAATGAACAAGATGTTATACATCCAGAAAGGTGTTCGAGGGATTTAGTTTTATTTTAATTACTAGCTGACACTGTGTGGGAAGATGTATCACAGCTTGCGCTTGCCATGTTGGACCGGTGCATTTGGCAACAAGCAGGGAACAGTGGGAGCATCACAGGCACCTATCTGAGGAGCGCAGAGGGCTGAGCGAACAGACAGAAACCATGCTGGGGGAAATTTGCAGGTTTTTTTATGGCTATTTAATGACAGGTTAAGCCAAAGCTGGGTTAAAGGAGGAGGTAGTGAGTGGTTATAGCAGAGACTAGACAGTTAAAACAGCCTTTGAAACCTTCTTCTCAAAGTAGGTCACACAATCCTCAGGAGAAGGAGAGAAGCAGGTGGGTGCTAAAGAGGGAACTATAAACACAATGTTTTCTAGTGTTTCAAAGCAGAAGATTGGACTCAAGAATGGCAGGTTGATTTAGCGACTGACAGATGAGAAGATGAAGGAAACCAAAGGGATCATGGACAAGTTTAATATGTGACGCTTTCTCTCAGCTACTTAGAACTTTGTGCGCTTAGATTGCAAGCGTCTAGGCAGTTAAAGGAAAAATCTGACAGTATGGGAAATATACTAGTTTGCTGACAAATCCTCACTCATTTGAAAAGATCAATACCAATTTCTTCTCTGCGCACCCATTCAGTACTGAACTAGATCCAGGACGTGCCTAGCCTAGCTAGCTGTTCTATTTAAGCAATATGTCAAAGAGTCACATAATTATTGTTCATGATAGACTAACTACCAACCTGGCAACCCCACTGTGACAACAGGAGGGTTGATATTTTCTGTGCACAGCGGTTGTTCTTCTAAGAAATAGCTCCAAAGTGAAATTGCACCTAAAGCAACAATAGATTGTTTTTCTGCACAAAGCTAGGCTAAATGTTGGTGATGTGATGAAAAAGAAATCTAGTGGAGAGGGAAAAAAAGTGTGGAGAAAAAGAGTTGGGAAGTGAGCCTGAAGATTGTGATATAAGACTGGGATTATTTTTGGTGTTTATCAAAAAAAACAATACTAACATTCTACAGCCACGTAAGCTGTAATTAGGCCTAGCAGTGTGCTTTGAGCTAAATGGTAAATGGTAACATCAGCATGCTAACATGCTCGCAGAGACAATGCTAATATGCTGATGTTTAGTAGGTACAATGTTGACCATGTTTACCATCTCTGTTTAGCCTGTTAACATGTTAACATTTGTTAAAAAAAAAATCGTCAATGGCTTTAAATCTAGCACCATCATCTGGCCAAAATTTCAATCACTTTGGTTTATTACCTAACACCTCTAAACGTAATAGCCTACCATTCCCATCAGCCCCAGCTGTGTTTTGTGCTTACTGCTAGTTAGCAAATGTTGGCATGCTAACACACCCAAATAAGATGGTGAACATTATTTAATACCTGCAAAACATTAGCACGTTGTCATTGTGAGTGAGTTAGCAAGCTAACTTTAGCATGTAGCACAATGCACATCCTGGGCCTAAGTACAGCCTCACAGAGCCGCTAGCATGGCTGTAGACTCTAAGACTCTAACCATTTATTGCTTTTTAACTTACTTTGTGGGAGTTTGACTAATAATCTGCAGGTCGTTGTCTCCTCATTTTTTTATGTATTTTCTATTACCAAAGCCTTTTGTTTTTTTCTAAAGCTTTCCTCATCACAAGAGGATCTCATTTACTGTAAACTATGTCCTCTTGTAGCATTAAACAAAACTTTTTTGGTGAGTGAGGACATACAACCCAGGTGAAAATGGAAAAAAAACAAAACTACGTATATAACTAATTTATACTGGCTTCAACTGCCCACTCAGATGTAGCAGAACTTTGTCATTGATTAGGATTAGTGCACACACACACACACACACACACACAACCATTTGAAACTCTTTAGTTTGTCTCATTTCACTCAGCAGTGAAGACCTGTGTACCTCCAGACTGAGGTAGCTAAAGAATGACCTGCTGCAAATCTCTGAGCTGCACATCCATTGTTTCAAAACCGATCATTCTTTGAAGCGCACTGATGTCATTTCCCTCAGGAGACCTGATTTCAGCGTGAAAACACTGGGAGAAGAAAAGGTTCCCACGCCTTGGCCTTTCAATCACTAATCCTCGTCAGACAGCTCTAGATAGTGGGGGTGTGTGGTCTATTGTGAGCGTGCATATGTGTGCGTGTGCACGTGTGTATAGGAGGAGGATGGTCCACAGAACGCTAACCTAGATTATGTTTACTCAAGTGGTGAGGGGGTTTAACCATTGATGGCTCTTCGTCTAATTTAGGTGTACTTAATTCGAGGCTACCACTGAGTCCTTGAGTGTATAAATCAATAAAAATGAGCTCTTCCTGTACTGATCTCTTGGAGATGCAAATGTCACGGTGCTTTTAGAGAACATTTCAAAATAGTTCAACTAAATCCTTTTGAAAATTCTAAAAGTGAGTTTTCTAGTTGAAAGAAAATGGCTGAGAAAATTGGAAAAGGACCACAAACTCAGTCAGCTCCCCACCAAAGATGACATTTCTTTTAATCTTAAAAATGAATTTCTCTGTTCCAATCCAAGTGTACCCTGTGGCATTTTTGATTTGCGATAGAGCGGTGGGTAACATCCAACAAGGGCCCTCGTCTGGACTCGACCCAAGGACGTTGTGGTCAGGTGCACCCCTGACACCTCGGCTCTTTTTATGCCTTATGTTTTGGACTGTCTGAAGTGAAGGCACGTTATGGTGAGTGGCAGCATGAATGAATGCTTTGTCTACAGTAGAAGAAAAAGAGGCAGGTGCCACGACATCAAGGTCTATTTGACAAATCTGTCTCTGTCAGCCTTTATTACATCTTTTCTTTTTCTCATCCACTTTTCCACCTCAGCCAAAACCTTTTCTGCACTATGGAATTTCTGGTGTTTCAATTTGAAAATGCACATACATGGACACAAAAGTCCCTATTTGTCTGAAGAGTTGTGCATAATGAAGAAATTCAGCAAGGGAGGCCACAACAGTTTGTGTATTTATATTCATGGGAAAACAGATTCTCATGTATCCTCCAAAGTATCTGACATGTGACAGTCAGATCTTAAAAACACTCAGTACAACGTTCAGTACAGGAACCCTCTGACATATACCATTGTAATGCTGTCACTGCTTGAACAACCAAGTAAAAGATGGGTGAGTACTTGCTATCCTCCTACGTTTGTAACGTTACTTTTTAAAACAGAAAACACGTTTTATATTGTGATATTTAGATGTTTCTTTACTGGAAATGGCATACAATATATCCAACAGCAAGTACATTGTTATTAGCAATGGTCATTTACCTTGACAAGGTTACTCCAGTTCAGCTAAAAAACAACAAAACCAAAACAGACTTGGAGAGGATTAGGCCAAATTATTAATTAATTTCATTATCATTTTAACTTCGTGTATCAGCCGTTCCTCATCCACGCTGCAAATAGAACTTTAAAAATCCAGTTTTCGTGTGGAGTTTTGCATTACTGATGTTTTACTCAGACTTGCACCAGTTTTTGTAGCCACTCTGTGTAGAATTGAAACATATCTGACGCCTGTACCCCCCAGTTGTAATATCATAAAAGACACTGTGCCAGACAGCAAGGCACACTGCTTCTACCCCTCCTCTACGGATTGTAGATGAAAGGGTTGAAAGCATTCCTGGATTTTTCCTGGAACTGAAAATAAAGAGCTCTGAATGGCTGATACTCCATGAATAGCATAAAATTAGTGCAAATTCCTGCCTCTCAAAAAAGTGACTATACACACACCTTTACAATGTGTGTAAAGAGCTTGCTGGTAAGAAGAAAGGAATTTATTCTATAACTGACCAGATAATAAACCACAAAACAGAGATTAATTCATGGTAAAAGCGAAGCCTCACTGATCCATTCTGTCCAGTCACACGTACATAATTTTCAATACATTTTAAATGAGACCAATGTGACAATGTGACCCTGACGGAAGCTGTAATCAATGCACTCTATACATAATCAGAAAACGTAGAAAGAAAGAGAGAGAGGGAACAAATAAAACAGATTGAATGGAGGTGAGCAGTGCTAAATCTCCACAGCGTCACGTCTACTGCCCTGAATTAGCCAATGTAACAGCAATCACTTTGGCTGAGAAGAGCTGCAACCGAAGCAGCGGAAACTTTGCGGTGAGAGGTCACAGGAAAGAGGATTTTTTTTGAAGTCATCTGTCAATCAAGCAGTTCAAGAGCAAATGTTGGCATATGCAGTGGTAAAGAAAAGTGTGTGTGTTTGTGAAAGGTTCTATAGAAAAACTGCCTGGCTAACTGATTGAGAGAGAGAGTAAGCAAAGCTGAAGGATACAAAATAAAGATTTATTCATATGGTGCAGAGAAGACCAAACAATGGGAGAGTGGAAGTACGTCTGCTTACACAAGTGCATATTCCTGACGCAGGAGTGTGGCACAATTGCAGTTTATGGATGTTTAAAAAGTGAGTGAGTTTTTCCAGCCCCGTACTTTAAAAGGACACTTTAGGCTAATGAGGGTCACCGATAAAACAAATGACAGAGGTCAGAAAGCAACGTGTGCATTGGCACAGCGGGGGGAAGATTCTGGGTCAGACAGCTGAGGAGGATTAATTCATAATGTGGTGTAACTGGATAACAGCACAGGCTTCTGGGTAAAGACCTGAAACAGAGTTAAGGAGGCAGGGTCGTGAAAAGCTGCTGGCTTACGTGTCCTTGCATTAGTGTTAAAAATATGGTGACAGTGACTGAGATGACAGCTTGTTCGCTCTAAAAACAGGCAGGTAACCTCCAGGTAAACTTCTCATAGTGTCTGTAAGTAAATCTCCCCTTTGTCATTGTAAACGAAGTTGGATTTCCATGCATGCATTGTGTCCTTTTAGTATTCTGCTTATGCCAAGGTCGAGCAGCTGAGGTCTCATTTTCATACAGTCACACCCCTGGCAATGTCAATCAAGCCCATGTGAACAGGAGCAGTGGGATGGAGAGTGGGAAGGGGCACGGGACAAGGCTGAGCCTTTCCATGGTTAATGGCGTGATTAATAATAAATCCCCTGTCTAATTATGAAATGGCCAAAACTAATGAGATTTCTGCCACACGTTTTCTAATGAGCGTATTACCAATTCCACTCACTCCGTCTCTGCCACACAAATGATAACATCTGCATATGTCATGCTCCTTGAAGCTTGCACAACACATGAATATGAAACTTTTTGTTTTGCACATGCTGCTCCTGCTGCTAACAGGTGTTCAGGGAGGGAAAATAATGAGACTGTTACTGTATGTGTTTCTCTGAGTGACTTGCGCTTGTCTTTCATACTGTATTTGACTATCTGCAGCTCAATCTCAATCCAGTGCCTACACACTCACCTTATCCACTCTGCCTCCATTTACACATTGGGTTTGTCATATTTAGGACTGTCTTAAAGCTGGGGTAGGCAAAACCATTGCAACCTATGCAAAACCTTCCGCCTCTCTCTCTGCTGCCTCGTATCACTCCGCTAAGCCCCTCCCACCAAACACACAACTTTGACTGGCAGCAGAAGGAATCGCTTGCCCTCCGAAACCTCATGCCTCGAGACCCCGGTCCCTCTCACCACGACTTGTCTTCTCAAAGACGCCCCTCCGGTGCTTCGCGGCCGCAGAGCAGAGCTTCAAGAGGCTTCAGAGGCAGCTGCAACGCCGTCCAGCAGCGGGATGAGAGGCTAGTACACCACACTGTCCCCCGTCAAAAGTTATTCCCCACTATTTATCATCATGCCTCTTTGCCACTAGAACAGAACAGCCAATAGGAATGTGCCCTCTCTCTGAAATGACCTGTGATTGGCCAAAGTCTCCCGTCACAGGCAAGATTTTCTAAAGCATGAAAACAGAGCCAAGAGGAGGGGCAGAAGTAGACGTTTTCTCTCAGACCACTTGAATTACAATATGCTGCACAGTTATTATGGAGTTTTTGCCCAATGACGCCAAATTAACACTGCCTACCCAACCTTTGAGCCAACTAGGATAGAGACGAGGTGGACTAAATAACCACAGACAGTGAGTCTGCATCTGCACCAATCCCCTAGAAACAGAGCTGACCTTTGAAGCGATATTGGCATAGTGGCCTCACAGGGTATGGCAACTTCCACCCGTGATTTTTCATCATGTGATGCACACTGGCCCAAAAAGCATTTTTCCCCATACACAATCATTGGAAATGGAGTGGCTGTAAAACGGTGATTTTTTTTTTTTGAGTGTACCATCATGTGTTGGGGTGCCATCTTTGAAAGCGGTATTTAATTCTCCTTAACACATCCATAGTCTGCACTGGTACTGAGTATGTTGTCATACTCAACTACATCCTTAATGGAATCCTGGCTGCTGGATAATGGAGGAAAGAGTCAATTTTTTGTTTGTTTTGTTGGTGAACCCAAATCATCAAATCCCATAAAAAGACCAAAATTAACAATGAATTTATACTGTTAAGTATTGTATCTGATATATATTTTTCCTCTGTGCCATAGAGCTCAAAAAGTAACTAACCCAACAGATCTATTTAGTCCTGTTTGAGCAGGGTTTGCTAAAAACTGCCCAGCTGCTATGGAAATTACTGAGCCTTTAAAAAAAATTAAACTACATATTATATATCTGTGACTCATTTCTAAGTATTTACATCTTCAGTGGGAATGAATGGGCTTGCCACACCTACTTGCCACAGACAGGATAGGGAAGTATTGAGACTAAGACACTGTCGGCTTTGGGATTAGTTGACAATAAAAATAAATGAAACACCAGCCTTATCCTTTAACTCACCAGACTGACCTATAGTTGGCAACTTGAGCTCAGTCCAAAACAGGCAAATAATTTCAAGAGGGCAAAGGTAAAAAAAAAAAAAAAAAGGAGGGTGAAACACAGGCAAGGAAGAAGGCTAGAAAGTAAGTAACCAGGCAGGTATATATATATATATATATATATTGTGGGGCTAACGGGGTAATGAGGGGCAGGTGTGTTGAGAGGAGCAGGGTCAGGTGACTGGCAAAGGAGGGAAACTCTATGAGGTCAACTGGTGGACAGGTAAGGGGAGGATGTGAGGCTGATGGAGAAGAAAGAAAAACAGGTCAGGTGTTGCCATGTCATCGTTTTGCTACTTGCTAAAAATGAATTTGATCATTTGACAAAACAGTATCACTTCAAGGTCCATTTAGTAGCTGTTCTGGGGCTTTCTATCATATCACATGAACTTCCTCAGCAGATGGAGTTTTGCCCTGTTGTCATAAAATTGCAGATTTTTTTGGGAGCACTTCATAGACTTCTCGTCCATGTTGAGGTTCAAAAACCTCAACTTTTTCTCCTTTTTTTTTTATTTTAAAGCAAAATTATTTAACTTTTCATAAACAGCTACCATTTCGGCCACAAGTGGTAATTGCCCAATATTGGTAAAATGTAGTTTAACAGCAAACCCCTGAGTGTATTAAACTGAGCGAAGACTGTGTTTTATTGCCTATGAATTCAACTTTTCAATGGTAAGAGGGAGTTTCATTTCTTATTTTAAAAGGTTTCACAGTGTCACTTTAAGCCAGTGTGAACAAGAAGTCCTTAAAGTGCTCATAAAAAAAATGTCCATGACAACTGGCGAACTCTATCTGCTGATGAAGATCATGTCACATACGTATATCTATTTTACTGTTTTGGATGATGCTTATACATTTACAGTTAAACAGTATATGATATAAAGTAACGCAACAACTAAATAAGCAAGTCTTCTATAGGGCAAGTTGTCTAAAAGTATCCAAGGTGGCTGATGTTTCTTTCTCATGGCAGAGTGGCAAGTTCATCCCACCATTACCTGCTTTTATACCCTCCACAGCCTCAAGTCTGACTTCAACACTCCATAGTGAAGGATTAGTGGGAAGGAATCAGTTTGGGAAAGCGCCTGAACAGCAGAGCATAGGCGCGTGACATCATGTTTAGACAGCTGGAATTCAACCAGCGGGATTATTATTTAGACCCTCAGGCTCACATGCAGTAGATGATCCGATGACCTCATACAACATGGTATGCACACGGACACAACCATATAATTGACATAATGACCACCTGTCAGCACGCTATGATCTTTCACATGGATGAGTCAGATACACAGGAACCATGCGGCCACTTAAAGGCAGCAGCTTAATTGACTTATTAATTCTTGTTGACATTCAAATATGTATAATTCAATGTAACCTAACTAACACCATAAGTGAATTTGTCAAGATGAGGGTGAATTTGGTTCGTTGCCATAGCCAGCCTCCCACTCTTGGCTGCTTGAGCGCTTGTCCTGCTTGCTTCCAAATTAATTTGCTGTTATGACATTTTTGGTGAAATCCGTTAACAAAGACTGCCAAGTGTTTGGTGTGTTAGTTAATTCTACGTGGTTTTAACACCCTTTTACTGGATAAGAAGACAAGTTGAGTACTTACACTGCACGAAAAGAATGAAATCTGGATGAGAATAGAAATACTGAATAAAACATTAAACATTTTCCTTATTGGTCCATTTGATCTATTTCATTTTCATGGACATGGTTTGATTGGCTGCATGTTATTTATATCTTTATCTACTTTTTCATCTGTGATACGTATGTATAGGACTACAGACTCACACACAATAGGCCTAAGATTATATGCAAAGTCTGCACCTAAGGTAACAGTTTGCAGAGGACAGACAGAAAACTGGGAACCATGTCATTACATTTATTGCAAACAATATAAAAAAAAGAAAACCATCAGTAAAACACAACTTTTCACACAAAACAGAACAATCCACACAAACAGCTGCAGCTTAAGGCCACCAACCAAAACTCAAGTAATCCTTGAATTGGAAATTTCCACAAAACCAATATTTGTAGTTTATCTGGGAGGTTTGCATTTCACACAACTCTGATCCGCTTATTTCTATCTACATATAGTCCGAAAAAATGAGCTCCAGCCTATTTTCACAAGTCACACATTTTCCCAGATTTCCCTCTTTTCATGTAGTGATAATATTGTTTTACTTGCACTTTTTCTGCAGGAAACACAGGAATGTTAAAACTCCTTTTCTGTAAAAAGCAGAAGCCTTAAATAGATGAGGCAGGTGTAAACAAAGCATTTATAAATGTATAAACAGGAATGACATCATTTACAGCTCTGACATGTTGGAATACATTTTGAAAATCATTTACATTATCATTATCAGGCACATCAGGTGGTAACACATAATGGATCTACAACCAATCTTCTTTGGCAAGGGATTAAAACACTTCAGATCTCAGTGTAATTGATTACCATGCCACAATTTTCCCAGGGGTCACAGTTTATTGAATTAAACTTTCCCCCTGCCCCACCCAATTATACCACTGAAAATCCCATCATGCTCTGCTTGAGTGATTCGCCTCTCCTCATAGAAAATGAATGGGAGGCAGTGTCACCACCTAGCTCACCGCATGTGGCACGGCCTCACAGTAAGACTGTCGCAGATTAGTTTAGACTGTGTAATTTCTGAAGTTCAGATAACTGGATACTGCTATTAATTTTAATAAGTCAAATTAAGATAAGATGATTTGGTTAAATTGGCGGGGACCTATAATGAAAAAAAAAAAAGCCTGGAAGTGCTTGTTACCTAACACATTATGTAATGGTTGCTAGGTGTGTGCATGTGTGTGTGTGTGTGTGTGTGTATGATGGACAGCAGACCAGATGTTTCGCTGCTAAAGCTGAGGATGCATTATGTCCGTTAATACATAAGAGATATATTACTTTGTTACTGGAGTGCAATGAGCTGCACTTAAATACATCATGGCACTATTCACAAATACCGTAACCACATTCATCTTTATCTATAAAGCTACGAGTCAGACCAATTAAGTTTATGATGCAGGTTGTAAAAGACCAAAGACATACTGTGTACTGAAGTTATACATGAAGACACTATGTCAACATTTTTTATTTCAACTGTTTATGGAATAGGATGACAGAAGACTCATCTGTAAATTAATATAATTTACCTTCTGTACGCAGGGGTGAGCAGGGTGCATGAGGAAGTGAATTATATCCTGCTGCAGTACATAAGAGCAGACCTGAGCAGATCAAATCTGAAGTATTGGCTGGTGAGCAAAAAGCAACAGATCCCTCATAACACGCAGCCAAACAGCAGCAGACTGCAGACCAGCAGACTGCATGGACCAAGGCTTTTAAATATACCACCCAGTCCATGCATGGTGAGTCTAAGTGAGCATATAGTGTAAGTTCTGCAGCAAGAGAACAGTCAACTGCTGCAAACAGCGATGTTGTTCATTAGTCAATTTATCAAATTACTTTGTAGAGCTTATAATCAGAGTTCATATTCACAGCCAAACTCTGATAAGTCTGTAATTGCAGTTTTCTACTTACAAAGAGATGACGAAGTTTGTTGAAGCGGGAAAACACAATTATCCACACAATCACCACAACTAATATTAGAATGCAACAAATAATTATTACTGGAGCACATAAAAATGTGCTCCAGTAATAATTATTTATATATTTCTTTGTTCATATGCACAAACAATTAACAATTAAGAGTCTTTGGCGGTGCACAAACTGAACAACCCTGGTAATTATCCTGCTTACATGACTATCTTAAATAAAGAACTGATACACCCACCAATAACCTCTCCTCTACTCTGGCGTACAATGTGAGGAAAAAAAAAAAGTAAAAACAGGCACAGGCGAGGAATAAGTATCACTGTGGCTCAGGAAAATGTTGCTTCACTGATGGAAAGTACAATTATACTGCAGAGCCTAGTGTGTTCTGAACTCCAACCATAGAGTTACATAGAGTAACCATGTGGATTGGTGCTTCCCAGTGTCTGACCAGTACCAACCATCCTGCAGGACACGGGTAAGCCATTGGTGTAGGCGTGATTTAGCATCTAGATGCAAAACAATATGTGGTGTTCTTACACAGGACCAACCAACCCACTTGCCAGACAGAATGCTGCTATTGAAAGACTGGATCATGTTCAATGACAACACATTTGAATGTCCAATGCCAGTGTTTTTATTGTTATCAGTTATTTTCTACAATATCCACATATCAACTACAGTGTGGTTAAAGGAATAGTTTAGGACATTTTGGAAAAATATGCTTAATTGCTTTCTTGCCGAGAGTTAGATGAGAAGATCAATGCCACTCTCATGTCAAGGCAGCTGGCTAACTTAGGGGGACAGTCTTTATGCTAAGCTAGATTAGCCGACGGCTGGCAGTAGTTTCATACTGAACGTAAAAATATAAGAGTGGCATCAATCTTCTCATCTAACTCTCGGCAAGAAAGCAATTAAGCATATTTCTCAAAATGTCAAAACTTTCCTTAGGTTATGGAACTAAAGGCAAAGCAAGGGCACTAAATGCTAGGTAAAGATTATGTTTAATGTAACAAAAATAGCCAACATTTGATTTTTTTTTTTTGGTAAGGTGCCATGTGCAATATCAAAAAAAAAAGTACTGTACCAGGGTTAGCTTAAAGCTCATTTTCATCTGCAGTCTCTTGCTAAGTCATGATTAACACATACATACTATGACAGGATAGCAGTAAACAAACAGGACAGATTCAGAATTATACACAAAAGTATGGCACACACACATCAGCAAGGATGAACTGTTTGTGACGGGACACAAACTCCTCTAGCGTGACAGTTGGACGTTCTACTCACCCTAAAACCACCACAACCTCCATGCCCTGCTACACTGGGCATGTAAACAGATAATGAACCTGTAAAACAGGAGAAATAATGAAGCAGAGGAAACTTGCTGACGTTCGGCTGGTAAACAATCTCAGTCAAGTGCCTTATATTCTGCCTCTTTGGTTTCATTCACAAATTCACCAAAGTTTAACAAAGTCCATGAAAAATAATAATGAATAAATCACCAGTTTCCATAAGTATCCATAAACAAATACTGAAATGAAATGAATCCCCGTTATCTTACCGATAAGACATTATGAAGGAATGCAAACCTTTCTCCATATGTATTAGTTCTGTACACTAACATTTCTGTTGACTGTACTCACTTTAAAACCCACTGGCTTTTTATGTTCTCAGGCAAGAGAGTAGCTGATAGCAGCACATTAGCATTCAAACGGCATTTACATGACTGACCTCAAACCAACGTGGCACACATTTTATTAACAGAATTCACAGTAAACAATTAAAACGTGGAGCTAACCAAATGCACGGGAGCTTTAAACAAAAGAAAACAGGGCTCTACATGGACCAGGGAGCGGGAGCCGAATCTAACAGAAAGTAACGCCCGCCATTTCCCACACCCTCAGCGGCGGTATCTGAGATGAGCACAACAAATTGCAGCATAAACAATAACCACAGCACACTACAAAAACAAAGGAAATAACAGCGTTTAATGTATATTGAAACTTGCTGCAGTTCGTCTGGTCGGTCTTGCCAGAATGACAAGATTACGACAGCTACGCCATCAAAACGGCTCCGTTACGGCAAACACATGGACATAACCCAAGAATTTTCTGTGTGGTGTGTGATGTTGCCAACTAGATGCTGGCCAGATATTTGATGGTGATATTTTATGTAACAGAATGCATGCAGTAATTATTGGTGTCGATACACTGAGCTGACAGTGTTTCCACACACTTTCTACACACATCTAATAGTTTTTATGTTGTATTTCTTACAGTTTATTCTACGGGAGGAGCATGTTATAAGTAAGCTGTCATATATTATAACAGCACAAAGCAGCAGTTCAGACAATAATGTACAATGACACTTAGAATTACAAAATTAACAGAACATCATCTTTCTAATTTATGTGTAAACAGCTGAATCATGTTTTTTTCATGAATAGATGCAATAATTACATTGTTGTGTGCGCACAGCAATTTGTATTGAACAAGAGACTGAGCGTACGCACGTATTCAATGTTCATTTATACCTTTTACACTGACACCAGCCTCATTTTATTCTGCAGCTATCAGCTTTAATCTTTAAAATGTAATGCGCGTACATACACCTTCTCAGCAGAAAATCACCCTTGATACTTCCACTCACCTCCTCCATCTTTTCTTAATTCATTCCTTGTCGAGCTGTACTTCCTGTGACATCTGTTCCCTGCCTCATTATAAGGAGTTAGGAGTGAATGTCAACTTATTTCTACTCTGCGTTTAGTGTTTCATACATCACAGATGAAATTAGGTGCCAGGCTTTTTATGTGCACGCAGTAACTGTGTTACACAAGTGGGTGTTTGTTAAGAATGAAAAATGAGACAATTTCTACACCACAACCGTAAATCGACAGTATGACTTGCAAGCACAGCATTACGCAGATGTTTGACCACTTTGTAAAATCACACTGGGAGTTCTCATCCTGCATAAGCGCTTAATGACTAAAAGTCTTAAGTGATTTCTTATCATAATGCCCGAATGATGTTCTCCCCAGTCGTAGTGATGGTTGTTTTCAAGAGGGCTTGACTCATGCCACATCAGGTTTGCAGCTGCACAGAAACGACTGCACACTTGACATCCAGCCGTGTACCTGCATGACCTGTACTGTTAAATCACCATCTCTGATTAAAATCGTTTCACACCTCTGGGTAAAAGACTGGGACACATCTATCATATTAAAGGTGATGCCACAGCTTTCTGAAAATATGGTTGCTGTTTACGATTTTAGGCAACTACTCCCCCTCAGAAACAAATTCAGGGATGTTTATAACCTTTCTGTGTGAAGAGTTTGGCATTTTCTATTATGTGATGATCAACTACGTAAAATAAAAAAGATATTCTTCCTGCTTTCTCTTCAGGTATCCTCTTTCATAAACGCTGCACATCAAGGTCTCAGTCAGACAGAGAGGTTGCATGGTCACTCAAGGCACATCAGCAGTTTAAAAATGTCTGACAGGAGAAATCAATAAAAGACTTCTCCAGTAGAGGTGGTAGATATATTATGGGCTGTAATTCATAATAAAATTTGTGCAGAAATGGTGCTGATGTTGCTCGTTCAGATAGATGTTATATGGGAATGCTTCGAGAAATGAACAGATGAGAAACTATGCTAATTAATTATTAAAATGTTATAAACTTAATACAAGGCGCATGTGCACGAGGAACACAGACGTTGTATGTTTGGCCATATACTGGTAAAACAGTAAGTGAGTGTTTGGACCACACTGAACATATATGGGCTGCAAAGTGGTGGATTATGCTGCAGGAAGTTTCTTTGGACGTTTTGATGCTTTTTTACTGCCGTGAAAACTTGTTACCATTGAAACCAACATAAAAATTCAGGATGACCGTAGCGGCTGTTCTCTGTGAAGGATGAAACTACAAACTTTTAAACCTTCAAGCTTTCAAGCCTACAGGGCTTAAAGGATACATTTTATGTGAAGTATTCATTTAATGGCTAGGTCTTCTGTATATGGAGTCACTTGCAGAGATCTCCTGTTTTTTTTCTTACATCATTTGCTAAAGTATCACAACTAAAGTCATCCTGTTCTATGATCCAGAGCCAGTTCATTCATTCACAATATTATATGTTGAATTCATTTTCCTGGACAATTTGGAAGCATTTCAGATGCTGTGAGAAAACCACCTGTCCTAGTCTCTTTTTTTGTACTTTTTACTAGCTATCATATCAAAATCATCACCTTGTTTAGCAGCATTAGCCATCCTGTTAATTTTGTTAATTAAATTGGGTGCACTTCTTCTTTGCAGTTTTTACATTGACAGGTATAATTAGGGGTGGAGCAGACAGAAAAACTGATGTGCAAACCGGTGATTACGGGCATGTCTACATCCTTTTATGGCGAACAGAGGTAGTGGAAATAAGGCTTGTGCATGTGAGATTTATAAAACACAGCAATATATATACACATGGCTCTATAATTCTGAAGAAACTAAAGCATTTACATATGTCTTTGTTTGTAGTCTGAGTTTTAGTGGTGAATTGACACATTTTTGCTTGAAGTTTTTCATATCACCTTGATGTTTGGTTAGATAAATATAGACACTTAACTTACTATATGGGAATTAATAAAAAGTAATGGCTGCCTTAAAGGTGGTAACCTAAATACATGCAGTGTGCATCATGTTAATTAATATAAATGGCGCCCATTTTATGGATATCAGACAGTATGGTTCTTTTAAGTGGACATCAGCCTCCCTTGGCAGTATATTTTGGGCTCTTAATATTTCATGTTTGGTGTACTGTATATCATCACTTTGGGACTCGACACCTCAGTTTGGCCTGGACTCTCTTCCAGACTCATCTGTCACTGTACATTATGGCGGGGAGGACACTGCTTTAAAATGAACTGACTGGTTTGATTGGTCTACTAACATGATACTCCTCCCATTGACAATTTATTCTCTCCGCACACTGATGTGTACATGTCCTCCAATACCCTAAAGAAAGGTGTGTGAAATGATGGGTAGGTTGGAGGTAATCACATTTAAGATTAATATAATTTACAATCTAATATTTAGAATCAGCTCAGCTTAGATCTTTATAAATGTTTTTTTTTTTTTTGTGAATATGCAATCAATATGCACAAGTTTAAGCGATTAATATATCATCCACTGATGTTCCAAAAGAACATTTTTATGTCCCCTATCACTCTTGATTTTTTCTAATGATAGATCCTTGCTAGTACAATCATTTTCCTGAAATAAGTTTATTAAAGAACCCTTTACTTTTGGTGGAAAAAACCTCTTGGTTTTACTTTTGCACAAGTTATGCTTGAATCTTCTTCAAAATCCATGCTTCCTTGTAAATGTGTCAAGAAAATACTCCTTTTCCACATTAGTTTTATACATGTGAAGCCACATATGAGGTTTCAAACCAGTCCAACAGTAATATTAGCAGTAAATGTCAAAAAAGTAGATGGTAAGGTATTTACAAGTGTCCTTGACAGCATGGGCAACTATAGCTATAACTCGCTTTGATCTGGTGAGATAAAAGCTCTTCAAAGACCTCTGAGACCAGCACACCAGGGCACAAAACTGAAGCCAAGTTTCTATCTGTTCTGGGTTTCGCTTTGGCCCATTGTATGCACATGCATGCCCACGCACGTACAGTCACAGACACTCAAACACAAGGGCATCCTGTCAGAAGTAGATCCATACCAAGTCCTTTGCCAGAGCCCTGGAGCCATGAGATATCTTGTGCCTAGAATTTGTTTGAATACATTAGCCACTTTATTTGGCTCAATTGACTCTGAAACACAACTCTGAAATGAGTGCAAATTATTCATTTATGTGATAAATTGTGCTGCTTTATCTTAAGCGGAATATAAACAGAAAAGAAAGGTGGCTGAGCTAAGCAGAGCGTCCTGTTGGTCATTTCCTTGTTGTATATGAGATTGTATGCGCTGTATGACAAAATAATGTCGAGCAAAATCAACAGAAAGGTTGTGACACATTTGAAACCTGCACATTTTACTGACACTGATGTCCCTCCGTACCCTGGGATGGACACAAAAATAATGGATGCAGATCACTCCAACTCAGCACGGGCCAAACACGGTCATGCACACGTGACAAATATTGACATGCTTACCTTACAGTTTACTACCCCTGCAGCTTGCCCTTGACCGTCATGACTTTAAAAAACAGCCAGCATGCTCTCGTTGCAGTCGCTGTCTCCTCCACGGTGACATTGGTTTGCTGACTCATAACATCTATGACTTTGGGAAGGATAAGTGGTCGTAACGACCACTTATCCTTCCCAAAGTCCCAAAGTCATAGATACTACTACTACTGTCATAGCGTGAAGTGCAACATGAACCAGAGGGGATGAGGAGAGAATTCAGGGGCTAACAGTACATGTAACCCACACACACTGCTGACTGGGACGTAGAGGATGAGTTAATAGCTGCGATATGATCATGAGTTGCCCTTTACTTACCAAAGGTACCACATGTATACCTTAGCTTACTGGCCAAGGGCAAAGCCGTCCATTGTTTTGCCTTACATTATGACCAAAACCACATGCTTTAAAGTAGGCGACAGTATGATGGTAAGTTTCAAACTTTAGACAAAACTAAATTAAAATGCATTCTGTTGAGATCTCAGTGTTTTGATGATCGTTGCAGCAGCAGATTGAACCAAATCTAAGCGGGCACCAGAAGGAAGGTGGCGCTATATACAGCTCAGTGTAAATTCAATCCCCCCCCCGGTGTTTACTCTCTCACTTATCCAACCAGATTTCACCATGATCTCCATCAGCCAATCATATAGCTGCTGTCAAACTTTAAATCTGTTCTCCTCTTGCTTGCTGTCAGCTGTCATTTCAGATCTTCAGCCATCCTTCCACCACCACCACCAGTGTCTAGACTCCATCGGGATACTACTACTATACTACTCACGACTTCTCTACCCACCTTAAAATATGATCACGTCACGATGGGGTCTAATCGCCAAAGACTCTTCACATTTCTCATCTTTATTATGCACGTGTCAATAAATATTTGATCACTCGGACTGAAGTCTCTCCTCATTGAAATGTGTCTTGCTCAATATCACTGGTGGAAGTGCAAAGATCATTTATGACTCCTGTGCACTCGTCCTTCTGAGATACGGACAGGTGGTAACTACACTATGTATTTACAGAATGTGTATCTAAATAATGCAGAGTGATAAAAAGTATCTGTCTAAATGCTAAACTGTAACAAAACAGAAGGTGTTTTTTTTTTGTTTTTTTTTTGGTTTGGGTGAACATCGACAGAAAATGAATGCAGATTATATGTGTGTGTGTGTGTGTGTGTGTGTGTGTGTGTGTGTGTGTGTTTTTGAGGCAGAGCAAATGGAAATGTGAAATTTAGAAATGCCACCAAGCTGTTTAACATTAATCCTGCCCACAGCTATGTTTTTAACTGTAAAATCTGTGTGGTCTAGTTGTAGTACAGAAATCCATGTACTATCATTGCCAACTCATAATTAATTTGCAGAAACGTACCTGTTGCTGAGCTCCACAAATGCCAATATTACATCCCAAGATAAAACTATCAAGTACCAGAGGAAGTGCAATGCCCCTGCCCTTCAGTGGTGGTAGAAATATTCAGATCTTTTACTTAAGTAAATGTGGCAAAATGTAACAATATTACATTAAAAATAAGAATTAAAAACTTTTACTTGTAAGTAAAAGTCCTGCATTTATATGCAGTACCTGGGTACTGTACAGGTGCACAGCAGCCCGGGGAAATAAATAAATAGATAAACGAATGATTTAAATATTGCACATGACACGAATTCATAAAAACACGCAGTGACTGGTACAGACTGCATATTTGAAAGCATATTTGAGTGGTCTTGAGAACACAAAAAGACCACAAAATCATTATCATGTCTATATAGATTTGAACTGAAGAATTGGGAATGAGATACAGTGTGCAGGTATTATTTTTACTTATTTTTTTGTCTTTTTGTGAAGCCCATTGTGTCATGATCCCAAGGACTCTTGTGTTGGACTGTGTGTTTCCTGTTTTATTTTGAAGTTCCCTGGTCTTGCGTTCGTGTGTGCCTTTTTACTTCCTGTCATTGTCTGTTTTCCCGCCAATTTTGATTGTTTTCACCTGTGTCTTGTGACTCACCTGCCCCTGATTCCCTCGTTGTCTCTTCCCTATATATACCGGTCCTCTCCTTTTGTTCTCTGTCATGTCATTGACTTGTGTTTGGTTCTTCGTGTGTTGTGGATTATCGCTGTGTTTCCCTGTGTTTGATTCCTCGTGTGTTATTGATGGTGATTCCGTACGTGTGTGTTCCTGAGTTTGTGTGAGTTTTGGTTAATGCGAATAAATCCTTGGACTTATTCAGCCTCCTCGCTTGTCTGCATTTTGGGGTCCTCTCCCTGCTGCCAAAATGGCAAATCGCAACACATTGTTACTGAACACCTGCGAAGAATGTATGGATGTGCATGTGCTGACTGATGACTGCCAAAGCATATTTGGGACAATATATAATAAACTAGAGCTACAGTAGGCCCATATTACATTTTAGGGGCACCACATATTGTTAAGGGGTACTGCCCTAATAATATACGAAGTTTAAAGAGGATGAGAGGAGCTGACATAATTGACCATTATTGAAAGTCATCTCAGCTCCACCTGCTGTTGTGTGCAATATTTTGACACATTTTTTAATTAGAGATTTTAATGAAATGCAGTATATGCAGGGTACATTTTGTCAGATTTGGCCTTGGGAGCCACTTAAATTACATTAATTTTTGTCCAAAGTCCAAGCCCAAGTGACCCCAGTTGACCCTCTCATCTTCCAAATTGCCCCTCGGGTTAGTTCAAGTGCCACTCTAATGCGACTGTAGCGCAAAATGAACCCTGAACCAACAACACCACCACCTTATGCAGAGTAGTCATACCCTACTTTTTTATATGGTCCCGCCCTTTAGACACACTGTTCACACCACTGGTCATTTGCTCTGAATTTTTATGTTGAAATCTCTATTTAAACAGACAGGCTTCTGCTGTACTATTTCTTGTGGAGCTGTACTGCTCAGCATTACACAGAGGCCAGCAAGTCGCTATTCAAACTAGCTAATTAATGAACCTGTCAATCGCACATCAAAGGCAAAGCCCGTGGGAGGTAAGGAACAGCGGGCATGTTCTTACTTTGAATATTGACTACTGTTATTCATGTGAATTCAAAGCTGAATGATCTGAAAGTACAGCACGGTGGCTTTCTGCTGTTACAAGCGTCAGCAAAAGTTTCTCGTGTTTGATATGCATGGTTTTTGAGAAATTAGAGAGGAAACTTTTTTCGCAGCTAGGGTAATGATTTGCATGTTGTGTGTTTGGACTATTCTTTTGGAGCAACATCCCTCAAGAAACTGAGGATGACAGACATTATCTCTGCAGTGACAGATGCTGATAGAATAAAGAAACCATATGTCATGACAAAGCTCTTTTTTGCACTCTTTTTTTAACCACACAGGATCAACTGTCTCTGTTTTGCTCTCTCTCCCTGTCTCTTCTTTTTACTTGTCTTTTGTGGTTACTCACATTAACATTTCCATGAGACATCTTGATGTCATTCTCCCATCACGTCCCTCTCTGTACAGCATGTATCTAAATGCTAATATGAAGGCTAGCGGACTGCGTTGTGCAAGTCTGAGCCTTCCTACATCACACACTGAGATAATTGGCAACCATCAGTGTAAACATCTATCCCATCTTAAGTCATACAATGTGTATGTGTGTGTATTTACAGCTCCTTGGTTATGTTTATAACTTTGGCGAGTTGCATTGTTATGATGTCTTGTGTACCTGGTTTTCAAAAGAACAGACAGAGGATATAGAAGTTTTGATGAAACAGGTGTGAAGCCTAATACAGGTTTTGTGGTAACACTAATCGGAGTCTTCAGTGAGCAGACGGCTGGGAGCTTCAAAGCCAGTTTTGTATCCACCTCAGCAGCTGAGGAAGAGCTTTGCTTTAGTAGACGGCTTATGAAAATCTATACACATGGTTTTGTGGAGTGCTCATTAAAGCTAAGCATATTTTTCTCCACACGAAGCGTCGCAGCAATAACAGCCTTTGTGTGGTTAATACATTGGTTTAATGATTGAGTTGTGCACTTTCAGTTTCCACTAAAGTTAGCTTCAAACGCGGTAAACCTGCATTTTTGGAGCGATGCAAGTAATTATTTAGGCAATCAGCACCAATCTGCTCCCAAAAGGCTTAGAATTGTCGGCAGAGCCCCAAGATGCCATCACACCCCATTATTTCAGACACAACGGAGTTTGAATTTTGGCAGCTCGTATCACTGGGCTCTGTGTTCAAACGTGGTACAGAAAGTGAAGCCTTCCTCAGTGGCTGAAAGCTGATGACTGATAGCTTGTGTTTGGCCTCAGCTCTGTTTGAACATGAACTCAGTTGTGTTTGTGAGCCTGAGGCTGTTGTTTGAAAGCGGTGGGAGGAAAGAATGAAATTTGTAGATAGGATAACTTGTAATTGGATACCCTGCACTTGGTTTAAATCAGTTGGTTATTCTTTGATAAGATTATTTTGTGCTTTACCCTTTCTTTCTTTTAGGGGTTGTGGTAAGAAGCCATATACATTTGACTTATTTTGAAGTAAAATATGTTACTTCTTCGTGTAATAATCCTGTAATCTGTTTTGATCTGGGTTGATCAGTCTAAGATTGAATTATATGTTTGTAGGCTTATGGAGCGCCGAAGATCACAGTCAAGTGCACCCTGTCGAGTATTGTGGGGTGGGGCGGGGGGTGCCAAACTTTTGGTATTTTGTGGCTGGGCTCGTCTGGGGCGCTCTTGGGTAAGGGGTGGGATTGGAAAGAATACCTTATAGGCGGCTGTGTTACACACAGGGTCAGTTTGAGAATCTTGTAGAGAGTTTTCCTCAGAGGAAACTTATTGCTGTCTGTAACGTACATAGTTTCAAATACACTGCCAAGAGCAGATGATGACTCTTATTAAAATGAATGTTGATGATCTGACGGTTGCCATGTTTTCCGTGCGTAATAGTGCGTGATTTTCTTTGTCATCACAATGATCCATACAGTTTCCATCTGCAGTTTAATACCACCATAGTGCCATAAATAAAATGAAAGTTGAATTAAAAATGCGGTCTAGTATTTTGCATATTATATATTTTTATTTCTTGGTGTTTAATTCAGTTAGATTTGACTGTTTTACATGCAAAAATAATAGATGACAATCTGGGAACTAAATAGTTCCCTGTTTAATCTTCATATTGCCACATACATGTGATCCTGGTTATGATCCACAAATAAATTAGGATTTTTACAATAACACTCTTTTGTTTCTGGGAACACCAGTATAAAATCTAACCCAAACAATTTCTATCTTTATTGCTAAAACAGAGAGACAACCGAATCGCCCGTCAAGCTGCCTACAACTGCAGATGTCACAAATAATGAGGACCTCAAAAAGACGGCCTAAAAAATGCAATCTGCTCATTACGCTGAATTCTTCAGCAGAACATAAAAGTGTTTCACTTTTAAGAGAGAAAAGGCCCAAAGATGAGGACTATCTTGTCTTTGGCCTAATAGTATGCCAGGGAAAATTTCCCAACAATTCTGAAAGTGTTCTAAAAGTTCAAAAAGTCTTCTTCCAAAAACAGGTGTTGGAAAAGGCAGGTTTGTCTGATAATCAAGGTCGTCTTAGATTTGGGCTGATACAATCGTTTTGAATATTTTAGTGGTCTGGATTTTCCCTGTGAATCTGTGGGCATGGAGATTAACAGGGCATTTACTCCATCCATCCGTCCGCTTGTCCAGGTCCAGGTAGCGGGGGTGCCATCAGTACCTGGGAGATGTTGAGACGTTCCTAGGCCAGATGGGATATGTAATCCCTCCAGCTTGTTCTGGCTCTGCTCCGGAAATGTCTCACAGCAGACGTGCCTGGAATACCTCCACAGGGAGATATCCGGGGGCCATCTTAATCAGATGGCTCCTTTCAATGCAAAAGTAGTAGCAGTTGAGCTCCTTTCGGACATCCAAGCCTCTCACTCTGTCCCTATTGATGAGCTCAGACATCCTGCGAGGAAACTAATTTCAGTCATATTGCATGAATATGAATTTCATTCTGATCAGAGCTCATGATCGCAGGTATGGCCTGGAAAATAAATCGACCGGTAGTTTGGTTGCTTCATCTTTACGCTCAGCAGGAAGGACCAAGGAATAAACAACAATGGGGCTTAAAAAATGTTGATGACATAGAACAACTGTTCCACTTATACGCCTACATTTTGAGGATGTATTCTAAATGCAACCTGAATAATGGATGTTGTGACTGATGTCATTTAGGATGAGGTCAGTATTCAAGAGTTTTTTTAAAGGCTGGGAGTATTTGCCTTTGTTTGATCACATACTTCTGATTGCAAATGTCCCATATTCATTGGGCACAGTGTCGGGGATGCACCCATCACTATGTAAAATGTTTTATTTTGTCTCTGCCATTTTACAAACTGCCTATAATCGAGGAAATCAGCTGCAGCACAAATAGCCTCTCAGCAGATGCAAATGAACTCTCAGTAATGTTTGATGTTAGTTTCTGCCCAGAATTATGCAATCTGCAGCTGCTTTGGATTGACTTTGTGACGGCTCAGGCCAATAGAAAAACACAAATGTCTGACCTGCTAGTGGGAACACAGCCAAACTGGGACTGTTAGTGACTAATCCTCCAACTCAAAATTAGCAAAAGTAGCAATTTTCTATGAAAAAGATTGGGCAACATTGAAAAATGATGAATAGCAGAAGACAGACGGTCATATGAAGGCAAGACTTTCAATAATGTTCCTGGATAATTATGTTGTGGATAGACCTTGCTTTGTCTCCCAATGGCCACCGCGGAACAGATAGTCTAATGTTACGTGACTGAACAAATGAAGAGTTTGAAAAATGAATGAAAAAGATATATGGATATAAATGTTTCCTTCTGGATTCATCAGGTACTGTACCTCACATTTAGAAGTTGACCAAAGATTTTAAACATGTGTCCTGAGGTGTGGAGACGTTCCAACACAGGGCAACGTCAGAAAACACAAGCAAAGTAAAGGACCACAAACACATCAAAATCAAGCGCCCTTTTTCACCTGCCAGAACAAAATCCTTGCCACCAGGATGCACAGAATTCAAATGTAGACTGATGGTTTAACCCCCATTGACTGAAAGACTGGAGATATGACAGAATGCCAAAAAAACTCAAAAGACTCACAAGTCATCCAACAGACCGACTTGGGGAAGTTGGAAAAAGGTAATTAAACTACATAAAAGTACTTCAAACTAAATGACGAAGGCGATCATCGTGGTCAAAGGTCTTCTGATTCCCTATGATAGAACTTTAACAAACTACAGGGACTTGAATAAGAAAAACAATGCATGGAAACACATCGCTGGGGAAATTAACTACTTTGTTTTGTGCAAGTAGCTAACCTGTGAGTTTTATTCAGATAGCATGAAGTTTTTTTGTGTCTTCAATCATTCGTGTCCCTTGAAATATTTTCATTTTGTTGTGACACAGTTACATTGTGTTGCAGTGTCAGTGTTATATACAGTGGCACTGTATATCTTGTCAAATTGGTGAACATGTTTTCTCCATTTTCTTGTGTTTTCTATAATTGTAGTGTCTTGGAATCTCTCAGGCATCCTGTAACATCTCAGAATTGTAATGTCAGACATGTCTCCAAATCTTCATTATCCTCAGACTTCCAGTCCGTCTGTTGAACTTGGACCCTGGATTACATTGACGGTGCTGAGTAAGTTTATTATGCATTATGTGTGATGATGGCTCAGTACCTGATTGTTTAATTAGCAAGTTCACACAGCTTCTCTGTAATTAGTACTTGGCTTAAATTTTAACATAATGTTAATTAGAGACATTACACTATTTCCTCAAAGGAGTTCTACTCTGCAATTATATAACAGTTCTGTGCTTTGCATCTAAAGATGATGATATGACTAATACTTATATACGGTTCATATGTCTCAAATTGGTTGACATGCAAGCTGGAGCAGCCCGTAATTGAACTTTTCTCATTTGGTTTTTTGATTTGCTCAATCCATTTATCTAATTGGGTGCCTCCATAAAAGCTGATGAGCATGAGATGAGTGAGTATCTGAATTCCACTCAGATCAAATGAAACAAATGTGATGTTGATCTCAGCATGTGACTGTGTTGTACTAACAGGATGTATCTATGTAATAATGTGACATATTTGGTAGACATCAGGACTACCTGCTTGTTGCACAATTCATCATGTTTAATTCAGCAGGTGAAAATGACATGTTATGTGTGGCATATGTCATGAATATTCTCGCAGCATCTGAGTGCCTGGCACGTCTTTATCTATCCATCTAACGACAGATATGTACCGTATGGGTGGCATACATACCACTATCCTGCAGCTGCACAGTACTCAACCTGGAGAAAATTGAGTTCTCCTTTCATTAAATCTTCAATTAAATTGCAATAACTTACAGTATATCAGTTGCATCCACAGTAGCAGCTTTCATTCAAGTCATTCTGACTTTTAATTAAAAAAACTGCCGGCAACTATTACCTGACAGGGTAAGATGATAGTGTGTGTGTGTGTAAGTGCATATGAATGTGCAATAGAGATTCTGACTCTATATGTATGTGTGCATGTGTCTGTATGTAGTCATTTCCCCCCTTGCCATTGCAATTATGCCTGCCTAATGGAAACACCACTTAATAATATACACAAGTAACCTTATAGATTCCATTTAGTGCCTTTTATAGCATGCATAACCCCCGAAAGGAGGAAGGAACTGCAGGAGACACAGTATGGTTAAGGAAAATTTATAGCTAGAGCCATAATTGACAGGATGTCAAGTTGTAATAGCATTTCTTACCTCTTTCTCTTGACAGAAAAAGCAGATTAATTACTTTGCCAACAAAAGTTTCAAGTCGGCTCATTACATGGTCTGAGGTTTGTAGAAATATTCCAAGGTTTACAGAATTAAAAGCTTCCTGTTCTTCCTCCAAAGCCCCACTGAACTGTGTCCCTTGTCTGATTTTTAGCCCAAAACCCAAAACAACACAACAGCAAGAATAACAACAGCAACAAAAACAAAGTCTAGCAGCCATTCATATAAAATTCCCGAGTTATGAATAATAATTGAAATTCTGCTTGGGTCAGTCAGCTGCATGGCCATGTTGTTTTGCTGACACAGGTCCTCATTAGAACCAGTTGCTGATTAAAAACAAGCCTATCTCGTCATCCTCCTATTCCACCTCCCTCTCCTGTCCTCTCCTCCTCACCCTGTCCTTCCCTTTGCTGTTGGTTCAACATCAAAGGGACCAATTTGCATAGAGCGAGAAGGGAGTACTGAGAGCCAACCTTGTTTAGCTAGTCAGTGTTCTGGTGGTGCTTAATGGCTGCTGACAGATGAAAGGGAAACTGTTCCACTACCCAAACCTCATAAGTACAGCATCTTTTTTTTCCAACTGCCATGATAAAAGATAATTCCCTCAGTAAAAGTGAACATCCTCACAACTATCTACAAGTATGCACATAATAATTAGGGGTTGAATGAGAACAATAACAAACACTTCAGTCACCATTTATGACCTGCGGTGAGCTCCTCGCTGTATAATTCTCTTGTATTTGATGTACTGTTGTACTGGTTTCACTATATTACGTGCAATTTACCGCTTAGATCAAGAGCTTGATGACCAAACAGATTGTTATAATGAGAATAAGTGAATCTCAGCTAATACCTGACCGCATGTCACATTAATCACAGTGACTGGGTTCATTCTGAATGTGCGTGTATGTGTTTGTGTCTACATGTCTGAGCATGTGTTTACAAGGTTGTATGCATGCTTGCTTACATCACTGCTTTACATCAGCTGTAATGAGATTATGGATTCTGTTTTCATGACAGCATAGAGACTGGCAGAAGGAGCGCTGCACAAGTTGCTGTTTTCTTGACCTTGAAATGCTCTTTCCCCATAAGGTATTTTTGTTCCCAGTGCAGCACAAAGATGTGCAAAGAGACGGGCTTTTCATTCAAATAAACTTGCAAGCAAGGTTTTTCTGTATGAGGAGGTCGCTCGGATACATTTGCATAGTTTTTTTTTTCTTTTCTTTTTTTACTCAGATGTAATACGTCTACATTTGTTTTACATCAGCATTTTAACATCAACTTGCTTGGCTCCTCTGCGAGCCATCTGTGACATACGGTTACCCATAACACCCTTCTGTGTGTAGGTTCGCAGAGACGTTAGTGTATCTTCGGAGAAACATAATTCCAGCTTAAGTTGAGATGAGCGTTGCGTAAAATTATATTCCATAAAAGCTTATCTTTGACTCCTGTACAATTGTCTAATAGAAGAGGGGTGAACTAAGAGCTAAGGAACTCTGTGGTCAGTGGACAGACGAGTTAGCTTGTTAGCAGAGGCTGGAGATGTGGGCTGCCAGTTAGCTTCTACTAAAAGAGGAGATATGCGACTCTCTGTAACCTGTAAGTTTTCTTATTTATATTGTGTGCTCTTAGGTGGCTTGCCAACGTAAGTTAGGATGTGTGAAATGAGACATGCAGCAGATTCAAGGGGAGAATGCATAAGAAACTATCCTTGATGTGATGTTTTGGCCATTTTCTTTAGCTTTTCCTGATGAAATTAATTTTGAATGGCCTTTTAATACATTTATCTTTAGAAAATTTATTTATTTATGGTGTTGGAATGTGAGAAAAAGTTTGGTCTGGCCATAAGGTGTGTGCCTGAATACATGTTGAAGATAACCACTGGAGACTTTATTTACAAAATGCCCTCTTTATCCAACAATGCAGAAAACATTTGACGTTTGGGCGAGGCAGAAAGAAAGAAGGAAGAAAAAGGAGAGGCAGGAGTAAAATGTAACTGCCGAGAGGAAAGGTAAGACATAATGCATGAGTTCAAAGATGTTTAAGGACCGCGTACACAAATAAATGTTGTCTCTGGCAATATCATGAATATATAAATGTTTAAAAAAAATGTCTTATCTATCTTGTGGAGCATTTTTTAACAAGTAGGTCAAACGTTTCATTTTCTGACAAGCAGGTTTCCCCTATAGGCTCCATCTGCAGTCAGACAGTACAAACCTCACCTAGTCTTTTGTCTAACAGAACACTGTATTGCCAATAAATGAAATGCATGGTCATGATATATATAGAAGCACTACAAGTGACACTGTCTCTGTTTATCTGTATTGGCCTGATGCTGATACCCACTAGCTTGATTTAGAGCCTGCCTACAAAGGAATGAGCAGGATAAGCAGTGCCCTTTCCCCCGTGGGTTCCGACTGTAACAAACCACTTCACCATCTTTACAGTGTGACCTCTATCAATACCCAACTCACCCTATTAGCAAGCGTGTAATCACTGTGGGGGACGGGGGGCTGGAGGGGTCACGTTTTTAGTGAATCATATTGCCTCACACTGCCAGTGTTGGGCCACAGTGACCACCGTTGAAAGGATGAAGATTACACCGGGCACACATGATTCAGTATTTTAAGGGCATTGTGGTGTCATTATAGGCCGGAGACAGTTAACTGGAATGGTATCATTTCTGTCCTGGCTTACTGGCATGGATGGCAGTTCAAACAAATAAACGGGTCCACGGGAATAGAGTAGGGAAAAGGGTGCAGGCAGCTTGACAGGCTCCAGATAACAGGGTGTCCGAGGCTTGAAAACAATGACCCAAAGCACCACGGAAACTTTATTGGTCTGACAAGGAGTGAATGGAACTGGGCCGGTATATGAACTGAGAGGCTGATGAGGGATTGAGATGCAGGTGAGGAGGTGGGCGGGGAAGTCAGGTGATGGGGAAAGTGGGGAAAGTCCGAGGGCATTTGGTGGATGGATGGAGAGTGGTAATGAATGGGCCTGGGGAATAGGGAACGTGGCTGGAGTGAAGGGACAGAGAGACAGACTGATATAATGCTGTGCGAGAATGGAAGCTTGACACCTTTGATTTTCATTCAAGGTGTCTTAGCTTGATAGAAAAGCTCCCCTCTTGGACCAACAGAGCTGAAGCCAATCTTATAATGATTGCAGGTTTCAATTGACCAGAGTTCCCAGGTGCTGTCTTTATCCAGAC
This sequence comes from Macquaria ambigua, assembly GCA_008360985.2. Taxonomy (NCBI): domain Eukaryota; kingdom Metazoa; phylum Chordata; class Actinopteri; order Centrarchiformes; family Percichthyidae; genus Macquaria; species Macquaria ambigua. The sequence goes on from VMKM01000208.1 coordinate 477,321, forward strand.
TACCCCAAAAAAAAGACTGCTGGTAAGAAAAAAGAGGGACTGAGGAAAACGGCCAGTCAGGCATTTAATTACAACCACATGACACCAAACTCAGACTCTCAAAAAAGACTGGTGCATTCAAGAAAACCATAGTTATTACGCCAACAACTGGGTTTTTCTCAGAATTCCCTTTAATCCCTTGTGATAAATTAAGTGTGAACCGAATCACTTTGATTTCAGTTTTCTTTGTTTGCAATTCTTTGTTGTCTCCAATTCCTCACCACCATGACTATGAGCCATATTGTCTTAATGAAGACGTGGATTTGCTTTCCTTCTCGTGATATTTCTCTTTAATACATTTGCTTTTATCGTTAGAGGTATCATGACATTGGCTGAATGTAACCAAAGTCCAGGTCTTGTTCCAAATGGCTAGTTACAGGATTTGACAGCCACCGGTTCTCTAGCAAGCTGGGTTTATGCTCGACCTTTCACCTGTTGATTGCACCTCTGAAATTCGTCTGCAATACATGATTAGGCCGTATTGTGCTTTAATTAAATTTAATTATATTTAATTTACTTTGTGATATACAGCAATGGTGGGCATCACACGTACTTACATCCAGGTAACTTCTATTTCGCCTTGTCTCCTCACTGAATAGGAGACTATTACTGTGCAAATATGTGTACGTTCCTTCATTCACTGTAATACAGCATGATAATCGCAGTGAGCAGAAGATTTGCAGGGGAGATGATTTTGTTAGATGAGTGTAAGAGTGAAAAGTAGAAGCCTTGCTTCAACTTGCTTATGTTGTCTTCATCATCAAGAATACATCAGCATCAGAAAATCTGTAGGAAAAACACAAGCAGCCCAATCACAGTTGGTATCTCCACAGCCAATGTAGACTCGGTGTTTAGTAACATTTTTTGAGTAAGGTGCATGTTGGATACCCGTAGTCTACCCTTAACGCACATCTATAAATACAGCTTAATGAAGACTGTGTATGTCAGACTAAAATTCTGCTTAATTATAAAAGATAAAATCAAATACAAATTACTACTCTAATTATGGCTGATGAGACTGGGGGTCTTCAGCTAATTTTTGACAGGTAAATGTTTAACTGAGGGCAGTAGCCTACTGTCTTGACATTGCAGAAGTAAATTAGCTGTCTTGGTGTGATGGGCAGACAAATGAAAAAGAAATGTAATGAAAAGGGAATTGGACAGTTAAGAAGATTTAATGTTTGACGTTGACATCCAATTAAGCATGTTGGTGTTGTAGCCCTTTTGTACCTCTATATTTTAATGGAGCAAAAATAATAAGACAAATTGACATAAGTTATTTAAGATTTGTTAAGATGTTTTTTTTTTTGGCTTCAGTATTCAGCATTACAGCAGTATTCAGTGAGACAGATACTCAGTTGACTTGAGGTCAGATGACTCACTTGCCCAGTCAAGAGCATTCCACTGTTTGGCCCTTAAAAAGCCCCCTTAAACACCCTCATACACTAGGTCAAAGTCAGCAAACTAACTCTGTCTCAAATCGCGTACTTCCATTAGTACACTTACATGCAGTATACTGTGTACACTATGTACTGACTTGTGTAGTGCGTTAAGTTTGACAGGGTAGTGTTGTCTCAAATCGAATACTGCTGTTGTGCGCTCACCGGAAATGACGATCGCAACCTTTGACTGCGTCTTCTTCTTCTTCTTTTTAATGGTGGATTGCAGCCGGGCGGAGGATTATCGCCAACATTTTACCGCAATTGCCAAACGCCGAAATATCTGCCAGCTTGTTTGCTCACTTGACTTCAATTCAGTTATATTATATTATTATGAATAAAAAATGAACATGCTTTTACTTTTAGCCGTAACAATCGCAACCGCGGCCGTCATTTTCATATGTTGGTGGTCCCTCCCTTTCCGCTACGAAGCCAAGATGGCGACCATTGAGGGTGAGAAGTGTGCAGCGTTCCACACTCAACTTTCTGACCGTTATGAGTACATCATCAACTACACATCAGTAATTGTGTAGTTTCAGATCCATCGTGCTGGATTTGACACATTTCTTCACCTGTTTTCTTCCTTTACATAAAAATGGTTTCCAATTGCTAATCTGCTTGGCCTTTGGAGGCTCACAGCATGCAGTTACAGAAAATGACTTCTCTGCCTCATGCTGCTCACAGTTTAGGTTCTCAAATACCTCTCACTGGGGACAGACTAAATGAGCATTATATTTCTCCCAAGATGGCAAGGCAGAGAAATCTAATCAGGAAAACAATGGCAATAAATTGACTGCGCCTCTGAAGCCACTGTGCATTCTCTGCTGTACATATGCAAATGTTCACCTCCTTATATTTGAGTATGAAAATGCTAAGTGCAACCAGTTAGTAGCCTAATAAGCTACTAGTAAGATATTTTCATTTTGTCAAAATGCATACTTTTTAAGGAGAGTCAGTCACAGTCAATTTGCTTTAAGAGTTTGCTGCAATCATAAGAGCTCAGGCTTTTTCAGTGGCTCTCTTCAGAATCTTTCTTCCCACCTTTCTGTGCAAAACTCCATGTTAAACAGCATGATCTGGAGTGTAAAATGAAGTTGTCTGGATTTACTTCTGTATTTATTGAAGTCCAAGTTGTGATCAAAAATGACATAACATGGGAATGTACCAGTTAACAAGAGTAGTCAATTTTAGTACTTAGTAATTAATGGCAGTGAATTATATGCAATGTATACCAAAGTTATAATGCTTTAAGTAACTTTGTTATTATTGACTTTATTTCTGATATTATTTATTTATTGCTTTATTCATTAATTTGGTCCTCCGTACCTGGTCATACCATACCTTTGGCATATTATTTTTGAAGTTTAAAAAAATGACATGAACTATACAGAGTACTATACAGATTAGCAAGAGTAGTTAATTTGAATAGTTAGTTATTAGTAACTGAATTTACTGAGAAAAAAAACCCAACCAAAAAATAATAAATTAAAAGAAAATGATGGCAGTTTATTTGGCAAGTTCTCACCCAAAACAGAGATTAGTTTAAAAGCTACAGCTTCTCATCCAACCATCTTATTAAGAAATTATTTATAGATAAAGAAAATAAAATTGGTATAATGTCTAATACATTAAACATAATTTATATCCATAAAAACTGAAAAATATTTATATGAAATGTATAAAGAAATGAATATGAAATCAATTTTACATAAATGTAATATTTAATATTAAATACATATTTTAGTCCCACCTCAAAATTAGTTTTTCTTTAGCAGACCTCAGCTGTATTTTCTTTGTGGTCATTGATTACATTTACTGTACCTTCCATGCATAAATTACAGTGTGGCCGATATTGTCTTTCCACATGCTAATCACAGCAGTGTAAGGAACCTCATGAGCTGTCAAAGAGTGTATTTACAATACATTTAATTAATCTGGTAATTTTTTGCTTTCTTTCTTATATTACTTCTTTGTTTTATTCATTAATTCGTTCATCTTCTAATATGTCAGGTTTGGTCCTCCATGCCTGATTATTGTAACATGGTTATTTCTTTCTCACAGTATTTTACAATTTTATTGAATCATTTATTTATCTCCTGAAAAGCCAGGTTTTGGCCTCCGTACCAGTTCAAATGAAATGTGTGTTCAATTATTCATGTGCCAAATTCACCTCAAATCTCTCTTTCTGCACTGAAAGCATGTTCTTTTATTTACATGTTAACAAGCGTATAGTTTCACACGGGGTGGCGGATCAATGGAGTGATTGCAAGGAGATTAGTCCAACAGGAAGGCAAGCTCAACCTGACGGGTTTACAGAAAAATCAAAGAAAACATAGGCAGGTGGCTTCCTTAATCCGACAGTAGCGTGACGATTCCATTATTATTTTGTTGAACATTGTCAGGCGAGGAATATTATTCTTAAGCCTACATTTAGCTCAATCTGAGGCTCTCTGGGTTATTGTTTGTGTGTGCATGTGCACGTGCACTGAACCGGATCGAGCTAGGAGCACAGTTGGCTTTCATCAGACATAAGCTGTTGTTTGGTCGTAATCTATTGAAGCTACTTTTTCAGTGAGAGTCATGATCTGATGGAAAAGTAAAACAGTTTTTACTTTTTAAAAACAGTGTTAGGATTTCCCACAAATGACAATAATACATTTTTTTTAATAAAACATTTTATTAAAAAGAAATTGGTTTAAAACAGTGCTTGCACTGGAATAGTCCTCTAAACCAGCAGGCTTTTACAGAGAAGGACTGTTCTGATGAGCTATAAATCTCTAACTGGTTGGTTTTATGTTTATACTAGTTGATCATTTCCAGACACAAACCTTTTTATGTAAAAGGGATTCAATTCACATTAAAATTAAAAACATGTTCATATAAGCAAAGAATGAAGGCACTTTAAACAGAGTTGGTGAAGAATACTCCACATTTTTAATTTCATTTTTGTTTTTTTACTCATCTGATGTGCCATCTGGGAATATTTTCACAGAAAAACACTAGATGCTGACCATAGATCTGATGTGAGAGATTTTTTAAAAAGTAAAAAATGAACACCAAGCTAAAAACAGTCATGCTGTGTGTGGTCAACGGTGATGCTCTGTGTGGTCTGCAGTGCAATAGACCTGAAGGTTTCAACCAGAAGAAGTGAGTGAAACAAGGCTTTGCGGCTTGTTGTTTTAGGACTAGTTCAATATTTTGGGAAAGATGTTTATTCGCTTTTTTCCTCAGGGTTAAATGAAAAGATAGATACCACTCTCATGTCTGGGCATTAAGTATGGAGCTAGAGCCAGGACGTGATTAGCCTAGCTTAGCATAAAGACTGGAAGCAGGAGGAAACAGCTCGGCACTATCTACTGTAACAAGCTCAATTAAAAACGTTGTATCTCATTTGTTCTGTGCACGAATCTGTACACAAACAGAAGTGTGGCTTTAACCTGTAACCCCATTTTTGGTGAACAACAGTTGGGTGCAGTGACTTCCTAGAGTCTTGTTGTCACATTGAGGTCACCAGGAAACCATAAAAGACGCTGCACAGAAATACCAGGTGAACGGATTCTATGCTACACTAAGCTGGACGCCTCCTTGCTCCAGCTTCATACTTCACGCACAGACATGAGAATGGAATCAATCTGCTCATTAAACAAATGAGAATATTTCCCATAATGTTGAACTATTCCTTCGAGTAACTATTTATAAATTACAAGGTCAGGCTAAAAGCATTTCTTTGGGGACGTTACTAAATGTTGGGGGAAATTTTTCAATACTGCAGTTGGACATGAACAAAAAGGGGATTTCACCTCCTTTTTATTATGTATGTTGAGAAAAAAGTAAAAGCACAATGAAAAAAGGTTGTTATAGTTAATAAATATAAGATTTCAATATTAAATCAACTAAAACTCAATGGCAGGCTCCTTTCTATAAATAAATGTGGATTCAATACCTCTGTCTGAGAACGTTTAAATGTTGACTCAGAGAGATTTCCAATAGTGCATGTTTGATGACACATACGTAAGGTAAAATGTGTGTATAACAGCCATTTTTAATGCCCTACATGGCATTCATATCACATGCTTATAATACCTCCTATTGGAATGCACTTCAAATCTAATTTTTCATCGTTTTCACTTCATATTTTTTGTGGGTCATTGCTGTTTATCTAAGTGAACTTCTAATATTTCTCAAGAGGTTTAATAGACACGCACCATAAAACAACTGGGCCGCATAAAGCATAAAAACTCATTTGTTATCCAATATAAGGCGATCAGCTAGTCTATCTTAGAATCACGAGTGTCCTCTACAGTATATCCCTACTTCATCTCATTGTCTGACACTAATGAGTTGGAGAAAAAAAACCATTGTACAGTGAATAATAGATTGTGTGGTGCAACAAAAAGGGTCAGAACCCAAGGTTGTTAGGTTGTTGCTTTTAACAGAGAGCAGATTAACCTGGTGCTAGTGTGGATCTAACTGAACCGCATGCTAATGAGCACATTAACAGTCTGAGTGTTGGGCCTTCCGGGTGTCACCCGCTGGTAAATATTCCACAAAAATTCACTTGTAGCACAAATTTAACATGAGTCATATTGGCCAAGAACACTTGAATAACAAAGATGAAAGATGAAGGCAAAAGGCATTGGGTTTAAAATAAAATGAATGGAAAAGTTAATTACAGATACATGTGTTAACAAGGAAACTGTTATTAATGTAAGTGGAAGGGACAAATTAGCGGTGGCAGTCAGGTGGCCATCAGGTGATTGGTTTGATCCCTGATATGGCATGATAAATCTGGGTGAGGAAGTGAGAGAACATTGCCTACTCCCCTTTAATGCCACCACTGAGGTGCCCTTGAGCAACGCACTTGTTTTAGCCTGCAAGGGGAGAATGACTCCAAAATGAACTCATACCAACAAAGCCTTGATATATCATTGGCTTGCCAAATGTGTCAGTCTGACATGTTAGCAACTGACTACTTACACATCCATCAGAGAGTTTTATATAGATGGGATTCACAGCCCAGTATCCCTAATTCATATTGGACGAATCTGCAGTGCATGGTTTACATTCAGTGCCTGTGTTCAGTGTCAGTGCAGGAAGTAGTGTGATGTGGCCTTTACATAGCAAAGGTACTGAGTAAGAGAG